>OZ022489.1:22246326-22741538 GCA_963989405.1 Trypoxylon attenuatum
GCATCACAGAATGACTGTGATTTTTTTCGTACCTGAAAATGTTGCTCCTTCATCGAAAAAGTGCAATAAAATCAATAATAATGCGACTTAATAATAATTTTTAAATGATTTCTATTTTTTTTCACATAGCTCCGGCCCTCCCACATATTCTAGAAAAAGACCCGTGACGCTAGCATTATCCCGTAGGAAGATATGATTTTTTAAAACTTGAAACTTCAACCCCCTGTAATTCCGAAAGGGTTGAGATTTCAACTTTGTGTTCCGGGACTTTTAGGCTTCTATTGACCCCCAAAATACGTGGTTTCAGTTTGGTGCAAGGTCACTGACTCACCCTGTATATACTAGATGACCTGCTGATGTTGACTATTATTATTCGACAGATAAAAAAAGACCATTTATTTAAGTAAAAGTGACCCATTTTCATTCGTATATTCTATCGGTTATCCGAACGTCCGCTTAAAACGGCAAGGCTTCTTAGCTGGCTCGAGCTGCTTTTATTGCTGGAAAGTGTGGTTATTCAGAAATGTGAATGACAGGGTAATGAGGGGACCCGTCTTGTGGGGCGAAGACCCGACAGCCGATGCATGCGACCAAATTATCCGTACTTCTTGCTTCAATATTTGCTACGGCTTGTTTTAACAAATTGCCTAGTCTTCGGTATCATTTTAATCAACAAAAGCTCAGTAGGAGCACAGTATAATTTTCATGAACAAAAATTTACAAATAAAAAACTTTACGATTCGGATTAGTATTAGTCACCCCGATATTAACCTTCGATGAGTGCCGACTACCTGCTCCCATATTCTTTCTCTTATATTCAGCTATTTTCTTTTTCTACATAAATACGAGCCGCCGCACGGTGTATTGTCCTACAGATGCACAGATTCCGTTCCGAATTTCGTACATTTAATTTAAGGGGGAAATCCGGGTAAAACAGTGAGCGACAATCCCACACAAAAACTGACCGAAATAGATTTCGGGAAGTAGCATATTTCGTTGTTATCTGAGAACGGATTGAGGTGGGACTGGGCTCATTTGAAACAAGAGACTTTATCACATGGCAGAATGTATTTATAGTTTCGAAATTCGGTCTGGATGAAAAAATGTCAGGGTGTAAACTGAGGTAAAATAAGGGGTTAGAATTTGTTCAATAATTTTTGTTAGAGATCGAATTTGGAAAAAAATGCATTCTGCCATGTGATAGAGTCTCTTGTTTCAAATGAGCCCAGTCCCACCTCAATCCGGTCTCAGATAACAACGAAATATGCAACTTCCCGAAACCTATTTCGGTCAGTTTTTGTGTGGGATTGTCGCTCACTGTTTTACCCGGATTTCCCCCTTAAATTAAATGTACGAAATTCGGAACGGAAACTGTGCATCTGTAGGACAATACACCGTGCGGCGGCTCGTGTTTATGTAGAAAAAGAAAATAGCTGAATATAAGAGAAAGAATATGGGAGCAGGTAGTCGGCATTCATCGAAGGTTAATATCGGGGTGACTAATACTAATCCGAATCGTAAAGTTTTTTATTTGTAATTTTTTGTTCAAGAAAATTCTACTGTCATACTGCTCAGCTTTTGCCGATTAAAATGATGCTAAACATGATATAATTTCTGTAAACACGCCGTGGGAAATTTAGAAGCAAGAAGTACGTGTATACATAACTTGGTCGTAGGCATCGATTGTCCGGTTTTCGCCGCACAAGACGGGCCCCCCACTCCCCTCTCACCCGTTAGAATATAAGAAAGAAAATGCGACATTTTTGCTTCAATACATAGTCCTTTTTATTCTGCCGAATAATAATAATCGATATCAGCAAGTGATCTAGTATAGATCGATATGTTGCGAATCATTTTTCCGATAAATGCTTTTCATTCCGGTATGATAACAAAATCCGATTTCGATACGGCAAATTAAAATCGTCTTGCTACCCACATAGACTGTTAAAAAATATTGATTTTTTGGATTTTGGTTTGGTTCGATTGCATTGGACGAATATACTTGACGCGTGCTGCCGTCACATTTCTTGATAATAGGTATGTAGGCAATGATAGGCAAGGAATATACGGCGTAAAGTATTCGGCTACAGAGTTTCAAGTAATAGACAAGGACATAAGTGGGATTCTAAAGGTAGACAAGAACAGAAATAGGCGAGAGAGATCCGAGCGATAGACAAGAAGAGAATTCGGGCAGTAGACAAGGACGCAAATAGTGAACATAGGTACAGACATTGGACAGGGACAGGCGTTAAAACTCGAGAGGTAGACAAGGAGAAAAGTACGAATAGGCAATGGGGGCCCAAGTTTCAGAGAGGAGAGAGGGGACTGCCGAAAGTAGAGACATCTCTTAATGCCGAGAAAAAACTAAAATCGAAGGTCGAGACATCTGCTAATGCCAGGGGAAAGCTAGAAGTGAAGGTCGAGACATCTGTTGACACCACGAGGAAATGGAGAAAAAGCGAATCTTTTCGTTAAAAAATTATTTTCTAAAATCAATATCTTGAAAACCAGTGCACGGATCCGTCCCGTGCTGGTCTTAATCGACTCACAAAAATTCAATCTTTCGATTAGTGCCAGTAGTTTGTTCCATAGATCGGTTTCAAGAGAGATATTAAGGAGGCAAATCTGGGTATAGGGAAAAATACATGGGGCTTCGTTCTCCGTCCGGTAAAAGGTCTTGGCCGCTCGCTCGCGTTCGGTGCGCCTTGCTTCCTCTGCTTATACTTGGCGCGAGACGCGGCCGCGTCTCTTGATTTAACCCATTTGCACGGAAAAGTGAAAAATTCGTTCTTATCACCAAAAATTTTTTTTATTGTATTTAAATAAAAATGTTTTTAAATGTTAAAAATAAAAGCAATACTACATAAATAAAGAAATTTTACTTCATAATAGATTAATAATTATGAGAGGATGAGCCATGAATCTATTTCAAGACATCACTGTTTTGAAGTACGGCGTTTCAACGCTTTTATCCGTACTCCAATAACTTTGCAGTGTAGGTTTTTGCACCATGGACATCAATATAATGAGGGCGAAATAAACTTCTAATTCCTCTACAGAAATTTCTTTGAAACTTGAATCCTCTTCACTAAATCGATTAGTCTCAGTCACAATATGTTCAAGAATGTCGTTTGTTAAAAACAGGTGGTATACGTTCTATCTAGTAAAATTCTTGATGTTTTTATTTACACCCCCAACAGATGTAAATCTATGAAATTTAAGTTTATCATTTTTTTCCCCCCACTCAAAATCACTCTCACTCTGATTACTATCGCTACTATCAGAAGAAATCACCATAGAACGTCTACGTTTTCTAGATTAATTAACTCTTCACTGCTGTCGCAAATATAACCATCCATTTTTTTTATTTTTCTAAGTTATTTTACCCTGAAACTATTCGCGATCACCTCTCTGCATTGATTGAGAGCCAAATGCGCATGGGTATAATATACGCTCTTGCGATAAATGCCCAAGTGCAATGTGCGCATATATGCGCGCTCTGGTGATAGTGGCCAGGCAAAATGCGCGCATATGTGCGCTTATGATGCAAATGGGTTAACCTAACTTGAGGTACCCTCAAAATTAGGCTTTGAAGGCTTTGGAGGTCAAGTCTGGAAACACTGCGTAAATCTCCTCTTGTAATATACCATTCAATAACGCGGTCTTCACGTCCATATGAAGAATTAGCAAATCATGTGGATTGGCAAAAGCAATAAGAAAACGAAAACTCGATATTCTCACAACAGGTGCAAATGTATCATTATAGTTTCCTAATATTTCTGACTGAAACCACGTGCTACTAATCGGACCTTGTATTTGATTGGTCTTCCGAATTCATCATTCTTCATTGCAAATACCCACTTGCAATCGACAATGTTTTTATCTTCCGGTTTTGGTACCAAATTCCACGTCTTGTTCTTAACAAGTGAACTTATTTCATTTTCTATAGCTTGCTCCCAGTCAGCACTATCATGTCTCATTTTGATTCCCTTCAATGAGGTAGCAATTTTATAAGTTATTGATTGGGCACACGGAAGATAATCATTGTTGCTATTTATTTCATTGTATGAGATAGGTGGCAGTGTTTGATTCTATCACTCCTTCTAAGTATAGGTACTATACTGTCTACTGTTTCTTTTACACTACTATCCTCAGGTATTCTCTCAGCTGGTACATCTGTTTCGGTTACAGATTTCATTTTCTTGGGACTTATGATTTCATTTTGTCATGGCTCTGCCATATCTTTGCCGCTCTGCGGGTAACGGACCGGCCCCTGGATATCCTTCCTAGATATCCTTCTCTAGCGTCTGGATATCCTTCCTGTGACCGCTGCTAAAGAAGGGTTTTGAAAACTGCAAAACATTCTCTATGACATGTAATTAGTAGCTATTGATAAAAAAATTTTTTTCGAAGTCATAATGTTGATTGAAGAAAGTTGAAAATTAGCGAATTTAAGGATATTTAGCAAATTTGGTATAACTTTGGATATAACGCATGACCGAAGGATATCGTCGGTAATTTTTCAACCTCAAAGCGTCTCGAAGAAGCCCTCAAAGTTACAGAGCTCGATGATTGTTTTTTCTTAGTGCCCCGAAGGTGTAAATTTATCGTTTTCGTCCAAAATCATCGTAACAAGCAATTTTTCGATTTTTATTCATTTTTTCAACTTTAAAATGTTTCTTAGAAATAGTGCGTAATTTTTCTTCTCAAAGATATCTATTACCGAGAAAATATGAAAAAAGTGTTTTCCGAAAAAATTTGTTTTCAGCATGCTTACAATGCTTGATTACCTTGGTATTTTTCACCGTCTTCGCCGGTCATCAAGCATTGTAATCATGCGGAAAACAAATTTTTCCCAGATAGACTTTTTTTCGTTTTTTCTCGGTAATTGATATCTACTCGCTGATTGATACTACCCGAAAATATTCGGGTAGTTCGATTTTTTGCGGGTAGTGCGAATAGGTTCGGGTAGACCGGTTCTTTCGGGCAGTTAGATTCTTTCGGGTAGTTCGAGTATTGAGGTTACATTGTGTTCTGCTCTGAGGATAGCCGACAGTGCCTCGAACGTAGAAAAGGACAGAGAAAGTAACACTGTATGAGTGAGAGATGTTAAACCATAGCGCTCGCGACTGCTTTATTTGTTAGTTGTGCTTCTATAGAACTCTTGCAAGAAGTTTGTGATGTCCATCTTTCTTTGACACACGATATAATTTAGATTTCATTTTTTTAGTAATCATACATGCTTCACAATCAGACTGAAATAGTTTTCAAGCTGCCAATTGACGTATTCGTTTCTTCGTTAGATATGTGTCCCCGGACGCGGTGTGTATGTACTTCGTACAACATAATACCCAGTATGGAAATATTTGGAGTTCTGAAAAGGGTAATTTGAGAGTAGCTGCGAGAAGAACTGTTTCTAGATTATACGTAAGTAGTGAGAGATATGTCCCGAGTTTTAAAATTTTTGGAGCCCTGAAAAGAACAATTTGTTTGTTGCTACGGAAAAAACTGTTTTTTACATTATAATGAGAACTAATATTCAGAGGTTTGAAATATTTTGAGCCCTCAAAGGGGCTGATTGAGGGTGATTATCGAACACGTACATATGTTCGGATCCGATTTTACTCCTTACTATAATTCGCGTGCAAGAAACATATCTCCTCTACGTGATCAGATAGTAACCTTGTTCGGTGAGCTATAACAATGTTGGCGGCAGCGGAAAATAGTCTCTCACTGCCGACCTGGGCCGCTGGTACCTCCAGGTGGCTTTCCGCAATTTTGGCAATCGCAGGGAAATCATGCTGATTTTGCTGCCACCATAACAAGATGTTTGCATTTGCGGGAACCAACTTCTGCTGAAGGTAGCGGATTGATTCGTCCTGCTGCTTCGTGGTACTTCTTCTGCTTCTTCCGCACTTATCTCGTCCAAAAGTTCAAACAATGCGGAGGTATGGCCACTCGGTGGTATTGTTAAGTACCTCCAGTGTTAGTGTTAACAACATCGGCTCTTGCATTAATTGCAATGGTTCTTGTTTCTCCGTTGGAAAATATGTTGGCTGTCCTTTCGAATAGCTTCGCCGCGTCCTTCTTGTCAGTGAGCCTGTCCCTCGCCCGGTGGTTCACGAGCATGGCCAAGATGATCGGCTGCGAGGTATAAATAAAGTCGAATCTCGCTGCTAATTCTTTCCTTAGTCGGGAGGCAAGTTCTTGGCCGTGCTCATTGTCTTCTTCTTCCTCCAGTCGTTTCAATGTATTCTCCCGTCCTACCACTACCGGGTAATAATAGGGTAGCGTTACTTCTTTATCAGCGCTCATGAGCACGGTCGCTTTTTTAAAAGGTGCCAATACTTTTACGTAAATGCTTATGAACTCCCACTCTGAACTTGTAACATTGACCGGCATCTTCGGCTCCGACTATACTACGGCCAGCGACACATTTAATTTTGAAACCCTCTCCAGCATGTCGTATTGCGAGTTCCAGCGCGTTTCCACATCCTGTATTAATTTCAGAGGTGTTCCATCCCCCTGCGTATGCCCCAATTTTGCCTGTGCTGTAGACGAGCGGCCGAAATAGCCGACAATGCGTCTGCACTTGAAGCATAGCTCCTCTAGAGGTGTGGATTCTTTAACTGCAGCGTTGATCATGAGCAGAAACAATATAAAACGAAAATTTGACATTTTATTATATACTTTTATATCATATATCAGTGATTTCTGTTAAACTGGTAGCAATTTTACGTGTCAAAGTCGAAGTGGCCTTTTTTGCTTCGATCGGCGATAACTCAACAACGCATTACCGAAACATAGCGATATTTATAGTCAAATTGAAGGTAATTAAATGATCTGGTAGACCATTACAATGAAGTTGCGAAAAAAAATTTGTTGCATTCCGTGCACCGGTTCAAAGTCGAGCAAAAATTTTCAAAATCTTTTTGTCGTTCATTTTTCGCTTATTACTCAAGAACCGCTAACGCTAAAAAAATTCCAATCCCAGTTCCAAAAAGTAGAATCTTCAAGCTTTAAATTACTTTGTTTGAAACCACGATACGAACATCTTTCACTGAAATACGGCCTTTCACAAATTAGCGAAAAATTTCGACATTTTTCTTGTTCCTTTAACCCTTTGCGGACGGAGACGCTCGACGGGCGTGCGTCGCTGTGGACGACAGGTATTGGAGCCTGCAGTAAAGAAAATTTTCACGTCGCATATTTGCGTTTTACAAATTAAGGCTTTATTCAAATAAATTATTCAAAAAATCCTAAAAATTATAAACAAACAAATTTACTAACAAATAACTTTTTTTTAAGTAAAGTACTATCTCTGGATCTTTTCGCCATCGTGTGTAGGATGTTATAAAATGTAAAATATGCGGAAAACTTTGCTGGTTGCTCTGGCAGTGACACTGAAATACTGACTCGACAAACTGAAATTCGTTCTGACCCTACCATGGTCTTGCATCGTAAGTTTACATTATACGGAAGATAAGACTTCATCGTCCAAAAGTATCTAATTTCATTGGGAGGCCACTTGACGTCTTAGGCTAGTATCCCCATGTTTATCTTATCGTCTACGACGGCAGACGTACGCTAGCCGCAGCGCAAGAGTTGGGCGGATATATCCGACACTCGTCCGCAACGGTAAAAAGGCTTGGGCGGATATATCCGACACTCGTCCGCAACGGTAAAAAGGCTTGGGCGGATATATCCGCCGCTCGTCCGCAAAGGGTTAATTTTTGTGAGTAGTTTATCATAAGGCTGGAAATCTCTGACGATCATTAGAACGATCGCGTTCGTTAAAGCCTGATGTCTCGGCGAATTTACATGTAACATCGCCTTCCGCCGTTCTGGACCCTCAGCCACTTGTACTTCGACAGACGACTTAGACGACTCGTTCATCTCTTTATTTTCCCATATTTCCGCGTGCTTAAGTTCGAAGTGACGTGACAGGGAAAATTTACTGCTGTACTTTACTGGAAATTAAGTCCCGCAAAATTTACAAAGACTAATTTTTTTGTTGACCCGATCGAAGTAGTTCCATACGAAACTCCGATTCCTCCGTGTGTGTTTTGCGATGGTTAGTCCCACCCCGATCAGCTGATCGAAGTTTTGCCCCGTTCTGATTTCCTCAGAACCGGTTTCGAGGATACTATCAGACGATTCATTAAAATCGCCTGCTCCTTGCATGCTTTCTTCTTGTTTCGTTGATTCCATTGCGAATTTTGAATTAATAAATAGGCGAAATTAATAACGAAGTTCAATTTCGCTTGATATGCTAGTCGATTCCCTTCGATGTTCTCTTCATGCGCTCTGAGTGTTATCTGCCCTATCAGGTAATAAAACCAAAGTGCGGCACGGCGGCTTCGGTGGCGCGTTTCCTGGTGCGCGACTTCGGCAGCACTGCTGCAGCAGGGCATTTGTTTTATGACGATATGGTACATAAGATGCAGGTTTCGACCTGATAGGGCAGATAACACTCAGAGCGCATCTTTCTATACTGGGTATAATGTTGTACGAAGTACATACACAGCGCGTCCAGGGACACATATCTAACGAAGAAACGAATACGTCAATTGGTAGCTTGAAAATTATTTCAGCCTGATTGTGAAGCATCTATGATTACAAGAAAATTAAATCTAAATTATATCGTGTTTGAAAAAAAGATAGACATCACAAACTTCTTACAAGAGTTCTGCAGGGTGATTCTCTCGCGACCGGACTCTGTTGTGCTCACGCACCAGCTAGGGCCTATGTAGTGGTGACCCGTCGGCTACCGCACGCTGCAATGACTGCTTGTGTGGGTCAGAAGTGTCGGTGAGCGGGCTGTCCTATCTGTGGAGGGGCCGTTTGGGTTAGTAAGGCAAGTCGCAGTGCAGGAAAGACAGCCGTACGACCTGGTACCCTGCGTACAGGAAAATCCCGGAACCATAAAGTCAACTACCGAAGCAAACTAAATGAATAATTTGATGGACTGTTCTTGATGATATTATAATTCCTACTGAATTAAATGCTTACCACGTTTTCACAGACGATGCTGAAAATGTTTTTCTCCTGCATCCAGACACTTCTGCAAGCGTCGCTCCAAGTTTTCAAATACCACTACTAGTGTCTCTTCCGATATTCTTTCAATTTCTGCTTTAATATTGGCCTTCAACTCTTCCACGGTACCTGGGTTGGTACGGTAGACGTTAGTTTTTAGGTAACCCCACAAGAAACAGTCCGCTGGATTGTGATCGGGTGATGAGGGCGGCCACAAATCTTTTGAGATCACTCTTTCGTCAAAATAACTTTCGATCGCTGCCAAACTAGTTCGCAATGTATGGCACGGTGCACCGTCTTGCTGAGAGTACCCCTTGGTCAATTCGTCGTCCATCAGCACCTCGACAAATTTCCGAAATATCTCCTCGAGGTAAACGGCAGTGGTCACGGTGTTGTGGAAGAATATCGGGCCGATTACTCTTCGTGCAGATATCGCGCACCATACGCCAACCTTTTCGGCGTGCAGCGGCGCGTGAATAACCGCGGGGGGGTTTTCTGCCGCCTAGATCCGCGTGTTCTGCGAATTTAGATACCCGTTTTTCAGAATCTGTTAGCAACAGTTCCTGCACCATCGAGATATTGTATGGATGCAACTGCGTCTTCTTCGCCGCACGTTGGCAGGAACTGTATGGCACATGAATTTGCTGCGATAATTTTCGCAATGATGTTGACGGAGTCCGCACCAGTTCATCGCACACTTGTTCAACCGTTTCTTCCGACCATTTCCGGCCTCCGCGATACACATTTTGCACGCTACCAGTCCTCTCAAATTTTGCTATTAAATTGAAGATGGCGGACCGCGCTGGTGCCGCACCACCGAACTTTTCAACAAACTGTCTTTGGCACTCTGCGATTGGCTCTTTAGCATAATACACTTGTATCAAAGAAACTTTTTGTTCGTTTCTGACCCACAGAAGCAGTCTTCGCAGCGGGCGGTAGCCGACGGGTCACCACTACATAGGCCCTAGCTTGTGTGTGAGCAGTCTATGCTACACAATAGAGTCCGGTCGCGAGAGAATCACCCTGCATAAAAGTACAACTAACAAATAAAGCAGTCGCGAGCACCAGGGTTTAACATCTCACTCACTCATACAGTGTTACTTTCTCTGTCCGTTTCTACGTTCGAGGCGCTGTCGGTTATCCTCACAGCAGAATGCAATGTAACCTCAGTACGCGAGCTACCCAAAAGAATCGAACTGCCCGAAAGAACCGGCCTACCCGAACCTATTCACACTACCCGTAAAACATCGAACTACCCGAATATTTTCGGGCTATCCGAATATGTTCGGGCCCCCGGCTTGGCCCGAATAATCGAACCGGGTCTAACCCGGTTCGCAAAATACGGGGCCCTGCACACTTCTAGTGTATACTCATCACTAAAAGTTACAAAGTAGTTTTTATCCCAAAAAATGACATTACATCGTGCATGTAACGTGCAAAAACGCGCCAAGTACATATAGCGCAGTGGTTTTATGGCGTGAAAAAGTAGTGAAATTAATGTCTGCCAAGTATGTGGGCCAAGGAAATTTGGAATCATATAATATTTTCTATTACTGAAATTACGGAAACAGATTTAAAAAAAATATAAAGTACGTTCCATTGGGACCTCAACAGAATCTCCAGCACCGGCATACTTGGGGCGCCTATTTTAAGATTTAGAAACTATTCGCTACTTTACGTAATCTACAGGATACGAGTGTTTACAAATACAGTAAAGGTAGTGCACTTATACACGTAGTATTCTCTGATGTAAAGGGTTATGTGCCGTGGCGCCCCAAGTATGCCGGTGCTGGAGATTCTGTTGAGGTCCCAATGGAACGTACTTTATATTTTTTTTAAATCTGTTTCCGTAATTTCAGTAATAGAAAATATTATATGATTCCAAATTTCCTTGGCCCACATACTTGGCAGACATTAATTTCACTACTTTTTCACGCCATAAAACCACTGCGCTATATGTACTTGGCGCGTTTTTGCACGTTACATGCACGATGTAATGTCATTTTTTGGGATTTCAATCCTTTTTGTACATTTATTATTCTACAATATTTCTGTTGTTTAACTTCAGCTTTCACTTTTACCGGTTTTATGCGACACATTGCATACAATGTGTGCTTATTTGTTTTTTAGTGTGTATACCCAATTTCCATTTCCTGTCTGTTTATGCAACGGAAGCGTCGAACTAGAGACTTACCGCTGGTGCTTTAAAAAAACCCGACACGATTCAGTCCGTTGGATCGGTACGCTTGTCCCACTTGGCTTGAACGTCCCTTTACACTGCACAACAGGTCCTTGGTTGCGTCTGCGTCGAGTGCGTCGTTGATTCGAAGTCCGAGGTTTTTTCCACAAAGTGCACTTGGGAAGTTGAACGACCTTCGTCAAGGTCCACCGTGCGTTCGAGCACTACGAGATTTGGTCCGAAATGACCCGCTTACTGCACGCACTATCGCGTCGAAAACAGTAAGCCCCCGGGTGACTCGATGCACCCCTTCGATGGAACGGGCTGGACTTTCGGTAAGCACCAACCGCGTTCAGGCGAATTGGACACAACGATGCCCGAATTCGTGAGATCAGGGACTGTGAGAACGGTTAACTACCGGGCACGGTTACGAGACGACGTACTGTGAATGATCCGCGAAACGTATGAGAAAAGGGGTCCAGAGCTCAGAAACTTGACTTGCACGAGGCGAAGCTAGGAATCGAATCACGAGCGCGGACTGAAGGCCCAGCGTGCAGACCCCCGAAAGACAAAACGCGATCGCTCCTGGTCATTACCCCGCTACGCCTGTGACACGCGCGACGGCCTCCACGTGCCACCACGAGTGAGATCAGAGTTCTCGGAAAACTGACAATGGATTCGAACCGAGCATCGAGTCAGAAACATCTTAAGCAAAAAATAAAAGTTTGGCTTCCTTAGGTTAAGACTATGTAAGAATTAAGCCGTTATGTAGCAGTAAGTAATCCTAAAAGAAGAGAAAATAACTGAATTCTGAACATTCCGCCCGCCTTCGTTGACGCAGGCAACGAACCACCCTTAAATTCCTTAAATGGATAGAGGACGTAATTTTGCTACTGGCCGCTTTAGCACCGCTGTTGCAGTTTTAACTGTGACCACCCGCGTGATGTTATCAGCCCCTGGATGCGTCTGAAGGACACGACCTAAGGGCCATTTGGTCGGAGGGTACCGCTCATCGAGAACCAACACCAGATCACCTACAACCACTGGTGGAGACGCTTTGTTCCATTTATGGATAGCATGAAATCGTTGAAGGTACTCGCGCGACCACTGCTGCCAAAAGCTTTGAACCAGCTGCGTGATTCGTTGCCACCGAAGTAAACGGTTTGTGGGGGTTTCGACAAGACATGGTTCAGGAATTAAAGAGAGCGACTGACCGATGAGAAAATGCGCAGGAGTCAAGACGTTCAGGTCATCAGGATCATCGGTCAGAGGACACAATGGTCGAGAGTTTAAAATTGCTTCGATGTTCGTGAGGATCGTAGAGAACTCTTCATAAGTGAGCAACGAATTGTCAGCCACCCGTTTCAAATGGTACTTCATAGACTTAACACCTGCTTCCCATTTCCCTCCAAAATGGGGTGCTGCAGGGGGGTTAAACAACCATTTCGTTCCATCGTGAGCGATTAAGGTTGCGAATTGTTGTAGCTCGGAGGACGACGCTGCGAACAATTCACGAAGCTGCTTGTCTCCGCCCTTGAAATTAGTGCCACAGTCGCTAAAAAGCGTCGCACAAATTCCTCGACGCGCTGAAAACCGCTTATACGCTGCGAGGAGTGCGTCAGTCGTATAATCAGTGACTACCTCAAGATGAATTGCGGACGTGGATAGGCAGACGAAAAGAGCGACCCACGACTTGTATGACCGAGCCCCTTTTCCCTTCCAAGCTTTGAGTGTGAACGGACCTGCGTAATCCAGTCCGGTGTTAAGAAAGGCCCGAGATGGATTAACGCGAGAGGGAGGGAGCTGGCCCATCAATTGGTGAGCTTGAGAACGACGAAACCGTGTACACTTGACACACTTGAGAATAAAAGACCGAACAGGCGCTCGGCCTCCGATAATCCAGCACGAGTTCCGAATATAACTTAGGGTATCCTGAGTGGAACCATGAAAAGTCTTTAAATGAGCGTCCCGAATTATGAGTGTCGTTAACGGGGATTGCTTAGGCAAAATATAGGGATGCTTTGCTAGCGGATCCAAACAGGAGTGTTCGAGTCGCCCTCGGACACGGAGAATTCCTTCGTTATCGAGGAATGGACATAATCGGAACAGGGGATTAGACCGCGGCAATTCTTTCTTTGAAGAGATAAGGCTGATATCAGACATAAATGCCTGACGCTGGACGGCATAAATCCAGAAGCGGCGCGCTGAATCTAACTCTTCCGGCGAAAGCGGAACACGGAGAGAGGAATTCGGAGATCTTCGAAACCGGCGTGACACACGGGAGCAGATCGCTGTAATCCGCAGCAACCGATTCAGCGATGAATACCGCTCTATGAGTTCCCATACGTGTTGTCGTTGCACTGAATGGCAGGTGGCAACCGAAGGCGGTCGTCGTTCTTCGTCAGGCGAGTCCGCAGCAGAGGAGACAAAAGATGACAAAGGCCAAGCAGATATATCGTCAGCTAACCACGGGGGGCCTTGCCACCACAGGGAAAGCGACCGAAGGTCGTTCACAGAAATACCCCTACTTGCGCAATCTGCAGGATTGGTGGTTCCTGCGACATGCCTCCATTGAGCGTGAGGCAAAGTCTCCTGAATGAAACAAGTGCGATTGTGCACGAACTCCTTCCAACGAGACGGGTGGTTAGTAAGCCAGGTGAGA
Source organism: Trypoxylon attenuatum (assembly GCA_963989405.1). Taxonomy (NCBI): domain Eukaryota; kingdom Metazoa; phylum Arthropoda; class Insecta; order Hymenoptera; family Crabronidae; genus Trypoxylon; species Trypoxylon attenuatum. The sequence goes on from OZ022489.1 coordinate 22,260,204, forward strand.
ACGATTGTAGAGTCTGTCCAAAGAAAACAACCAGAATTACTAAGATTGAGTACGCGAATTGTGTGAGAGACAAGGCGAGTCAGGAGAACGGCGGCAGAGAGCTCTAAACGTGGAATCGTCATCCTCTTCAACGGGGCTACTTTAGTTTTTGCACAGACTAAAGAAACGGTTGATTGACCAGTCGAAGATACAGCCCGGATATACACGACCGCTGCCATGGCCCGCTGGGATGCGTCACAAAATCCATGAATTTCAATGGTATCTGCAGAGAGCGTACCTGTCCAACGTGGTATTTGAAGAGACTCAAGCCCGTCCATATCTCGGAGGATAGACTCCCAAGAAACAACTTGCGGAGCAGGTAGAGGATCATCCCATGCTAGCTTAATGGCCCAGAGTTCTTGGATGAATATTTTAGCGGTAATAAATACCGGGGCGAGAAAACCAAGGGGGTCAAATAACTGAGCCACTCGGGAAACAATGGCCCGTTTGGTTAGTTTTGAGACTGCTGACGTTGGCGCGGAAAAACTGAAGGAGTCGGACTTAGGATTCCACAGGAGACCCAGAGCATGGATATTTGTGTCCAAGAGCGAAACTGAAGTGGCTGGGTTTCGATAAGCCACGGGGACGTCTTGCAGCACCTGAGGATCATTACTGATCCATTTACGCAATGGAAATCCGCCCGCCATGCAGAGCTGGTTTACGTCTTTAAGCTGGATTTGAGCGTCGCGAACAGTGTCCGATCCCCCAAAAATATCATCGACGTAGCGTCCTTTGGTCATCGCATCGTTGGCGTTAGGAAATTTAGGACCCTCATCAATGACAAGCTGATTCATCACCCGAAGTGCCAAAAAAGGGGCACATGCTAGACCATACGTAACAGTAGTCAGATTGAAGCGAATAGTTGAATCTCCATCAAGCCAAAGGATGCGCTGAAGTGGCTGATCCTTGGGATCTACCTGAATCTGACGGTACATTTTTTCGATGTCGCACGAAAACATGTATTTAAATTGACGAACCCACAACAGAATATCAAAGATATCTGTCTGCAACTTTTCTCCAGTGTGCAGCAAGTCATTGAGGGGGAGCCCGGCGGAAACAGAACACGACCCGTTAAAAACCACTCTAAGTTTGGTAGTAGTGCTGGATTCACGGATAACTCCGTGATGCGGCAAATAGAAAGCGTGAGCCGGCTCAGGGTCGGTGACCGGGATGCGGACCATATGTCGAAGCTCTTCGTATTCTTTGAGGAATGCGGAATACAAATTGGCGTAGGTCGGATTGACCGCGAACTTCCGCTGGATAGTTACGAGCATACGGCGAGATGCAGGGAGAGAATCTCCTAACTTTTCGATAGGTAGTCGAAAGGGGAGTCGGACAACGTAACGCCCTTCAGTGGTCCGGTAGTGCGTCGATATAAAATGCTCTTCGCATTGTTGGTCGGCAGAGGAACGAGAAGCGGAGGTGCGAGGGACGATTTCTTCCTGCTTCCAAAACCGTTCTAACAGCTCAGACAGGTCATGGTCAATCGAACAATGAAACGTGCGATGCACAAGGTTATCTGCGCGGCAGGTCGTCGGACCTGAGATGATCCATCCGAACGAGGATAACTGGGCGACAGGAGTATCTGGTGGCCCTTTAATGAGCGATCCTTCTAACAATTGACCGTATGTCTCTGCACCAATGAGAATATCAATGTGACCAGGTTCAGAAAATCTAGGATCGGCAAGGGACAATGGTTTAATGTGGTCCCACGAAGAGCGAGCTACTGAAACAGGAGGAAGCACGGAAGTAAGCTTCGAGAGCACGTGAGCCTTTAAAGAGATCTCAACGGATGATTTAAAGCGCGGCTTTAAGATTAGGGTAACGGCGCCTTGAGTACGTCCGCCGTTAGCGAGGCCGACACCGGTCAGCTTAATGTGCGAGGAGGTGCGAGGCAATTGCAACCGCTGTACTAACCTTTCGGAAACCAGCGAGATCTCCGAACCCTGATCGAACAAAACACGAGCAGAAACCGCTTGCTGATGACGGTTCAAGACTCGGACTTCAGCGGTTGCTAACAACACGGTCGGTCCCTGATTGGTCGATGACTGTGTGTGGTTCACAGTTTTGTTAGTTTCGGCACTTGAAACCGTTGAACTATTTTGTTCCGAAGTCGAAGCATTGGGGGTTTCAGAAGAGGCTACAGTATGAATAGACGTGTGGTGACGTTTCCCACACTTGAAACATCTAGACGTCGAGTGACATAAATTAACCCGATGAGCTCCCATGCAATTGACACACCGGTTGAGTTTCATAATGAGATCGCGTCGTTGTTGAACAGATTTTACCTGATATTTAGGACATCGAACCATGCTATGCGAACCCTGACAGACGGGGCATGTTTTTGCTTCCTTTGAATGAGACGCGGTTGTTTGGTGCGACCGAACGGCAGATTGCCGAGGATGCGATGCTGAGGATGGGCCGCCGAGTGACTTTTCGAAGGCTTGCAACGAAAACAGCCTCGTGGTCATAAAATCGGTAAGTTGACGCCAGCTCGGAGGGGCTTTTGTCGACCCAAGTGTATTTTCCCAGGCTTTAACGGACTCTGGGTCAAAGCGATGCACTGTCAAATAAACGAATATATCATCCCAGTGATGCACCGGACGATTAAGAGATTCCAAAGTACGGTAAACTTGCATAATCGAAGTATAAAGCGCCTCCATTTCCGACCCCGACTCCTTGGACATCTTTTTAATTTTGAACAACGACGAAAGAGCGGAGGTCACCAGTAGTCGATCGTTATCATAAAATGAACTTAGTGCTTCCCATGCACTATGAAAATTATCAGCAGTTAAAGAGGTGTTTTTTAACAATTGCGAGGCGGTACCCGTTAAGCAGTTTTTCAAATACTGTAGTTTCTCGACCAATGAAATACCAGAATTCGAGATAACTAGCGACATAAACATATCGCGAAAAGGCAGCCAATTCGAAAGATTCCCATCGAATTTGGGGAGGTCGATCCGCGGAAGCCGAGGAGCATGACAAGTGCGAGTTGTGATCGGGGTCTGCGGTAGCGAACGCTCAGGCGATTGTTGGCTCGACCGATTCTCTGAACTCTCGGACAATGTAGTCATTTTAGCGAGAGTTTCGAGATAACACTCATACGTGTGATCGAAAAGATTCGCGGAGAAGTATGAATGTTGCTGAACGGTAGCTCGAGCATCATCTTCGAGACGCGACACGGCCAAAGAGATCGCTTTATGGAAGGCTTCGAATTCCGTCCACTGGTCATTAACCGCTTGTAATCGAACATCGATCCGTTGCGGGGTAAGCGGACCCTGCATGAGATTCTCAAGCGCGGTTGCGAGACGACGGCTTTGCGAGACCTGCTGTTCGAGGCGGTATATGACGTGCTCGAGCCTCATTGTGAGAAAGTAACTACCGATCCCGTCACTGATTTCGGTCGGATCCGGCTCGAAGGACCAAAAAATGTTTATGCAACGGAAGCGTCGAACTAGAGACTTACCGCTGGTGCTTTAAAAAAACCCGACACGATTCAGTCCGTTGGATCGGTACGCTTGTCCCACTTGGCTTGAACGTCCCTTTACACTGCACAACAGGTCCTTGGTTGCGTCTGCGTCGAGTGCGTCGTTGATTCGAAGTCCGAGGTTTTTTCCACAAAGTGCACTTGGGAAGTTGAACGACCTTCGTCAAGGTCCACCGTGCGTTCGAGCACTACGAGATTTGGTCCGAAATGACCCGCTTACTGCACGCACTATCGCGTCGAAAACAGTAAGCCCCCGGGTGACTCGATGCACCCCTTCGATGGAACGGGCTGGACTTTCGGTAAGCACCAACCGCGTTCAGGCGAATTGGACACAACGATGCCCGAATTCGTGAGATCAGGGACTGTGAGAACGGTTAACTACCGGGCACGGTTACGAGACGACGTACTGTGAATGATCCGCGAAACGTATGAGAAAAGGGGTCCAGAGCTCAGAAACTTGACTTGCACGAGGCGAAGCTAGGAATCGAATCACGAGCGCGGACTGAAGGCCCAGCGTGCAGACCCCCGAAAGACAAAACGCGATCGCTCCTGGTCATTACCCCGCTACGCCTGTGACACGCGCGACGGCCTCCACGTGCCACCACGAGTGAGATCAGAGTTCTCGGAAAACTGACAATGGATTCGAACCGAGCATCGAGTCAGAAACATCTTAAGCAAAAAATAAAAGTTTGGCTTCCTTAGGTTAAGACTATGTAAGAATTAAGCCGTTATGTAGCAGTAAGTAATCCTAAAAGAAGAGAAAATAACTGAATTCTGAACACTGTCCTTATATTAAGTGTCGTGTTAGAGTAAAAAACAATATCTTAAAAATTACCAGAGCATATCCAAAGAACCATACGAATTCGTCATCGGATTGAAAGCGAAATTTATGATTAAATTGTTCATTAGATCAAATTAATTGCATATTACATATTAAATGCGCACGAGAAATTGGAAGTATCAAAAAAGCATATGCAAAGTTGGGTAAAATAAAATTTTAGAAGATCACAATTCGGTCTAATGAACAATTTAATCACAAATTTCGCTTTCAATCTGATGACAAATTCGTATGGTTCTTTGGATATGCCCTTGTAATTTTCATGAATTTGCTAATACTGCTATTACAAATTGCAAAATTTAAATTTGTATTGTGTATTATTTACTCTAACACGAAACTCGTAAACGTAACGTCAAAATTAGCGCAGGAAATAATACAACGTGGAGTACAAATCCAAGTCTTGCAACTTCATTTATTGTAAACAGACTATTACCAAATTTCCGATTATTATAAGGGTATATTTGGAGACACTTACGAATCCGCCAACAGAAATCACTCTCCAAATGTACCCTAGTAATGGTCAGAAATTTGTTAACAGTTTGTTTACAACAAATAAAGTTACACGATTTGGAGTTGTACTCCGCGCTGTATTATTTCCTGTGCTTATATTAACATTTACGAGTTTCGTGTTAGAGTAAGTAATACACAATACATGGTATAAATGGGGCTTTCGTGTGCCATTAATTATTTTTCCAATAATTATTTTTATAATTTATAAACAATTATGCCCTTTAACAGTGATTGTGATGCAGGATCGCAAGGCGAATCCACCCATCTGCACCATAAAATCGTTTGAGACCCACCCCTAAAAAGTGTAAAGGACTACTCTCTTGAATAACAAGAGAACGGTACGGTAGAGAGAAAAATGTTATAAGGAAAAGTGGGAAAAGTAGGAAAACTCAAGGAATACTTTGGAAGGGCATACAAGAATTCACGAAAATTTCATTTGTTAAAACAGCTTAAACATGTTGCAAATTACATAAGATTAATGTATATCATATAAAATAATATGGTTTCATATTTGCTTTCATGAAAATTGTATTTTTTACATGTTCATATTAAAATTCCTACTTGTGCGACTTTATTATTCTTGTAATTATACTTACGGTAGGTACATCAGAAGTGTGAGGTAAAATTTTACCAGTTGGATTTGCAATATAAACATGTAATAAATATCATTTACAAGAAATTAAACATTAAACGATATAATGTATACATGTTACATATAGTATATCATACATAAGTTTGTATATAAAGTAATGATTAACTTGCATCAGAGTTGCAAATTGCACAAAATTAATGTATATCATTGTTACGTCCAAGCAGACGCAACGATGGGATAGGGGAAAATGTTGTTGACGAATGTAATTCTTACGTTTATGCCGAGCGGTATTTTAGTTGATTCTATTCGTGAACCGGGTGAGGGGGGGGGGGGGGGTCGTGTGTTAAACTGAGTGTACGTAGTGGATCCCTATCTCTGACTGGTGCAAGATGAGCAACGGTCGCAATCAAATGCAGTCTAACGCAGAGATTTAGACTTGCGGATCGGGAGGACCTCGAGGATTTGGTGTAGCGGGATCGGATGGTTGGGACGAACCGGGAGCTACTCAGGGCAGCTGCTTACCGGTCCGTGTCGGGAGGGTATCGCTAACTAGGAAAATTCGACTGCGACGGCTGGTGTTCCCTACGATAGGTACCTTTATTGTGGACAGCTCAGTTCAACATTGGACAGGAGGGGACCCAGCCCGTAAGGAAGGAAGACCAGGAGTGGCCAATGAATTAAGAGGAGGCGACCGTGAGCTACTCTAGGCAGCTACCAAACGGCCTGTGGTTTAAGGGGACAGACCCACGGAAGACCAATGGTGAAGTGAAGAGACAGAAGATGTGAAAAACAACTAATTTATTTAAGTAGTGGAAGTACTATAACTTAGAAGTAAGCAAAAGTGATTTAGTAACTTAGGAGTAAGCAAATGTACGAAAGGTTAGTAATTAAGGGTTTGTAATGTTGGATTTAAGAAGTACAAATAAAGCGGTCTAATGAGGTGTGCGGAAGTCGGATGAGAAGCGTTTGTGGCAGAGTGAGGTGTGGTCTCCGTGTTCTGCTTTCGGCGTTCTTCATTTGATTTATATATCCTAGTATTGAATAGATGGTTTCGAGGATCATCATCCTTGAATCCATCTATCGTCAGGAAAATCAATATTAGATCCTACTGGTAATACATCTATTGTTTTCTAATCCGCTTATCTTAGCTCTAGGTTTTTTGCTACTGTGTACATGTCGAGTGCGCGAATTGTCGCGTTTATACTCGCCATCTACCGGCTTCTTCCCGACTTCTGCACCTAATACTAGCGCATACTCAATTTTAAATGCAACCTTAATAAAAGTTTATATTAAAATTTGGCTGGATGTAACAATCATATAAAATAGCATGGTTCGATATTTGGTTTCTTGTAAATTATATTCATTACATATTTATATTGTAAATCCTACTGGTAGAACTGTACCTCACACTTCTGATGTACTTACCGTAACTATAATAATTACAAGAATTAGTGTTTGAGTTTGTTGGATTGGAGGTATTCATAACGCAGGTAAGTTTTGGCCATGTACACAATGCTTAAGAGTATGATGAGATTAAAACACACTTTACGTTTCAACTCCCAGGTTTGGAGTCCTCTTCAATTATATTACAACATACTGTCAATAAAAATAAAAAACAAACATGAAAAATCTTATCCTTTTCCTACATTTGGCGTTAGGTATGGGACTAGAACAAAGTGCGCAGGGAAGGTGGTAAGTATTAAAATGCTAACTTACTTTAATGGAAGGCTGACGGAGCGCTTTCAAACATGAACTTGTGAGTTCAAGCGAGCCTGGAACGCTTGCATACAACAAATGACATAACGAGACATGAAATTCTATATCTTGAAGAACAAAACTTGTAAACCGTGGCGTTCCAATCCTGTATGTTGACAAAGTCCTATGTAAAGAACAGGGTACGTAGCGGTGAGAGTTATGTAAAGAACAGGGTATGAAGCGCTACCTCGTTATGTCATTTGTTGTATGCGAGCCTGGAACGCTTGCATACAACAAATGACATAACGAGTGCGCAGGGAAGGTGGTAAGTATTAAAATGCTAACTTACTTTAATCGAAGGCTGACGGAGCGCTTTCAAACATGAAAGTGAGATCAAATCAACTGCGTATTACATATTAAATGCGCACACTTTCAAACATCAAACATGAGGTTCAAACATGAACTTTGAAAGCGCTCCTTCAGCCTTCGATTAAAGTAAGTTAGCATTTTCATACTTACCACCTTCCCTGCGCACTCGTTTCAAACATGAACTTTGAAAGCGCTCCGTCAGCCTTCGATTAAAGTAAGTTAGCATTTTAATACTTACCACCTTCCCTGCGCACTTTGTTCTAGTCCCATACCTAACGCCAAATGTAGGAAAAGGATAAGATTTTTCATGTTTGTTTTCTATTTTTATTGACAGCTTGTTGTAATATAATTGAATTTCATCATACTCCTAAGGATTGTATACACGGCCAAAACTTACCTGCGTTATTTTTATCGGATTCAAATCGAAATTTATGGTTAAATTGTTTATTAGATCAAGTTAATTGCATATTACATAGTAACCGCGCACGAGAAATAATAAAGCAGGCACAACGAAAACTAGATCCTGGAAGGTATACTAGCAGTGTCTCTCGATTTTGGGCCCGTGAAGATTACGGGATTTGATGGGAAGCATTTGATGCCCCCAGACCTCTGTACCGCCCATTGAGAACCCTGTTCTAGTTCCGTATTTGTAGGTTGCGTCCGCCAGGCCGCGAGATGGCTACGCGCGGACCCAGCGAGAAGCGAAGACACGGGCGAAAAAAAAGGATCTTTTTTGGCAGAATAATTCGAGCATAAAATCTTAATCTCAGCAACGGCTGCACGGATTGTCTTGTTGTTTATTACCAATCGACGCAGAAAAAATCAAAGAGTTGAATGGAACAGTCATTCTTTCCCTAGATAATGCGAGTTTCAAGTATATTGTCATTTATCATCCGGATAGGGCCCGCTAGCTAGTTCGTTCGCGTAAGTTACTTAGTAGCGTCGACGCGATGAGCTGCGCTCGGCTATATATACTTGGCGCGAGACGCTACCGCGTCTCTTGATTATTAATCCTAGAAGCAGTGATAGGTCCGCTAACATCGGTGTGAACTACAAACAATGATTTCACAATGTGATTCTTATCTTTCGCCTTTTCAAATGGAAATCGTGTTTGCTTGCCATTCCTACAGGCTTCACATAAGTGGTCATTTGGAAATATCTTTTCAAGCTGAGTCACATTCTGAACCAATTGCTTACGTTTTATTTGTAAAAACTTTGCCCTGCCTATGTGTTCTAATCGTTTATGCCACAGGTTATAATTATTGGTTACTTTATCACATGTCGTAGAGTTTACTAAATTTACCTCTATTGTAATATAAGAATCTATAGTTACCAGATCATTTGCCGGTTTTCCACACATTACCGTTTTTCCGTCCTTAATAATCTCAATCCCATTTTCATCAAAAACGATCTCTAAACCTTTCGTCTGCATCTTCCGTACAGATAACAAATTGTGTAGCACGTCCGCGCAGTACGGTACATCCTCGAGAGTTCCTTGGACGCCCAGGTCTCTGGTAACGTGTACCCGGCCCGCTTTTGTTGCTATTATAAATTCTCCATTTTTCGCTATTGAGACTTTGATATGAGGCTGCAACCCAATTACATCAGAAAGTTTACTCTCATCACTTACAAGATGATCCGACGCCCCAGAATCAAGCAGAAAGGAATATTTTTGACGATTTGCTATTTGACAATTTCCGGTTATAAAATCATATCCGGAAGTATTTTCATGTATTGTCTTTCGCGCCGTCTGAGCAGTACGACCATTTTTAGTTCTTGACATGGCCTTGTATTGTAGGCTTTTCTTGGAATAATAACAATCTGTTATCTTGTGCCCCCTTCTGCTACGTTGATGCCATTTTTCAGCAAAAGATTTTTTATTATGTTTGAATCCAGTTACCCGTTTGTTCTGGCCTCTACGAATACCTTTTCTGAGCCGGGCATTTCCAAAATTGTTCCTCTACTGACTCTCTGCATCCGCTCTTTTCGCCTGCAGCACCTTAAAGCTCGTGCCCATGCTCTCGCTTTTGATCTTCATCTCGTGATTCAGAAGCCCCTTTTTCATGATGTCCAGGTTGATGTCTGTCTCCGTCATCATTGTCTTGTGTTACGGGCTAGCCGTGCGAGACCGTTTTTAGATCCGTTTGGTTACGGAAAAACGTGTGCTCGCTCCTAAACCTTTAAGGATACGCGAGCCCAATCAACAGTCGCCAATTCGAATAAGCCTGAGATTAATTAAGTTCCAAACACATCTCACTGCGCTATAGTCAATGAGCACTATTGGCAAAATAATACCTTTCAGGCGGATTCTCCTTGACGGTCGAAGCTGATTGGTACAGGATGTGGTTTAAGGGTAGGAAAGACCCAGCTTGAGGTAACACACGGCGTTCCACGAAGGCGCCTAGTCTCTCTCAAGTCTAACGATGTCTTTAGGCAGGTAGCCCTACTTATATAATCGTTCTTTAAACTACCCTACTGTTTCCCTGATTCGCGAGGGTGTCAGTCCAGAGACCCGTCCTACCAGGTGTATAGTCAGATCTTTTAATTGAGGTCCAAACACATCTCACTGCGCTATAGTCAATGAGACCTATTGGCACAACAATATTAATCCGATTATACCCGAGTCGGTTCGAAGGTCCCTAGAAAGGAAAAAGGTTTAGGATGGCTAAAAGGTAAATGCTTGAGGTACCAGACGGCGTTCCACGAAGGCGCCGAATCTCTCTCGAGTCTTATATTACCCCGGATAGGAATAATTGAGCGGCTAACTATTCCTACACTAAATGTGGGTTCTATGTACGATGTCGCTTTCAGTGTTGTTCGCTATTGACAGGTGGTGATTGAATGTAGAACAAGGAGTAATTGAGACGAAAAATAAGATAACTATATTGAAAGGTTTTAAAAGAATAGAGAATACAATCGTGTTTAGTGTGTGTTCGCTTGTTACAAACTACCTTGTGTATTCCTCGTCTGTCTGTACAGATATAACTCGCGGCGTATGTTGAATGCTTAAGAATATAATTGCAACTAATGCAATGATTTGGTTGAAAGTGCCGTGCACGATCTCCCTCGGAATATCCCCGTATTCCAACGTCTAAGATTTTATAAAGAGATTCGAATTGATGTGGTCGAAAGTAACTAATACGATCTTCCTCGGAATAACCCCGTATTCCAACGTCTAAGATTTGTAATGGTTTGAAGAATGCTTCGAAAGTGCCTAGCACGATCTACTACAAGGAGGACAGAGCTTCGCCCTTCGGGAAAGAATCAAAGACTGAACTCCCAGAGTAGGATTTTCGGTGGTTTATATAGTCGAGCACGCCCTAATTTCTCGGAAAAAGTGGGGCTAACCCTTAAGATTTTCCTAGACAAGCCCTAGGAAGTAGCTGTATGACTCAAGCGCGTCTTGCATGCAGCTGTGTATGAATCATTGCAGCAGGGGCTGCATGGGAATATTTACAGGACTGAGAGATTATGTTGGGTGCGGTTTGAGCTTGAAACTAAGATTTTAGCTGAATGCTAGAATATTCTCGATTTTTAAAGTGGAAAAATTGCTTGCGTAAAATACGGACGTAACACTTGATACCGATGGGCACAGTGTTGGACTCGTCGAGCAGACTCGACAATGAGATTGAACTAATTTCAATTAGTTTCTAATTTCAATTAATCAATTATTAATTCGTCAAACACCTCCAAATGTTCCTGCAATTTGGTATCGCTCTTCATTTTCAGTCTCAACAATTTCTTCCGGATAGACAATTCGGTGGTTGTGTCTTTGTTCTCGTACACAGAGTCTAGGCTTCGGAGAATAGATTTGGCCGTACTTCTCGGTGAAGCGTATTTTAAGTGTGTGTCTGACAAATACTGTATAATTGTACATTTCGCGAACCTCTCACTCTTTGTCGATTCATCGGTAATGGGCCCCGAGGGTGATACATCCACAACTCGACGCACATCGAGCTCATACAGTAAATTTCTACTTCTGTGTTTCCACGAATTATATTTCGTCCCGTTAAACATGGGTATATTTCTTCTTTCTTTCTGTTTCGTGTGTATGATCGAATTGTGTGGAAAGAGAGGCTGTTCTCTCCTTGGTACCTCACTCGAGAATACCAATGCTTCACACTCTTGATGATAATGGGAAGACAGGAGTTCTGCGAGGAAGAACTCTGTGGTCACTATGAACTTCACTTAATTATTGGTATATACAAATTGTAGATTACAGTTGAGACTTGTGGTGCAACGATCTACGCGTAGTATCGAAGCGTCTGAGTATGACAGTTGGCTAATTCGAACCGTGGTGCTGTCACTTATGCGGAGTTGTGTTAAGTCTAAGAAAATTTCGGAGATTCTTCAATTTATGCGTTCGTAAGTAGGCGGTCACGAATTTGTCGAATTCTGATTGGGCGGAAAAGTCTGTCAACTCCACCCTTCGCGTTGGGTCGCAATGTCTTCGAGGTGCGAAGGTAGGAGAGTCGCAGGTAGCCGTACTACCCTTGTCGCGAGCGATCTGCTGAGTGCAACTGAAAGTAATTACCTATTGCGAGCGAGCAATTTTATGACTGTGTTTTCGCAGTCCGGTGTGCCCCCTTGGAAATACCCGTGGCTCTCAATAGCTAACGGTATTGTGTCGCGGGTGCGATTCCAACACTTTCGATATTTCCATGGTAATCGCTCGGCAATTTTAAGGCGAAGGGCTTCTTTCACAAAGCCCCACGCGGCGAGAAACAAAAATTTTTGATGAACAGGCTTAAGCCTGTTGAAGCGCGTCGTCGAAATTTCGCGAACGGCAAACACTCGCCACATATACCTTTTCATTACACAAACTTTTAACCGAACAATTAAACACATACTGCGTGATCTGGGCCCATAACTTATTGCATCAATGGTCTCTAAATGTTTGGTGTGGCATTGTTGGAGGCCATATAGTGGGTATATACTTTTTTAATGCTACCCTTACTGGAGAACGATATAGCAATTTTCTTCGTAACGAGTTGCACATCCTTTTAAAAGATTTCATTGGCCACAAGAATCCGGATGTGGTTTCAGCACGACGGTGGTTCAGCTCATTACAATCGCCGAGTTTGACAAACTTTAAATGAAATGTTTCCAGGACGGTGAATACGTAGGGGAAGTCTGGTACTCTTTCCACCAAGGTTGCCAGATTTAATTCCTATAAATTTTTACTTGTAGGGTTAGCTAAAAGATAAAGTTTATTGTGGAAGCGGCAATGACACCACAAGTTATGATGAATCGTGTAGTAAATGTCTCCAGACAAAATACCCCGGAACCTCTAGAACAGATGGAACTGTCATTTAGGGACAGAATGAACTGGCGCCGTAACGTTCACGGTAATCCGTTTGAATTTAGAAGATGAGAAGCACCTCCTAGACATGTAATGGAAGAAAATTTCAAGTGGTTGAAAATAGACTTGAATGACATATCAAGGGCAGCATAATATAAGTCAATGGATTTGACTTGAAGCATCGTCATTTTCAAGAATATCTCATGGAACTGGAATCTGAATACGGCGATCTCATTTATTACACCAAAATTCGGTGGTTAAGTCGCGGAAACTGCTTAGTGCGATTTTGGAAATTAAGGGAAGAAATTGAAACTTTCATGAACAATAACGGTCATAACATAAGTGAACTTTCGGATGATCAAAGGCTTCTGGATTTATGTTTTCTAATGGATATAACAATCAAACTGAATGAGCTAAACCAGAAGTTACAAGCTGAAAATAAGTTGATTATCGATTGTTATCAAGATATAAAAGCGTTTATAGCAAAGCTACAGCTTTATAAAAATCAATTTCGGTCAAACAATTTGATTCATTTCCCATTATTAAATGACTTTAAAAGTGACCATAAAAACTTCTTGAAATATTCAACGGAAATCGAAAAATTGTTTGAAGAATTCAACACCAGATAATCCTACATGCAAAAGTTTGAGGACTTGTTTGCAATATTTTTAGCTCCATTTAATGTAGAGGTGGAATCAGCGCTCCAAATTTACAAATGGAGCTGATAGAACTATAATCGAGCATCGAACTAAAAAGTCTGTGTGAAGGAAATAAGATTGAGTATTATCAGAAATACACTGCTCAAAAAAATTAGGGGATCTCTTATTTCGGGCCAGAAACTAGTCAATGCATAGCATGTTTGCATAGCTGTAGTAGTAGTAGTAGTAGTAGTACTAGTAGTAGTAGTAATAGTTTTATGGAAGTGTGACACGAGCGTTCGAGAGGACCTGGTTAGAAATATTTGGTTGTCCTGAAAAGGACAGTTGGTTTGTGATGATCTGCGTCAGGCAAACTAGCGGCGAAGTAGGCGTGTGCGCCTGATGCGTTGAAGGTCCTGGTTGTGCGTCGCTCGAGGGTTGAGCTCAGATTGCCATCTCAGGCCCCGGAAGGGTCTGCTTTTATACCTTTTCAGCCTCCTTCACTACGTCTTCATCGGAGAGAGAGAGAGCTCACTCCACACATTCTCACACTCGTTCATATATCCCACTCATTTTCCGGACCTCCGCTTCTGCCGCTCGCCCTATCTCTCAATTCCTCCACCCTCCACATCCATATCTCCCCCTTTCCCTCATCTCCTAGCACCTTCACCACCATCTCCTTTTTCCTCTCCTCCCTCCTCCCATCTTACACCTCATCATCTTGGTCTTTCCTACATTCACTTCCGATCTCTTCTCCTCTACGTACCTCTCTAACTTTCCCATTATCCCCCTCATTCCGTCCTCATCCTCTGCTAGTATTACCACGTCATCCGCGTATGCCATCGAATATACCTTTTCTCCCGCCCGCCTCACTCCTTCCCACCTTCCTTTCCTCCACTCCTCCTCTAAGTCCGCTATCAGTACCGTGAAGAGCACCGGGCTTAGCGGGCACCCCTGCCTTACCCCCTTCTCCGTCCGGAAGCTCTCTTCCTCCTCGTCTCCCACCTTCATTCTACTCCTGGTCTCCCTCAAAACCTCCACACACCTCCTCCCCAGCCCCTCCCTAATCCCTGCTTTCCTCATCGACGCTGCCAGCACCTTTCTGTCCACCGAATCAAACGCCGCCTTCATGCCAACAAACAGCGCCCACACCGTCCCTCCTTTTCTCGCCATCTGTCTATTAATTAAATAATTCAGGACATAGATATTATCGGTCGTCCCCATACCCTTTCTGAAGCCTGTTTGATTCGGGGGCAGTACTCCCTTCGGGGACAGCTCTCCTCCACCTCTTTCATCAGTCTTTCCGCCAACGCCATTGCGTATACCGTATACGCCGTCTGCGTGAGTGTCACTCCTCTGTACTCCTCTGCTTTTTTCCTTACCCGCACCACTACCCCTTCTCTCCATTCCTCCGGCCATCCCTCCCCACGCCACACCCTACTACAAATTTCCCAGAGCCTCTCTCTGACCACCTCCCCCCATACTTCCACGCCTCTCCTGGGATCCCATCTCCTCTCGTCGCTTTTCCGTCCCTCGCCTTCCCCACTGCCGCCCAGACCTCTTTCCTACTGAGCTCCTCCTCCCGCCCGCCCCCTCCCTCCTCCTCCCTGACCATCTAACTCCCCCCCTAGCGTCTTCCTAAAGTATCTGTCCCATTCCTGCATCTGAATCGCCCTTTCTCTTTTTCCTTCCTCTATTTACTATTCGTCACATTCCCCTCTCTGACCTTACACCTTCCACCTTCCGCTCCCATTTCACTCTTTCCTTCTTTTTCTTTTCCTTGCACATTCGCCCTAACTCGCTCCTCACTCCATTGAACCTTTCCCCATCTGTCTTCTCCATCCTCCATCTTCTTAATTCCTCCTCTACCTCCTTCTTCTTCATTCAGCATTCATCATCCTACCATCCCCTCCTGCCTCCTACTTCTTTCCTACTCCCCATCTTTTCCACCACACCCGTTACCTCTTGTTTCAGTTCCCTCCAGGCCTCCTGAATCCCCTTTCCGTGTACTATTCCCCCCCCCCCCCCCCCCCCAACATCCCCGCAAACTCCTCTCTTCCCTCCTCGGTCCACCGCTTGTTCGGTCTTGCTCCCCCTGTCCTTTCTACTTTCCACCCTCTTCCCTCCTTCCACCCACAGTACTACCGGTTGCTGATCCGATTCCACCCTCGTCTCCACCTTCATCCTTTTCACTCTTTCCCTCGTTCCATCATTTCCAATTACATAGTCGATCACAAACTCTCCATTTCCCGTGTATGTGAACTCCCCATTCTGTTCTCCCCACGTGCCGCTAGTCATAATTTCCCATCCTAGCTCTCCTAGGAACTCACATTACATTTTCCCCTCCTTATTCACCTTCCTATCCTTAGACCTCCTAGTAACGTCCCCCTCTTCCCACTCGTTCGCACATCTTCCTCCCCCCCCCCCGCCGCCCTCGCATTGAAATCCAGTCAATTTTATCCGGAAATCAACAAAAGGAAAAGAGAATGAGGCGTCCCAAGGAGTGGGAGGTTGGAAAACCCAATTATTCAATGCAAATGTGAAACAAAGAAGAATATATGTGTCTTACTTGTTAGTGAAATCATTTACTTTCCGACTTACTTTGTTCCTGGTTCCGCCCAGTTTCTCATCAATCGCCTTACAGAATTCGGCGAATTGATGCAATACACTTAAACTATTTGACAAGACATTTCGGTAGCACGCGCCGCACTACGAAAAGTATTACAGAGAGATCTACGTGATACGTTCGATCGAATCGGTTGCAAGAGCAAGAGTAAGAGTGTACAAGTACGTGTACACGCAACGACAGTCAGAGTAAGAGTACTTGTACAAGCAAGAGTCCGAGTAAGAGAGAGCGTCGGGCTGCGTTCGATCCTTGATTGAACGCTTTCGGCGGTTGGCCCTCTTCGTGTGTCGCGCTAATGAGATCGATGCCTAAGATTTTGGCGATAAACGAGGGAACCAGTTGTCACCCGAAAAGGGGCTTCCCTACCTCGTCGAGCGCTAACTTGAACGTCTCATTACAAATTTAACAAGTGTATGTTAATATTTGAATTCCTCGGACATTTGAATTTACTGCAGTAACAATAATATTATATGCACAAGATGATATTGTTGCTGTCTACGGAAACTCAAGCGCCTTCAGTTCGGTTTTAGTTTTCGAGATAGCCGATTAGGAAGAATTTAATGTTATTTGTTGGGATTTCAATCCTTTTGTACACTTTATGTATCATACCGCGTTTCTTGATTAGAACACTTGGTTTCGAGCGGTGCAGACAAAGCTAAGTTGAGGATAGACCAGGAGCGAAGAACTGGGATAATCGAAGAGAGGGGGCTAGGCCAGTCTGTTGTAGGTAAGGGGACCGCGAGGGGGTGCGCAGCCAGCTCGGCGTGCGCGCATTCGGGAGTGCTCCTGCTCTCATTGATACCATTAGGGACCTCTCTGGGCCCACATGAGTACCACGGCCAATCTTTGTTGCGTACTCTGTTATGTAGAGGCTCGCGTGAAGTGAGTTGCGAAAAATCGAGTCTAAAAAAAGGGGGAGGCGAGCTGTACTTGTACCATCGGCGCCAGGAGCTGTGCTCGGCTATACAGTAGTCTCTCGATTTTTGCCCTAAATTATGTACTTCACAGTTGCACGAGAATCATCCCCACCACCCAGGTGTTCTTCCTCGTGCCCAGCGAAGCGTGAAAACCGAGCGATCGGCGGTGCTCGGGGGTGTTACAATTTCCCCGGATTCGCGATTTGGGTTCTTCGAAATTTGAAGGACCAGAGAAGCAAATTCCCGCGATAGCAATCGAACAAAAACCTTAACGTGAAAATTCGGCCAAAATTCAGCGTGCTCGACTTACCTTGCTGCGTGCTGCGTTGGTCCTGACGACGAGAGCGGGATGGTCTGCACTGCACCTATGCTCTTGCATGCAGGGGCACTAACGATCACCAAACGATACTTCGGGTATTTCAATTTGATTGCGACTCGGTCTAGCTCGGGCTCGGAAGCGAAGCACGGAATATGTTCTCCAGCCAGAGTCGTTGACGAGATTGCCCGGTTCCGGGTCTCTTCCCTTCCTCTCGCCCATCAGAGACGGCGAAATCGGCGTGTTTGCCGATTTTGGTGCCCGCGCATCCGCGGGCGGGCAGCACGAGTCGGATAAGTCGCGCAGCTGACGCCTGCTCTTGATCGCGATTCCGCCAACGTTTCGCGCGACTTTCGCGATCGCGAATACTACAACTAACGATTACTAACACTAACCACTCTCATGAAAAAAAAGGACAGAACAAAAAAAGGAACACAACTAACTATAGGCGTGGCGGCATGCAAGCTCCAAACAGGCGGTGTTCTGGCTTTGATAATGATCCGCGACACAAACGAGCTGGAGAGAAGGCAATCAATGGTAGATTGCTATTTGCGTACTGTCTCGCTCCCTCGCATCAACCCGGTAGAGAATACCAACAAAAAAAAAGGCAATGTTACAACGCTCGGATGAGCACGAGACTTCGCGTAGCGCAGACGAACGCTGATATACTCGGAGAGAATAGCTACGACCGCTCCTCGTCGGAGAACCGCTCCTCGTCGCAAAACTATAGCCGGAATAGTGAATTAAGGAAAAACGTTGTAAAAGATAATAAATTAAGTAAACTCGAAACCTAAGGGAATCGCCCACTACTCCTCCGCGGTCTTGAATCGAACAGGCGGCTTACTTTGTAGTCGATGCTCGCTCGCGATGAGTCATAATGCGAATCTAAAAATTGTTTTTTTTTAATTTATTTTGAATTAAAGTTACATTATTGTATTCTTCATGTTCTGCCAATGCAAATGATACCAAACACTATGGAATTTGTCAAAACGGATCAACAGTTACGTGCAATAGAAGGAGCGCGCCGCACGGTCGAAACGGTGCTGGTCTCGATCGTTGCACGAGACTCGCATATGCCAATCGCACGTAACTTCTGATCTGTTTTAATAAATTCCTGTTAGAGTCTCAGAGTATTTTATTCCTTACTGTACTGAGAATGCCCGCTTCGCTAGCCGAGGCAAAAGTCAACCACTCGAGAACGTAACCTAAGAACTCTGTTTAGGAAAAACAGATGTCTTGCGCTTTCTCTTTTATGACCCAGGCTATTGGTAGGTCTAAAGTAGTGCAGTTTTAGTTAGTCGAATCACAGGCTTCGAACTACGCACATCTTCTTCTCTCGTGACATTTTAGTATTTCAATATGCGAACCGATTTTGACCTCTCATACTGATTTTGAATTATTTCATACAACCTCACCCCAAATAACCAACAATTCCATAGTGTTTGGTATCATTTTCATTGGCAGAACGTGGGCAATACAATAATGTAACTTTTATTCAAAATAAATTAGAAAAAAAACAATTTTTAAATTCACATTATGACTCATCGCGCGCAGCATCGGCTACAAAGGAAACCGCCGACCTCTCGGATTGTACGCTTCGCTGGGCAAGATTCTCGACTCGTACTTTGTGATTGAAAGTTTTCGGTCCCGAATTTCGTGCAGAAATCCAGCTAGTACTGTATATACTTGGCGCGAGACACTACCACGTCTCTTGATATCCCTACGCAAACGGGTACTAACATTACAGCTCCACAAAATGTTTCTTTTCAACTGGGTAAGTTGAACCCGCCTTACACGCTCACATCCTCGCATCCACCTAATTAATGAAGAAATAATGAGAATTTCTTGAGTGATGAATATATTCACGGCATTTTCTCCTTGACTAAAAGTATTCACGGATTTTCTGTACAAATAAAAAATTCAGGTCTAAAATGAGTTACATTTGCCTATCTCTGATTATTGTTGCGTGAAAAGGGGATGGAATAAATGATCTCTTCCATTGCACACACTGTATTAACTGAATATAAACTAAATATAGCAAATGTCGTATCTCTCATCATCTTCTTTGTCTGCTTTCGGATCCCGCTCACATCATACATCTGCTCACATATGCCTCTGGCTCTCGACTGACTCTCAACGCGTGCCTCCCTGACATCTCGCGCTCAAACGAGTTCCTTATCCAGCGCGCTAAATACAATTGAATCAATCACATATCATCCACAATTATGAGTAGAACAATAAAAACCATGCAAGCGCAAGAGTTGCCGCAAGTTTTATAATATTTTTGCTGTAAAATTCGTATTTTGCATTCAAATATTCCTTTCAGATTTACTGGCTTGGACCAACCGTAGGAGCCCTACTTGGAACCTACGCTTATCAGATCTTCTTCGCGGAGAAACAAAAAAACAATAACTATTCGACTGTCTGTATAGAGGAAGTAAAGGACCTAAAGACAACAGAGTTAAGCAGCAGTATAAACGGTGTACGTGAAATGAAACTCAGCAATGTGAAACTCGAATTGAATTGTGATTCCAATCAAGTAGTTCATTAATACCATAATTACGCAAATGCAATATCATAGATTCGTATTTGAGTGGATCACAAATAAGGTACAGGATAGACGTAACATCTAGCGCATTTTTTGTGCCTCCCGCGGCACGCGCGTGTATCATTACTGCTGTTGTGTCACATCCGCTATTATCGGTTTAATATGTATAATAAATGCGTAGCATCAGCCGTAATCAACATTGGAAGTAAATACACACGTATAACTGTCGTTATTGTTGTTGTTACTTTTGTTTCGCGCCGACTACTGAGATCATATGTCCTAGGACCTATAGTTTTAAGTGGGATCCGACCCACTATGTGCGCAACAGTACGTGGTGTTTCTCGAGGATGTATGAACCATCCTCTCGGATGCCACCCATCTGAGTACTAGCTACGCCCAACCTTGCTTGACTTAGGTGATCAACCGGGAACCGGCGTTTCCAAGGAGGCAACAACCGTCGGCTGAATTTTATTCTCCAAGGCTTTATACGGAATCTATAGGATCTTCTGGAAAAGTTTGTTCGAGCACGCTGCAAGACAAGTCCTGACGATCCTTGCTGAGTTGAGTCCGCGAACCCACAGGTTTTCCCACTTCGCCTGGTCCTCCTCCGCGCGGTGGTGTTGCGGTAGGGCTCTGTGCGCGGTCGCAACGCCGATCTTCAATTACACGCTTTCTAGCTGCGTAACGCACAGTGCCAATCTTGATTTTGATGCTATTGACCTAGATTCATATATCCCAAAGATGACATTACATCATACATGTAACATGCAAAAACACGCCAAGTGCATATAGCACAGTGGCACTGTGCATTATCAGTACAAGATAGAACATTATACTAGTATTATGTCTTGGTTTTATGCCGTGAAAAAGTAGAAAAATTACTGTCTGCCAAGTATGTGCGCCAAGGATGTTTTGATTCATATAATATTTTAGGGAAACAGATTTTTTAAAAACATATAAAATACGTTTCATTGGGACCTCAATAGAATCTCCAGCACCGGCATACAGGTAGTTCGATGGCATACTACATACTAAATGGGCAGGAGAAATTGAAAGTTTCAAAATCATACGCCAAGTCCAAGGGGATCTTTTATTTCAGGCCAGAAACTAGTCAATGTTTGCAAGCCTGTAACTTTGTTAAAAATTATCGTAGGGACATGAGTTTTGTTTCTAAATTAAAGCTTAAAACCCCTACTTTTTGATGCTGTGCCTAGATTTTACGTCGCGCGCAAGAATACTGCGGTAATACTCAAAATATGAAGACATGGTTTTTGTGTAAAAAATTGCAAAGTTTCGCCAGGCCTGTGGGTTAGGAAAAATTTTTTTTGATCATACGGTCTGGACTGTCGCATAGGTTGAATCTTCCCCTTTAATTTTTAAAAAAATACATGGCTGCGATTTTTTTAGCTAAATTACAGCACTTTGAAGAGACCGTGAACTGCCAACAGCCGCCTAGGTATACCGCTCGACTTGCAGAATTAAGGGATATTTCAGAATGAATATGCAATATAAAGAACAAGAGTTTTGTGTGAAATTGCTATTGTTGCTGTATTTTCTATCATCTTGTCGGTAAACATGGTTTCAGATATTTTTCTTGGTAATAAAATTAATTATTTAAACCATTTTTGTTACAATTAAAACTGCTCTGCTTATACTTGGCGTACATTTGTTTACCTTACATTTTTAATGTAGGACTTTTTGTGGGATTCTATTTTACCCAAGTGTTTCGGGTGTTACGGGCTAGCCGTGCGAGACCGTTTTTATATCCGTTTGGTTACGGAAAACGCGTGCTCACTTCTAAACCTTTAAGGGTATGCGAGCCCAATCAACAGTCGCCAATTCGAATAAGCCTGAGATTAATTAAGTTCCAAACACATCTCACTGCGCTAATGTCAATGAGATGTTACAACACTATGTCTGGTCTGATAATATTTTTATTATTATTATATCTTATTAATTAATCAATATAATAATTTACAATATAAACTATAAGTAACAAAACGAAAGATAAAACTAAAAATAATCAAAAATATAAAGTACAAATAAAACTAAAATTAAAACTAAAAATCATCCATCGACGCCTGTCAAAAGAGAAGAGAAAACGTTAAATTTATACATCAAATGAGGATAAATGTGCATATTACTAAACTTTTTTTAATTACATGTTCACTACTTACACGTTCCAGCGAGTTTTGTGCCTATTTGTCCACTGGGGGCTGCCTTGCGGTAATTTTTATACTTCTGCGGAATCGCTCCTGAGCAGCTCGCAATGCTGCCTTCATTGCTGTTCCAAATTCCGTTCTTGTTGGCCTTCTAAAATCGTCCTATATGCAGGCCGCTTCTGGAAAAAATTTACCCATCACTTAATGGTATTATGAGGAGGCTACAATTAAAGAAAACATAAAACAGTAGCAGGTGAATCATACCATATATTGCAGTAACAATGAGACGATTTTGTAAGTTTTCTTTCGTGTCTGTTCCCAGCCAAGTCACGTCATTGGCAAGACGGATGCTGAGGGCCTCCTTGAAACATAAATTGACCATTTATGTAAGATTTAGTCCGCCAATAGTGCGAAGGTAAGCAATCTGCAAAAGGAAAATATTTAAGTGACATTGTCACGTATTACACATATAAAGTAACAAACATGGTTTAAACTTACCCCTTTCTGGTATTCGTGCTGTTCAATGTGGTCGAATTTTTTTGGTCCGTTTTCTTGTTCAGTTTCCTGTGGGCAAAGACTTCTTTTAGTAACATAAATACAGCTGTAGTGTGCATAAAATTAAGATAAACAAATATGATATAACGACTTACATTATTTCCTCTTCTATTATACGTAGTCCCCGTGGTAAAACTGCTGCTGATGTGCTGCATGGAGACCTGTGTGCTACGCTTTCCAATGGTTTTCGGTCTGGCGGCTGGTGGCTGGTACCAGCCTCTCCGAAACCGTAGCGGCTAGCCAGTAAGGATTGTGACTGTAAGTAAACGTATATACATATTAACAAGATTAATAGCCGATCGTTCATTCTCCCTACCGTTTGCAGGTTTTATCTGGAATTTGATTTACCTTATCGCTTGACTCAAACGGCTGGCTGTCGGGAAATTGCAAAAAGGTGCCAGATTAGGCCTCCTCCTGCCTCCTCTTTTTGCGTTTTATCGGTTTTGCCAGGAGGGATTGCCTATAAGTGCCTATAAGTAGACGTACAGAGCGATCCTCTCGCCACCGGACTCTCTTATCTATCCTAGACTTCCTGGCGCGTCAAATTTCGGCTCATGCACAAGCTAGGGCCTCGCCAACACAAACCGCCTGCTCGCGTATAGCACAGCCCGCTTACCGACACTTCTGACCCACACATAGGACCTAGCTTGTGCGTGAGCTGAAATTTGACGCGCCAGAAAGTCTAGGGTACACAATGGAGTCCGGTGGCGAGGGGATCGCTCTGTATATACATGTAATGTGCTCTATTTTTCTCCCTTTTAGGTTAGGCAGTTTAGCTCAATTGCATTACTCGGTAAAACGAAAGTTTATTTACATTTTGTATATTTTCCTTATTCTACTTAATTCCTACCTGTAAAACAAAAGAAACAACATTTGAAGCTCCTATTCCCTAAGTATATTATGGCCACTCTTTCTCTCTCCACAATCTCTACTCTCCAGAAACTCACTCTTAACTCTAATGCCTCCAGGCGGTTTCCCTTCCTCATTCTTCCGTGGCGTGGAAGATTTCAATCTTAAGAAAGGCGGCGACACATGTATCGGCTTGTCGTGGTTTTCTTTACATCTCCCCTCCTTGAAGATGAACAATTATGCATGGTACTTGAAGTAATTGTTCAGTGCTCATCTACCGCTGGGATTAGTAATATGAAAGAGGTTCGATTCCGTTTATCTATGTCCGGTGTCGACTTCATAAACTGAATTGGAAATCCTTTTTTGTACTTGGTATGGCCCCACTCTTAGTTCGTCTAGTTTCCTTCTATTTAGTCGGTTTTCATTTTCCATGTAAACTTGGTCCCCCACACTCAGCTTCATTTCTTTTCAATGCAGATCAAAATTCTTTTTGTTATAGTTGTGAGACTTTATCGTGTTTCTCAGGGCTAGTTTTCTATCTCTTTTCAGGTCGTCATCTGTACATTTTGATTTTAATTCGTGTGGTAGAATATTTACATTTTCGCCTTCCAGTAGATATTTTGGTGCGAATTCTGTGACTGTGTGTTCTGTCTTATTATATGTCTCTACACACTTTCGTGCGACTTTTGTCCATTCAATTTTTCTCTCACTTTCGTTTATTTTGCATCGTATTTTGTTAATCAGAGTTTGGTCCAATCTTTCATTGAGACCATTTGAAAATGGTGTATCAACAGTCGTGAAAACTATTTTGATATTTTCTCCTTTTAGAAACTCTTTAAATTCTTTTGAATTAATGTCCCGGTATTGATCCGTTAATATCATGTTGATGTTGTAATTTTGTGTCACATTCTTGATTAATTTTATGAAGTTCTTATAATTTTGGCGTTTCCATATTAAAATGTAGGCGTATCTCGTAAAATGGTCGACCAGAAGGTGTAAATATTTTTTTGTTGAGCGAAATCCGCCGGAACCTCCAATTGTAGCAATAGATATAATTTTGGAAACGTATTTCGCTGGCTCCAAGTGTGACATCACACCATATTTGGATTTTCTTCTTGATTTAATTTTAATACAAATTTCATAATTGTCACAGATTTTTTTGTTTTCAAGACGACTTTTCGCTGTGAAAAATCGTGTTATTTTATTTAGCGTCTGGCTTCTTCCAATGTGGCAATAAGTTTTGTGCACTTTTTCTATCAGGTTTTTGCTTAACTCTTCTGATAACACGATTTTTCGCTCCTTTTTGTAGTAAATTTCGTTTTTCTTGGTCAGTTTTTTTTCATCATTTGTATGTTTAGATTATTACTTTAGTCATTTTTGATATCCTCTAGATTGATTAAGTTTACTACATTTAAGAAGTCTTCTGTATCTTCGTAAGGTTCTAGGACCGGATTTCTGCTTAAGCAGTCTGCTTCTTGGTTTGATTTCCCTGGGTTATATTTTATTTTTAAATCATATTGGGATAAATGGTATGTCAAGTCCCCTAGTTCTCCATCTGTTCTAGCCCTCATATTCATGTGTTCCAAGGGTTTATGGTCGGAGTATATTGTAAATTCTTTTCCCATCAACCAGTGTTGCCAATATTTTACGACCTCTTTTATCGCCAAACATTCCAGGTATATCGCTTTCTTTTTCTTTTGGGCCTCCGTTAGTTTTCTTGATAAGTAGGCCACTGGCTTACTATCTCCATTTTCGTCCTGTTATTTTAACACCGCCCCCACTCCTTTACTGCTCCCGTCCGTAAGTAATTTGCATGTTAGCGAATGGTGTGTTTATAAAAGAAAGCTAGCGACGGTTGTTTGGCCTGGCTAGTGTCTGGTAACAGATATATGACAGAGCGAAGGACTATCGCAGCCCCTTCAGTGAATGGAGGTATGCGTGTGAGAAACTGCAGCTTCGGGGCTGATGACGGCTAGCGGTCCGACACCATGTAGCCTTCGGAGGTCTAGAGGATGCGTGGAGTGATGGTTTAAACTATGGCAAGCAGCCCGACGCAGTGTTGCTGATTTTAGGGACTCGGTTCCTTAAAGATCTGGCCACGGAGTGGGGAAGGCCTTAGTGCCTTATGGTAAGAGTACTACGTACAAACCCGTGGTACTTACTCCAGAACCTATACGACTGAGACACGTGACTTTGACTTGCAGCTGATCTGCAGATATTTTTGACACTATAATGTATTTTGAAAATTTTAGTGTAAACCCTTCGGTAAATATTGCTTCCAGCAGTTGGTCCTTCTCACAATTTGGACATCAATATAACGTGCTTAAAATATTAATCCTTTGAAGACTAAATGAGTTCAAATTGACCACGCTTTATGTTTCGACAGACGCGTTTCCCGATGGCAATTTAGCGAAGAGAGACTTACCGGCTCGTTGAACTCTCCGACGGATTCGTATTCAATGTTATACTTGAAATTACTGGTGCTGAACTCGTGGTGGTGATGATCAGCAGCAGCTCTCCGATGACGTCGACGTTTGTCAGTCCAACCGGCGCACCTGTGACTGGGGTGGACGCGAGGGTCCAATGCCCTGAGTGGGCCTTAGCTCTGGGAGCTCAAGGGGTCGTCACAATGCTGATCACAGCGGATGGCGCAGAGGCCGAGGCCGTCTAGGATGGCGAACTTTAAGGTCCTGATTGACCGGGCGGACACAGGGGTCCGATAGCGTGTCCGCGAAGGGGACTCAGCGGTCACGACCGGATAGACACTGTTCACCAGCACCACGGTAACTTGCCACGTACGACTTTACGTAAGAAACGACCGGTACCTTGCGCGAAGGTGAACGAGAACTCGAGAGCACGCCAGTTGTCCAAGAACGAGAGATTAGCGAGAATGAAGCCACGAATCACTGGAGGAAGACGAAGTGTTACTCACGAGGTAGCAGAGAAGACTGGCTGGCCCTGCCGAGGACCCAGAACAAGAGCCTGGAAAAACAAGGACGAGTCGCGCCAAGATGTCGCAGTAATTTTCCTCCCAAACCCCGCTCGTGGCTGGCATCCCCTAGGTCCGCGGGGTTCTCGAACCAAACACTCGCAGCTGGAGATAAGGATTCCGCGTACCGATGGTGCGTAGAGACTATTGTAAACAAGGTTTCGACGCAAGGCCCGAAAGAGGATCGAGTGGGCACGAACAGTTTGAACCCGAAGTGCGAGAAACATGAGGGGACGTTCGTGGGGAGAGATATCTTCCGTGCACTGCTTACTTATAGCTATTTACTGAGAATAAAGAAAACGACTTACAATGCTAGCTAGAATATTCGATTACGCTACACCCTTACTCTAAACACTTAGAATGCACTTTCATTAGGGTATATCATCGTAACAAGTAAACATATTTTCCCATACCCGCCGCGGTCGGGTTTGCAACACTACCGGATCGCCTGCTGCAGTCGGCCGAGCGACAGCATTGACCTGCGTCACTTATAGATTCTTTATTGCCGCCACCATTTGTTGGAATAATAAAAATGTTCCGCCTTAACCCTTTAGATACGGCAGGATTCTGCGCGTGGCTATTTCTCTGGACGGCAGTCTATGACGTGAACGATGTAAAAACGATACAACACTGCAAAGTGGGACGGGCAATGCCGTTCTGTGCACGGGTAGATTCAAATGAAGTAATTGCTAATCCACTACAACAGCGCGGCGTTCAAAGATGACGTCCGCGAAAGCCGCTATAGCAGCTCCTCGTTCAGAGAGATGACATCCGCGAAAGCCACTGTAATGGTTCCTCGTTCAGAGAGATGACATACGCAAAAGCCACTATAGTGGCTGCTCGTACCTAAAAGGTTATTTTAAGGAGTGTCGTCATAACTTACACGGCTAATATGACTCGTATCGGTACTTCAGTTCTATTTGACGCGGAGCAAATAGTACGTCCAATTTCAAGTACTATATTGTTTATTTAAAATTCGAAGTAGCAAAATCTACTTTATCCGTATTTTGGGGAAATGCCTACCCTAAAATCCTACCAAGCCCGACAAAAATTCCATTACGTTTAGTAGTAAAATTAGTAAAAAGTATATGAAAAATCGAGATATAACGAAAACAAATGCCAATATAAAAAATTCGATTCGGTAGTTTTGTAGCTTATAAAAAACCACGAATTTTTGCAATGTATACTTTGAGTCTACCTCATTTAGTTTAGAAGATATTCAAAAAACGCGCTGATTTGCGCTGATTTTCAACCCCCATTTTTAACCCCTAAATATGCAATTCAGCACGAAAAAAAGATATAGGTCCAATATTTTTATGATATCCACATGTGGTATAAGTTTCATTAAGATCTGAGATTTCACGTTGGGAAATCTCCTTTGTCAGTTTGTTTAGGCGTCGTAAGACAATTGTTATGAATCTGGATAGGAGGAAAGTTTTTCCGATCTGGGAAATTAAACTCAAAGCAAGTAGCTTTAATTTCATCACGGTTACAGAATGTGAAATTTTATTGTCCCTCCGATTTTTCCCGCCATCCCTGGGCTATAGAAGAATTTTCTAAATATAAAGCCACAGAATTCCGACTGTTTTTACTGTATACCCGTCCTGTCGTGTGGTACAAGATTCTTCCAGATGCAGCATACAGGCATTTTCCCTTAATTCATACCGCTTTGCGAGTATTGGTTTCTCCCGCTGCTTCAGAGCAACAGTTACAATTCGCAGAGGCAGCCTTGAAACGATTTGTCCTTGAATGTCCCCACTTCTATGGTCCTACATTTAATTCCTATATGGTTTGTTGCATTTGACTGATGGTGTTAGGCAGCTTGGAACCCTAGATTCATTTTTTGCTTTCCCCCATGAAAATAATATGGCGATTTTTCGTAAATATTGTAGGAAACCCAACCAATTTCTCTAGCAGTTTTCGAACAGAATGGCAGAACGGAATTCAGTTTTTCAATATCTTCTGTAACAGGAGGTTGAACCCGTACCTCGCGAGGAAGGGAAAACCCCCTTTCCGGTCGCCGATGGTTTCCTCCATTACCAACGATACCCAAAAGTATCGATCTAACTAGCGCGACATGAAAAGAGGACCAACCGCCGAAAGCGCCCGATCGAGGATCGAACGCGGCCGGAGGGACACTCTTGTTCCAGCAAGCGACCCGAGCGACCGTGTTAACCAAGTCGTATTGTACCTAGATCCTATTGCATAGCACGTGGCTAGCGGAACCTCTGTTAAAGTTATTTAGTGTAATTCGTCAAATCGTCGAAAGATTGTAAGGCGGTTGACGAGATCCGAGCGAAAAACAACGAAAAGTAAGTGGAATTAAATGATCTCATATTGGCTATCTCTACTGCTATTTCTCTCTTTTATGCGATAAATTGGGTCCTCCAACCTTCCCACTCCTTGGGATGTCTCACTAGCTTCTTCCCTTTGTCGGTTGCGGGATAAAACCGACTGGCGCCCCTTTGGCTATTCCTTTAACGTAATATTTGTCACAAATTTCGATTTTGAACCCTGGCAGCCTCTGACCCGGGCCGCGCCGGGTGGATTGCTTTCACGAGAGTAAATTCTTGTCGACTATCGACCAAAAGGAAAAGAAATCTGTCTCACTTCCAACGCCTGGTGACACGCCTATTCCGTTTGGTGGTACATAATTAGGGACACATGAAAAGGAGAACTGTTACATTTCATTTGACAACACAATTTGTATAATTTACGACATATTGGAGGAGAATCGGGGCTCCAAACTATTACTAAAAAAATTTCGCGATGTCCGCGACTTTTATCATGTAGGATTAGCGTCTTCCGTGTTTCACATATATCGTTGCACCGATTTAACGGGAAAAATAATTTCGGTTCCGAAAAGTGAAGTTCGCGCGAAGTGTTTTCGAATGCCGGTTACAGTATGAGGTGCACTTGCTGCTAACAGCAATAACAGAGAAATTTATATTGTCGCTGTAATGGTGCCTCGTCTCGTTCAGAATGTGCACCTTTTAATCAGGACCAGTCGCTGCCAATAAATGAAAGCAGAGGTTATGTTCTACCGCGTATTTCGCGTTTGGGTAGTCATTGTCTTAATAGATTCCTTGGACCAGTCGCTGCCAATTATCCCAGGATAATGAAGCGATCTGAAGCCCTTGGAGTGTCTAATGCTTGCACCCTACCTTTCAGGACACAGTTCCTTCCAGGTCGAGCGAGTACTACCAACTACGCTTTGGTCGGTGATCAACTCGCCTTATACGAGGTGTGGCTATTAAATAACGAGATTGTCGCTGCAAAACATTTTATTTCGACTAAACACATATTTGCTTGCTATCACCTTAAATATATACCCCTCCTCTATCCCTACAACGCTCCATGCGAATTTTCCATTGTTTAAAACAGTGCTGGAAATCATCATCTGTCAGCTTCTTTAGGACGCGCGCCGTTTTTTCTTTGACAGCTTCAACAGACTCAAATCTTGTCCCTTTCAATGAAGATTTCACTTTAGGAAACAGATAGATTTTAGAACAGTCGCATGACGCAAGATCCGACGAATAAGGTGGATGGTCCAATATGGGGATGCTGTAGTCGGCCAAAAACCTCTTGACAGACAATGCCGAATGAGCCGGCGCATTGTCTTGGTGAAGAACCCATGACTTGTCCTTCCACAGTTTGGATCGTTTTTTCCGAATTCCTTCACGGAGTTCAGCAAGGACGTGTAGGTAGTAATGTTGATTAACAGTTTGGCCTCCAGGAACCCAGTAAAGGTACACAATCCCATGGATATCGAAGAAAAAGATCATCATTGTTTTAAATTTTGATTTGCTCATTCGAGCGTTCTTGGCTCTCGATGAAGATGGGCTCTTCCAGTGCATGAATTGGCGCTTCGTTTCAGGGTCATAAATAAAAAACCACGATTCGTCACATGTTATTATTCTTTCCAATAACTTTGGGTCATTTTCCATGGCATTCAAAGTGTCAGTGCAAATATTTTTCCGGGCTTCTTGTTGCTCAAATCTGAGGATTTTAGGGACGATTTTGGCACACACTTTTTGCATATTAAAACGGTTGTGCAAAATTTGCCGGACGGATTCTTTGCCAATTCCGATACTCTCATCAATTGCACGAATACTTAATCGACGGTCAGATCGAACTAGGTTACCGATTTTGTCGATATTATTATCCGTTTTTGACGTGGACGGGCGACCCGGGCGTGCATCATCTTCAACGTCTTCTCGACCATCTTGAAATCGTTTGAACCGTTCAAAAACCCGTGCACGTGATAAATATTCATTACCGTAAACTTGTCCCAATAAATTATAAGTTTCAGTAGCCGTTTTGCCAAATTTCATTTCGAATTTCACAACAATTCGTTGCTCTATTGCGACAGTTATCATTTTTCCGGCGTGGCGAAAAAACAGCTCTGGCGTGACCGAAGGCTACGTCTACACTAAGTTGTTTACAGAAGTGAGGGTCATTGCTGTTACGTCCTTATTTTACGCAGACGATTTTTCCTCTCAATATTTTAGAATATTCTGGAATCGTTCCGCATAGAGTCACTTTTCCGTGCCTAGAAACAGGTTTTTGAGCACTAGCCTCGCTTCGAGCCGACCACCCCCGCATTCCACAACCTCTCCCAATGTGAAAAGCTAGTTCCAGGTCAGTTTCACCTGACGATCCCGAATCCCTTCCGGCTTTTCCCGCGATATGGAAAACCATAGCATCTTCCCCACTCCTGAGGCAGATTTTTGGGTATATAAACCTGCTCAAAATCTATCTCGAGGACTTAGTCCACACAACGCCGGGCAGGGCGAAGCCCCTGCCCAAATAGCACTAGATCGTGCATTAGTCACCTTCGAAGCCA
This sequence comes from Trypoxylon attenuatum, assembly GCA_963989405.1. NCBI lineage: Eukaryota > Metazoa > Arthropoda > Insecta > Hymenoptera > Crabronidae > Trypoxylon > Trypoxylon attenuatum. The sequence continues at coordinate 22,291,482 of OZ022489.1, forward strand.
ACCCAGACGCGAGAATACGGAGTTATTCTCGAGGAAGATCGTACATAGTTACTTTAGACCAAAACCGGACGCGAGAATACAGGGTTATTCTCGAGGAAGATCGTACTCAGTTACATTCAACCAAGTCGAACGTTAGAGTACGCGGTTACTCTGAGTGAGATAGCGCATCAGTCACTTTCGAGCATGTAGAATTGCGAATCCATTGTAAACCGAGGTAATAGTGAAGAGAGTTAGATGCAGTGCGCAAACAGACGAGGAGAACACACCGAGGTAATTGTAACAAAGCTACACTGACACTGAGCACGTTTTGTAAGACTCATTTTATATATCACTACTAGAATATAGCGATCTTATCTTTATTCCAAATCACGAGTTTCTTTGCATCTTCTTAAACACCTGTCTATCGAACATCACTGAGAAAGTAAGGGAAATAGAACCCACAAAATTTAGGATATCTTAGCCGCTCGAGATATTCCTTAATAAGCATTGCTGGGTTGGCCTGTTACTACGGATACCCCAGGGTAATTGTGCAACGTTGCGAGCCTACGCTTTGCTAAAACCAATCCGTGGCATTACCGGTGTCGGTGAGACTGCTGTTATCTAAGGGTAACGGCACGACCATTGTGCTGGTGGTGTACTCTCCTATTCCTAAACAGAGATATTGGGTTTGGTGATACTTTGGTTATCCAAGGGTAACTGAGCGACCGCCACGTCTAATCATCTCGAATCCTGATCAACACCCTTCCTCTTTGGATTCATACAAAGTTTGAGAGTAGGAAACGAACTCGGTTTTCGTGCCAAAAACGCGAAAAGCGGGCTCGCACGGCCGGCCCTGTAACATTGCATTCGAAAGAGGAGGCTTCACGCTAAACAACTGAGGATCGCTGGCGTTTGTTGCATGCGTACTTCATTTGTTACAGCGTCAGTCTCGTTTTTCAATAGCCACACCTCGTATACCCTTAGTGGCCCAATAGTAACGCTTATCTTAAGAACTATCTGTACATTAGAGTATATGTGCTCTAATAATTGTAATGTCGAGGACGGCCGAGGTTCCGGGTGAAATTAAATGATTACATTGTTTGCGTTAAGAAGGTCTATTCGGTATAGATATTAGTCCGGGTCAGTCTAATGGGTCTGTACTATTCGAGAGTTCGTCCGTAAGTCATTGAGTCGTCGTCGTGGGTCCAGCGTTGTAAGGTGTTGCGTCGGAGTAGGGAGAGCAGTGTCAGCGTTTTGGGTCCAGTGGCGTAGCGTCCGTTACATAATTCCTATATATAGAAATTTGCATTCTTCTTACAAAGGACGTTATTCAATTGATACCAAAATCGCAGACTTAAACAAGGGTTTTTCGAAAGCTTGGGGTGTACAAATAACGAAAACATCGATAAAATATGCTAAGATATCCTGGCTTAATTTTAACACATGAATAAAGGAAGGAAGATAACGAAATGGTTGAGACTAAATTGAAGCTGTAGTCAGAATGAATTCTACATTGTACCGATTGCGAAAGTTCGTTGAATCATTTCATGAAAGTATGTTATGATAACAAATAATAATTTTTAATCACAAATTATTAACAACGAAAATTATAATAGTAAACAATACATAACAAATTTCGCAAAGTTTGGGTATTCAATTAATTCTATTATGCCTTACATATGTTTTAATTTTCTCGGCCCAGAGGCTTAAAAAACTGGCCAAAATAATAATAATTTTTGCAATGATAGCAACGTAGCGGTTTATGTCTGCGATTTTGGCATCAATTGAATAGTGTCCCCTGTTAGTGATTAGCTCCATATCTTACTCTATGCTGTTACCGCGAGACTCGGTGTTCCTATGTGTTGCATACACGCTGAGCAACTGTATACGCTCTCGTACACGCACTTTCTCACCTTGGGAATGAAGTATGTTACCCTGAATAATCACCAACAATTTTAATTTAATAAACTTTATTGACTCCGATTGAGATAATTATAGCGTGAGATGCGACTCGTTTGGCTGATGCGTGAAGAATGCTAAAACGCGGGCAGCACCCCTTCTCTTCAGCCTCGAGGAGGGACAAAGGTCCCCGAGGGCTACCGAAAGCGCCCGAACCGACGGGCCTTCGAATGCGACACGTTGGGCCTTGCGAATGCGTGGCTGCTACGCGAGACAACTAAGGCGCGGAATTGCACAAAGACGCAACACTATCTCTTTCTCCGCCTTACTTGTCAGTTTTACTATTCGAGTTTCCTATCTGTCTTACCGTTTATGCGAGTTTTGGCGCGTACGCCGTTTCAATTTATTGCAAGGTTATGCGCGTGATTATTTTTATGTTCCGTAACGTTGCATTTTGGAAATGCCCGTTACTGAAAGGAACCCTGCTGGAGTCCCCGTAACGAATCATCGCACGCCCCGGGTCCGTAAGGGCAAGCTGGCGCCACCCACCCGAAATTCAGATTAACCCACTTGTATTTTTGAGATCCACAGGAATATGGGTGCTGGGAACGATCGGACTGATCATCCGATCGAGCCCGGTGGCCCATAACAGCGTATGAACAGAGAGAGAGAGAGAGAGAGAGAGATTGATTGATTATTTATTTATTTTCCGTGCTGGGGCTGAGCCCCCTAAGCACGATATAGACAATCCCAAAAAATGACATTACATCGTGCATGTAACGTGCAAAAACGCGCCAAGTACATATAGCGCAGTGGTTTTATGGCGTGAAAAAGTAGTGAAATTAATGTCTGCCAAGTATGTGGGCCAAGGAAATTTGGAATCATATAATATTTTCTATTACTGAAATTACGGAAACAGATTTAAAAAAAATATAAAGTACGTTCCATTGGGACCTCAACAGAATCTCCAGCACCGGCATACTTGGGGCGCCTATTTTAAGATTTAGAAACTATTCGCTACTTTACGTAATCTACAGGATACGAGTGTTTACAAATACAGTAAAGGTAGTGCACTTATACACGTAGTATTCTCTGATGTAAAGGGTTATGTGCCGTGGCGCCCCAAGTATGCCGGTGCTGGAGATTCTGTTGAGGTCCCAATGGAACGTACTTTATATTTTTTTTAAATCTGTTTCCGTAATTTCAGTAATAGAAAATATTATATGATTCCAAATTTCCTTGGCCCACATACTTGGCAGACATTAATTTCACTACTTTTTCACGCCATAAAACCACTGCGCTATATGTACTTGGCGCGTTTTTGCACGTTACATGCACGATGTAATGTCATTTTTTGGGATTTCAATCCTTTTTGTACATTTATTATTCTACAATATTTCTGTTATTTAACTTCAGCTTTCACTTTTACCGGTTTTATGCGACACATTGCATACAATGTGTGCTTATTTGTTTTTTAGTGTGTATACCCAATTTCCATTTCCTGTCCTTATATTAAGTGTCGTGTTAGAGTAAAAAACAATATCTTAAAAATTACCAGAGCATATCCAAAGAACCATACGAATTCGTCATCGGATTGAAAGCGAAATTTATGATTAAATTGTTCATTAGATCAAATTAATTGCATATTACATATTAAATGCGCACGAGAAATTGGAAGTATCAAAAAAGCATATGCAAAGTTGGGTAAAATAAAATTTTAGAAGATCACAATTCGGTCTAATGAACAATTTAATCACAAATTTCGCTTTCAATCTGATGACAAATTCGTATGGTTCTTTGGATATGCCCTTGTAATTTTCATGAATTTGCTAATACTGCTATTACAAATTGCAAAATTCAAATTTGTATTGTGTATTATTTACTCTAACACGAAACTCGTAAACGTAACGTCAAAATTAGCGCAGGAAATAATACAACGTGGAGTACAAATCCAAGTCTTGCAACTTCATTTATTGTAAACAGACTATTACCAAATTTCCGATTATTACAAGGGTATATTTGGAGACACTTACGAATCCGCCAACAGAAATCACTCTCCAAATGTACCCTAGTAATGGTCAGAAATTTGTTAACAGTTTGTTTACAACAAATAAAGTTACACGATTTGGAGTTGTACTCCGCGCTGTATTATTTCCTGTGCTTATATTAACATTTACGAGTTTCGTGTTAGAGTAAGTAATACACAATACATGGTATAAATGGGGCTTTCGTGTGCCGTTAATTATTTTTTCCAATAATTATTTTTATAATTTATAAACAATTATGCCCTTTAACAGTGATTGTGATGCAGGATCGCAAGGCGAATCCACCCATCTGCACCATAAAATCGTTTGAGACCCACCCCTAAAAAGTGTAAAGGACTACTCTCTTGAATAACAAGAGAACGGTACGGTAGAGAGAAAAATGTTATAAGGAAAAGTGGGAAAAGTAGGAAAACTCAAGGAATACTTTGGAAGGGCATACAAGAATTCACGAAAATTTCATTTGTTAAAACAGCTTAAACATGTTGCAAATTACATAAGATTAATGTATATCATATAAAATAATATGGTTTCATATTTGCTTTCATGAAAATTGTATTTTTTACATGTTCATATTAAAATTCCTACTTGTGCGACTTTATTATTCTTGTAATTATACTTACGGTAGGTACATCAGAAGTGTGAGGTAAAATTTTACCAGTTGGATTTGCAATATAAACATGTAATAAATATCATTTACAAGAAATTAAACATTAAACGATATAATGTATACATGTTACATATAGTATATCATACATAAGTTTGTATATAAAGTAATGATTAACTTGCATCAGAGTTGCAAATTGCACATAATTAATGTATATCATATAAAATAGCATGGTTCGATATTTGGTTTCTTGTAAATTATATTCATTACATATTTATATTGTAAATCCTACTGGTAGAACTGTACCTCACACTTCTGATGTACTTACCGTAACTATAATAATTACAAGAATTAGTGTTTGAGTTTGTTGGATTGGAGGTATTCATAACGCAGGTAAGTTTTGGCCATGTACACAATGCTTAAGAGTATGATGAGATTAAAACACACTTTACGTTTCAACTCCCAGGTTTGGAGTCCTCTTCAATTATATTACAACATACTGTCAATAAAAATAAAAAACAAACATGAAAAATCTTATCCTTTTCCTACATTTGGCGTTAGGTATGGGACTAGAACAAAGTGCGCAGGGAAGGTGGTAAGTATTAAAATGCTAACTTACTTTAATGGAAGGCTGACGGAGCGCTTTCAAACATGAACTTGTGAGTTCAAGCGAGCCTGGAACGCTTGCATACAACAAATGACATAACGAGACATGAAATTCTATATCTTGAAGAACAAAACTTGTAAACCGTGGCGTTCCAATCCTGTATGTTGACAAAGTCCTATGTAAAGAACAGGGTACGTAGCGGTGAGAGTTATGTAAAGAACAGGGTATGAAGCGCTACCTCGTTATGTCATTTGTTGTATGCGAGCCTGGAACGCTTGCATACAACAAATGACATAACGAGTGCGCAGGGAAGGTGGTAAGTATTAAAATGCTAACTTACTTTAATCGAAGGCTGACGGAGCGCTTTCAAACATGAAAGTGAGATCAAATCAACTGCGTATTACATATTAAATGCGCACACTTTCAAACATCAAACATGAGGTTCAAACATGAACTTTGAAAGCGCTCCTTCAGCCTTCGATTAAAGTAAGTTAGCATTTTCATACTTACCACCTTCCCTGCGCACTCGTTTCAAACATGAACTTTGAAAGCGCTCCGTCAGCCTTCGATTAAAGTAAGTTAGCATTTTAATACTTACCACCTTCCCTGCGCACTTTGTTCTAGTCCCATACCTAACGCCAAATGTAGGAAAAGGATAAGATTTTTCATGTTTGTTTTCTATTTTTATTGACAGCTTGTTGTAATATAATTGAATTTCATCATACTCCTAAGGATTGTATACATGGCCAAAACTTACCTGCGTTATTTTTATCGGATTCAAATCGAAATTTATGGTTAAATTGTTTATTAGATCAAGTTAATTGCATATTACATAGTAACCGCGCACGAGAAATAATAAAGCAGGCACAACGAAAACTAGATCCTGGAAGGTATACTAGCAGTGTCTCTCGATTTTGGGCCCGTGAAGATTACGGGATTTGATGGGAAGCATTTGATGCCCCCAGACCTCTGTACCGCCCATTGAGAACCCTGTTCTAGTTCCGTATTTGTAGGTTGCGTCCGCCAGGCCGCGAGATGGCTACGCGCGGACCCAGCGAGAAGCGAAGACACGGGCGAAAAAAAAGGATCTTTTTTGGCAGAATAATTCGAGCATAAAATCTTAATCTCAGCAACGGCTGCACGGATTGTCTTGTTGTTTATTACCAATCGACGCAGAAAAAATCAAAGAGTTGAATGGAACAGTCATTCTTTCCCTAGATAATGCGAGTTTCAAGTATATTGTCATTTATCATCCGGATAGGGCCCGCTAGCTAGTTCGTTCGCGTAAGTTACTTAGTAGCGTCGACGCGATGAGCTGCGCTCGGCTATATATACTTGGCGCGAGACGCTACCGCGTCTCTTGATACAAGTAATAACAAAAATAGAATAAGCAGTAAAAAAACAACAAACTTATTAACTTATAAATTAACTGCTCACATCTCTCATAACTCTCATAACCCGCCACATAGTCACCCGCACCGTACACTCATGAGAATGGGAGGACAACAGTGAAGTGATATACAGTGGCGATCCTCTCGCCACCGGACTATGTTATGCATCCACTGTCTACCCCAGACTTTCTGGCACGTCAAATTTCACCTCACGCACAAGCTAGGGTCTATATGTGGGTCAGAAGGGTCTGTCCTATCTGTGAGCGGACCGCTTGTGTTGGTGAGGCAAGTTGCTGCGCAGGAAACACGACCGTATGACCTGGTACCCCGCGAACAGGAAAATCCCGGAAGCATAAAGTTAATTACCTAAGCAATCGAAATGAATAATTTGAAGGACTGTTATTGATGTTATTCTAATTCCTACTGACTTAGATGCTTTTCAAGGAAATGCCTTCTTACAGGAAATTTTTACAGGAAATGCTGAAAATGTTCTCCTGCATTCAAACACGTCTGCAAGCGTCGCCCCAAATTATCGAACATTGCTACCAGTGCCTCTTCTGATATCGCTTCAATTTTTGTTTTAATATGCCGTCTTGCTGATAATAGCCCTCTGTCAATCCATCCGAACCTCGACAAATTTTTGCACGCTGCCTGTTCTCTCAAATTTCGCTATTAAATCGAGAATTAATCGAAAATGGTAAGCCGCGCTGGTGCCGCATTGTAGCATGTATGCATGCAGTCAATAAATAGGCAAACCCCAATAAACCTCCTCCTAGTTGACTTTACTTTTTACCTGCGATTCTCTTCGAAATGAATAATAAACCAGCGGTGGATTTGGAAAGAAATTTCTAGTCAGTTGTGTAGTGGCGGATTTCGGCCGAAAGAACGTTCTGGAGCGCGAGGAAGGTTCTGGGGCGCGAGGCGGGCGAACGTTCGAGTGGGCGAACGTTCGAGCGGGCGAAGCGTCGCGGAAAAACAATGACGATCGGCGGGAGGCGCGACGTTTCGCGAAGGTGCGAGTGATTCGGTGCGTGAGTGTGTGTGTGCGTGAGTGATGCGACGCGCGACATATATTTAACGGGTCGGTCAGCAGTCAAAGCGGAGTCGAGTTCAAGAGTTCGTAGGACGCAAGACGAGAAGACGTGTCGAGAGGAAAGCCGTGCCTCGAGACAACCGAAGACGATCGTAAGACGAGTTAAGACGCGAGACGAGTTAAGACGCGAGACGAGTTAAAAACGCGAGACGAGTTAAGACGTGCAGATTCAGACGTGTATATGCAATTTGTATGAATAAATAGTGATTCGCGTTATTTGAGTGTTGTGTTAAATCACACCGACCTGCCACCTTCCGATCCCACAGTTGTGTTCAGAACTTTCTGCGAGTTGTACTGAGCCTTTTAGACGCATTAGACGCATTAGACGCATTAGAATCATGTTAACTTCCGAGCAAAAAGTGTTTCTGATAAAATTGTATTATGGTGAAGAGCCAATCGCGGAGTGCTAAAGACTGTTTGTTGAAAAGTTCGGTGTTGTGGCACCAGCGCGGACCACAATTTTCGATTTGATAGCGAAATTTGAGAGAACAGACAGCGTGCAAAATGTGCATCGCGGAGGACGGAAAATGTCTGAAAAGACAGTTGAACAAGTACGCGATGAACTTTAACGGATGCCGTCAACTTCATTACGAAAATTATCGCAACGGATTGATGTGCCGTACACATCCTGCCAACATGCGGCGAAGAAGGCGCAATTACATCCTTACAGGATTTCGCTCGTGCGAGAACTGTTGCCGACAGATTTTGAAAAGCGGATCCATTTCTGCCATTGGTACCAACAATTACTGCGCCGGGAACCGCAAGTCAGGGATAAAGTGTTTTTCACCGACGAAGCGTGGTTTCACTTAAGTGGATATTTGAATTCGCAAAACACGCGGATCCGGGCGGCAGAAAACCCCTACGCGGTCATTCAAGTGCCGTTGCACCCCGAAAAGGTTGGCGTATGAAGCGCGATATCGCAACGACGAATAATCGAACCGATATTCTTTCGCAATACCGTAACCGCAGCAGTTTATATCCAAGAAATATTCCGCAAATTTGTCGAAGTCCTAATGGATGACGAATTGACAGAGGGTTATTACCAACAAGACGGCGCACCGTGCCATACATCGCGAACGAGCTTGCAAGAAATTCAAAGCTATTTTGACAACAGAGTGATCTCGAAAGATTTATGGCCACCCCGATCACCTGATCTCAGCCCAGCGGACTTCTTCTTGTGGGGTTATCCTAAAAACAGCGTGTATCGTACCAACCCAGGTACCGTGGAAGAGCTGAAGACCCGCATTAAAACAGAAATCGAAGCCATATCAGAAGAGACATTTGTGGCAGTGTTCGAGAATTTGGAGCGGCGCTTGCAGTAGTGCCTGGATGCAGGCGGAGAACATTTTCAGCATCTTCTGTGAAAACGTGGTAAGCATTTAATTCAGTAGAAATTCATCATATCATCAAGAACAGTCCTTCAAACTATTTTTCGTTTGCTTCGGTAGTTGACTTTACGATTCCGGGATTTCTCTGTTCTCGGGGTACCAGGTAGTCTACGTTTGCCGGGTGGGGACACCCGCGGGGGTTTCACTGGGTATGCCACGCCGGTGGAGCCGGCGTGGAGAGTCCCACATACCCCTCTGGCCCCGGGGTTTAGCCGCGGAATCAGGCCAGGGGGATGCGTAATGCATTTCCTCCGCGTAACAAAAAAAAAAAATAGTACTGGGCCTTGCGGCCGTCTTGCCGGCACTGAAATCTGCCTCACCAACACAAACGGCCTGCTCGCAGATAGGACGGACTCTTCTGACCCACACATAGACCCTAGCTTGTGCGTGAGCCGAAATTTGACGCGCCAGAAAGTGGATGGATAACATAGTCCGGTGGCGAGAGGATCGCACTGTATACAAGAACATACAGTTGAAGATGAGACATTCAAACACAGGCCACTGGCATCCGTCCACACACACCATCAACATCACACCTCATTTACAAAAATTAGGCTAAACTAAGTTGTACTTAAAGTGGGCCGGGTGCCCCGCTGATCCCGCTGAGACCCGGACGCTCCTCAGGCGTAAAATGCGAACATATCGGCCGCCGAGCCGCTCAGACCGTGACTTCGCCAGACAAAAGAGCCCGACGAAGCCCGGTTCTGAAAGATTCGACGGATTGCGCTTCGCGGAGGAGCAGGGGCAAAGAGTGCCAGAAACTAGCACTCTGCACCGCGAGAGAATTTGCTCTAATAGCAGTCCGATGCAGCGGGGTAAGGTATGAACGAGGTAACGGACGCGAACGCGGCAAACTCCTTACACCACTGTCTGAAATTCGCTGGAACAGTGCTGCTAGTGAGTCAGGAACCCTACCATGATGCACGTCGAACATGAAGGAGCCGAGGAAGTACAGACGGCGCTGGCGAACATTGAGCCATCCCAATCGTTCGGAGTACGGAGTGATGTGAACATCACGCCGCACCCCGAAGACGAAACGGACACAAGCATTCATAGCCCGCTGCAGTCTCACCTCATCGACAACATTCATGCCGACGTACAGCAGAGAACAATAATCAAAATGCGGAAATATCAGGCTCCTGACGAGGCTGGCCCTAAGCGAACGGGTAAGTGCGTGTCGGTTCCTGTGAAGGGACGAGAGAACGCCGTAGACTTTGCTACAAGTCGCGACGACTTGCTCGTGCCACCCCAGATTGCTCTGGATGTGGACACCGAGAGACTTCACCACATTCGAATACGATATAGATTCACCCGCTACGGTTACGGCAGGAAGGGGAGATATAGTATAAACAAGAACGGGCCCAATACGGAACCCTGCGGAACCCCGGAATTGACTGGCTCCCACGAGGAGAGCTGGTCACCGATCCTCACGGCTTGACTTCTGTCCGACAGATACGACCAGAACCATCGCAGCACAGGAAGAGAGAAGTTAAGGTCGAGAAGAATATTCATCAGTGTGCGATGGTTGACCGTATCGAACGCCTTCGAGAAGTCAAAACAAACGAGGATGGTGAAGCAACGCTCATCCGCTGCCCGCCTGACGTCCTCGGTTAAGGTGAGAAGGGCCGTCTGGGTCGAGCGACACTTGACGAACCCATGTTGGAAGGGGTCCAAACGCCCAGACCGTAGTAAAAAGTCTTGGACGTCGTGGAGGACCACCTTCTCAAGGAGTTTGGACATTTCAGGGAGCAGGGATATAGGGCGAAACTGAGAGGGTTCCGTAGGGTTAGGGATTTTTGGTATGGCAACCACGCAAGCGTGCTTCCACATACCAGGAAAAACAGAGGAAGACAACGAGGTGTTGAGGACGTCGACCATGAGATTAAGCAGGGTGGGGGAACACAAAGGCAAAAACAGTGGAGGCAGACCGTCCGATGGCATAACCATGGATGGCTTGTTGGAAAGGATGCGTTGAAGGAGTTCTGGGGTGATGTGAAGCATATGATACTGGCCGTCCGCGAAACGGCCAGGGAAGAGAGGGGAGAGAGGCGGGTTGGATGAAGAAGGCGGAAGGACCGAAAGAAAGAATGAGTTGAGAGAGTCAGGCGTGTGGTGAGGGGGTAAGGACGCAGGACGACGAGGGGAGGGAACGGGGTTATGGGAGCGAAGTGCTCGCCACAACTCGGCAGGATTGCGGAGGCCGGAAAGGAGTTGGCGCAGGTACGCCAGACGAGCAGTAGCAAGCGCAGACTTCACCTGATTCCGCAGTGTCCTGTAATGGGTGAGATAACTAAGACTCCTGGTCCTGCAATAATCGCGTCGGAGAGAATCACGCAGCCTCATCATTTGCCTGACTTCCACAGTGATCCAGGGAGCAGGGGGCCGCCTTGCGATGGAGTCCCGCCAAGGCGCTAGAGTGTCCAAGCAAGAAAGTAGTTCTCCGGAAAATACGGCCACCAACCCGTCCACTGTGACCCAGGAGCTGTGCAGCACCCGAAGGATGAGCTCCTCAAGGGACGCGTGCAAGGCGGGCGGGTCGATGGCGCGTATGTTCCGGGAGCGGGCACTACGCGGTTCACTCCCTGGATCACTAGAGTCGTAGACCAGCTGGATAAGATCGTGCCCCGAGACGAACGGTCCACCCAGTTGGCCCACAGAAATGATACGGTCCTTATCACCGACGAGACAGAGGTCGATCCTGGTTGACGAGGTTGACGTGAAGTGCATGTCCCCGTGAGGGGCCACCACTAACAAGTTAAATTCCCGGAACAGCGACCGAAGGAAGCTGGTGTCCGGAGAATCCACATTCAAGTTCGTGTTGAAGTCACCCAGGATCAGCCTCTGCTCGTACCCGCAGATGAATCGAGCGAAAATCGGCTCGAGCGGAGTAAGGGGGGCACGGGGGGGGGGGGGGGGCGATAAGTAGCCCCGACGACGACGCGTGAAAAGAAGTTATATTAAATTCAAGAAAGAGGAATTCCACCGCTTTATCGGACTGAGTGAAAGAGAACGAAGGAGAAGGTATAACACGCGCGGAGAGATGGTTCCGGACATAGAGGCCGACGCCACCACCCGGTAACCCCACGCGGTCATCACGGTACAGGGTGTATCCCTCTATTGCGCAGGTAGAATCGTCGTCGCGCGGCCGCAGCTACGTTTCCGAGACGACAACAATGTCATAAGGCGGAGAGGCCGCCGCAAGAGACTCGCGGAAAACCGCAAAGTGTGCTGGGAGAGAGCCAGCATTTGAGTGGCACAGGCGAAGACATTGCTGTCGTCCCAGGGCAGCGGAGCGAGCGGGAAGGTCGTGCGAGGTACTCGGCGCGACTACCTACGGCAGCCTGGCCGAGATGTCCGAGGCTTGAGAGATAGTAATAACGGGGCTATCCCCGTTCCTCTTGACAAAAACCGTCCCGCTCCGCTGCCAGACGTGGCGGTAGCCGCGAGACCTAGCCTCCGTACGGACGGTCCTGAGAAGGGCTCAGATCTCATGCGGAAGGTATTCGTTGGCTCGCACCTGCCGACCCTCCAGAGCCGCGTCGATGTCGGATGCAAGAATGGATTTCTTGCGCCTCATAGCTGCGAGAATGGCGTTTCGCTTGGCGGCCGCCGCTAGAGAGACGAGGATCAGCCTAGGCCGACCGACGTCTGGCGAGCCACGCAGGCGAGTGACTTTGGAGATGTCAGCAGGCGCGAGGGATACCTCAAGGACAGTGGCGAAGCGGACGATGATCCCACGAAGATCTTCGTCAGGTCGCTCGGGAAGTCCGGAGAGGATGAAATCGGCGGCTCGACGACTGGACTGCAACCGAGAAACTTCGGCTGCTAAGCATTGCACCCTCGCTTCCAGGGCTGCGGACGGCGGTGTATCCGAGGCAGAAGCAGACGCTGAACTCCGGACATCCTGCTGCACAGTCGCTAGCACGTCCGCGTAGCTCCGCTGTGCAATTTCAACACGGTCAAGGCGAGCGGCAAGGGCGGCCCGCTCGGTTCGATCAAGGGCCTGGTCGGCCACGGAAGCTGCCAATTTGGAGTCGAGGTCCACAATCCGGGAATTGGTGTCCCGCATGTTGTCGGCAACACGCTTGTCCAAGGCTCGGAGATCGGCAGTGAGGCTCCCGATTTGAGAGCGGAGATCTCGACGAAGTTCGTCGCACCTGCGGTCGGCGTGTTGCAGGGGGCAGTTCTGCGACACCTGGAGATTTCGAACAGACTCCGAGCAGGCAGTGATGGCTGCAAGGAGGGCCCGAAAGTCCGGCAGGTCGCTCGATGCATCCGCTTGAGCGGTCGTGGGAGCGGAGACCGGTAGCAGCAGGTACGCAGGTGGAGATGGCAGAGTAGCGGAGAGCAAGGTGGGGGGAGATGACGTCAGCATGCCGGCGGCAACGCTCCTCGAAGCCGACGACTGAGCAGGCGCAGTAACCGCTCCCCCGGAGGCAGGCGCTAGAGCGTCAGAGTGGTGGGGGAGCACCGCGGCACCGAGTGACGTCACGCCAGGCGTAGTGTCAGTCGGCGGCGTTGGAGTCGACGTCGTCGTTAATAGCGCCGGCGAGGAGTCCGAGGCGCCCGTCTTGCTAGTCTTCTTGGTTCCCGGCACTTTCGGGCGGTAAACTGCTATGGGTTTCCCGCGACAGAGAGTAACCTCGCTACCTGCACCTTCCCGATTATGCGGCTTAAAACAGCCCGGGTGCATTGCCTGCCCACAGGAGATGCACTTGAGCACGTTGGTCGCAATCGGCTTGTAGCAGGTTGCACAACTAAACTCCGGCATAATGAAATGAGATGAGATGAGCGAGGTGACAGGTGCAAATAACCTCACTATACACCGACTGAACGAGAAACGTCAAAACCACCTGCAATCCACTGGCACGCGCACGACTAATATACGGAAACGACTTCGGAGAACTCGTAGAAACAAATAATCACTCCGAAGTCACCGATAACGTTGGCTGCACGCGCCGAGAGTAATTTATGTACGGAGAGCTGGACGCGAACGTCTGTCAACCCATATTGTCTTCATATATTAAAATTGCATCTTGGATATTTATATTTATACTTGTAGCTAACGACTTTAACCACCGTGCCTCTCTCACAGCTTCAAACAGAGCCATGTATTCAGCTTCTGTCGACGAGGCAGCTACTCATGTTTGTCGCCTTGTATTCCAACAAATTGTGCGCCGTTCATACAATTTAAACAAGTAACCAGTCGTGCTTGTTAGAGTTCGGAATGTTTTGACGAGGTTTGGGTCTTGGGTGTTGGATTCTCGAGATGGTTTATGATAGGGCCTGCTTCGTGAGGTCGATTGATACATTGGGAACTTTAGACTGAGTGCGACCCGAGGCTAAGGATGGCTAGTGGCCTGACGTCATGTCGCTATCTGAGGCCTAAGGACTGCACGTGGCGATGTTTAGGTTTGACGATGGGCAAGGTACGTTACTGAAGTCAATGCCTTTGTTCATGTGAATCTGGCCACGGAGTGGGGAAAGTTAGGAATGCTCTTCGGGAAGAGGACTGCGAGCAACCCTACGGCACTTACCCCAGAATCATCGAGCAGAACGAACGTAAACTGTTAATATCTTTTTTATCTTTATCTTTTTCTAACATGCTTTTTCAATCAGTTTCTCCACTTCCTCCCCAATCAGAATCTACGTAACCAGACAACGGATTTTTATACATTCCTTTGGTATAAGTTAATTTAATATTAGCTGACCCTTTTAGATACCTAAGAACTCTTTTGAGACATTGCCAGAATTCTTTATTATTTTTATGTGAATACCTACTCAGAACATTTACTGCAGAACTTCAATCGGGTCTTGTGCAAATCATCAAATACATTAAACATCCAATTACACTACGACAAGGCGCATCATAATATTCGTCTGAATTCAAAGCTAAATAGTCAAGAACACTTGGAAGAGGTGTACTCACTGATTTACAATCCTGCATATTAAATTTCTCTAAAATAGATTTTATGTAAACAGTTTGATCTAAAGTTATTTTTCCGTTTATTCTTTCAACTTTTATTCCTAAAAATAGTCTAATTTCATTTAGGTCAGCCATGGAGAATCTGTTCATTAAATATTCTTTAAATTCATTCATAGTTTCGATTTCCGCGGTTGCAATCACAAAATCGTCTACATATAGTACCAGGTATATATTTTCCAATATGTTTCCTTTATCTAACATATATATGCTACGGTAAATTTGATAAATCCGGTAATTATGCATATTTACCGGTTATTATGCATACTTACCACTCAGTTCGGTAAATGTGATAAATTCTGAAGAATTCTGAAGAATTTATCACATTTACCGGCGATTTTACATAATTCCCAACTTGTAATGGTAAATGTGATAAATTCTTGAGTATTTATCGAATTTACCGGCGAGTTTACACAATTTCCACCTGATAATTGTAAATATGATAAATATCTTGACGGATTGAGCCAGTAGAATACAGCGCAGCCTTTTGTGTAGTTACCAGTTAGAAGAATAGTTTTTGTTGGACATTATCGTAGAAAAAACTGCGAATAGCAATATTTGGTGGTAATTATTTAGAAAGACGGTGATAAATTGTATCAAAATTAAATGATACCGGCTTTTACGGTCACAGGTCAGGTCAGTGCCAGATGAGGGGAAGGGGGCGCAACTGTAAAACGTGATAAGTAGACTGCGGACCTTTATGCAAATATGAATTTTATTATTCATAGAAAATTGAATGGAGTTGTTTTTAAAACGTGTTATCCACCTTTCTGAAATTTATATACTGCAAGAAACATTTTAAGTTGTGTTTTTAGTAATCATCATCATAAAAGTCCGCAGTTTAGGGATAAGTTTCATTATGCTTTACAGTCACATTTCAGGTCAGTGCCAGATGAGGGGAAGGGCGCGCAACTGTAAAACGTGATTACAATAATAAAATTATTCTTTCTACTCATGTCCTTGTATTCGAATATCGCGTTAGAAATTGGAATATGTAGTATTACATGATCATAATACATGCTCGACAATTATTTCAAGCAGATCTTGTAATCTGACTATGCGAATCCACATAATTACCAAATATTGTTATTCGTAGTCTCTTCTGCGATAATGTCAAACAAGAACTATTCTTCCGACAGGCAACTACTCAAAAAACTACGCTGTGTTCTACTGGCACAATCAGCCAAGATATTTATCATATTTACAATTATCATGTGGGAATTGTATAAACTCGCCGGTAAATTTGATAAATACTCAAGAATTTATCACATTTGCCATTATGAGTTGGGAATTATGTAAAATCGCCGGTAAATTTGATAAATTTTGAAGAATTTATCACATTTACCGAACTGAGCGGTAAGTATGCATAATAACCGGTAATTATGCATAATTCTAAATTCTAAATCTTTAGCGGAAAACTTTCAATAATTTATCCTGGCCACATTTATTAAAATTTTAAACTTTTTATAACGCGATATATTTTTGGGTGCATCACAGAATGACTGTGATTTTTTTCGTACCTGAAAATGTTGCTGCTTCATCGAGAAACTGCAAGAAAATCAATAACAATGCGACTTAATAATAATTTTTAAATGATTTCAATTTTTTTTTACATAGCCCCGGCCCTCCCACATATTTTAGAAAAAGACCCGTGACGCTAGCATTATCCCGTCGGAAGATATGATTTTTTAAAACTTGAAATTTCAACCCCCTGTAATTCCGAAAGGGTTGAGATTTCAACTTTGTGTTCCCGGACTTTTAGGCTTCTATTGACCCCTAAAATACGTGGTTTCAGTTTGGTGCAAGGTCACTGACTCACGCTGTATACATCGGTCAACAGACGAATTTCGAAAACCTTTTTCTATAAGTTCCGTTTCCATCATTTCAAACCAGCATCTAGCTGATTGTTTAAGGCCGTATAAAGTTTTATTTAGTTTGCAGACTTGACCGTTATTACTTTTGACACCGTCAGGAACTCGCATGTAAATTTTTGTTTTTAATATGCCGTTCAGAAATGCGGTCTTCACATCCATGTGATGAATTAATAAATCATTTTGATTCGCGAAAGCAATGAGAAACCGGAAACTTGAAATCCTAGCAACTGGTGCAAATGTTTCATTATAATCCATCATATAGCTTTGACTAAATCCTCGAGCGACTAATCGAGCCTTATACTTAACTGGTTTTCCAAATTCATCATTTTTAATTACAAATACCCACTTACAATCTACGATATTTTTCTCTTTTGGTTTCGGTACCAAATCCCAAGTTTTGTTTGCTATTAATGAATTTATCTCGTCTTCGATAGCTCTTTCCCAATTAACTCTATCCTCTCTCGTTTTAATTTCATCTATTTAGGTAGGAATTTTATGAACTACTGACTGAGCTGATAATAGATAATCACAGGCAATATCTGATTCGTCATATGATATTCGAGGTTTCTGTTTAATTCTGTCACTCCTTCTAGGCTCTTTACCATCATTTGATATTTCATCTACACTATCCTCAGGTATTAGTTCGAACAGTACATCTGCTTCAACTACAGACTCTTTTTCCTCGGGATCTTTAATTACTTTATTTCTCGACCTTATTGTATGCAATTCATCCTCATCAAGATTCCTTTTTCTTGACGTATCTGATTTTACATTATTTATTCATTTAATTTTGGATTTCTACTGATTTTGGCATCGCATTTGATGCATCAGTTTCGCGTAAATCCTCTTTCAGATTTACTTCTATCATTATAGGCCGTGATTTTAAGTAATTTATTTCGCCCATTATAACATCCCTTACTGTCTCAAATTTCTTTTGCTCAACGCTCCAAACTTTATACCCGTTCGGTACAAGACCTACCAATATTGCTTTATATGACTTTTCTTCGAACTTCGAATGTCTAATCTTATTATGCACATAAGCTGTCGAACCTAATACCTTCAGATGTTTCAACTTGGGCTTCTTGTCATGCCACAATTCAAAAGGAGTTTTATCAACTTTAAGAGCTTTTGTTGGAGTTAAATTGATTAAATAGGTTGCAGTTAAAACCGCTTCTCCCCAAAACTCTTTTCCAAGTCCAGCATTATGAATTAGTGTGCGCGCCTTCTCGGTTATTGTTCGGTTCATGCGTTCTGCAACACCATTTAATTGAGGGGTACGCGGAACTGTTAAATGGTAACTTATTCCTTTTAATACACAATATTCTTTCATTTCGTCTGACAAATATTCCCTACCGTTGTCACTATGTATAAATGTACTAGCTTGAAATTAAATTTGGCTTGACACTTCGCGTCATAATCTTTAAAACCTGCAAAAACATCGGATTTACGCCTCAATAAATATGTTACAAGTAGTAGTAGTATAGTTTATTCCCGATTGCGGGGAACACGCAGACCTCCGCTCCGCTTACAACGCCCCATTCTTGGGCCTCCTTCCTCTTCGCCTCCGCCAGAGAGAGAGAGAGAGAGAGATAGCGCTTCTACTACGGCTCTCACACACACTCATCCATCCCATTCATCCTCCAGACCTCCGCTTCTGCCGCTCGCCCTATCTCTCATTTCCTCTATCTTCCTCATCCAGACCTCCCCTTCTCCCTCGTCCCCTAGTACCGCCGTCACCATCTCCTGCCATCCTACTTCCATCCCCCACTCCGTGCACTCTTCCCATATATGCTCCCACGTCTCTATCCCACCCCCACAAACCCTACACTCCCTCTGCCCTTCCTCCATCCAGTATCTTCCTCCCCTCATTCTACTGCCCAGTCTGTACCCTGCCACCAGCTGCCATCTCTTCTCCTGCCATTTTTTGCACAGGTATCCCGGTACCCCCTCACCTTTCACCACCTTGTACCACGTGTTGTACCTGGATTCCCTTATCCTGCTCCACGTTTCGTTTCTCTGAATTCTCTTCTCCCTTCTAACCAGCTCCTCTCCCCTTAACCGCCCCCCCCTCTCTCCATTTTTCCACCTCTGTCAGACTCCATCCTTTTCTCTCATAAAAGCTCTTCCTTTCCTCTTCCCACCCCCCCAAAGCCACCCCTCTCTTCGCCCTCTCCCTTATTTCCCCCCAGCACCTTCTTGCTAACTCCCCCCCTCCCCCCTCACTTAGCCTTCTCTCATAACTCCATGCCCTCATCCCCGCCCTTCCAGACAGCAGCTCCCTTTGCATCTCCTCCCTCACCATGTACCCCGGTACCGACCTTTCCACCGCTAACACCCACTTCAGGTACCTCTCTTGCACCTTCTCCACCCTCTCCCTCTGACCCCATCCCCATATCTCCGCCCCATATCCCATTGTTGCCCACACCAATCTGTCAAACAACCAGACTCTTTTTCCCCAGTCACTGGCGAACTTCCTCTCCCCATTCCCCACACCTGTCTCATCGCGACTGCCCCTTTCCTTACCCTGTCCTTTACGTGCGCTTCCTGCTTTCCAGTCCCCACCATCACATAGCCCAGGTACTTGAAGTTACTTACCTCCTCTATCTCCTCTCCTTTCCACCTCCACCTCCTTTTCCCCCTCCTCCCTCCGCCCTTCTTACATCTCATTATCTTCGTTTTTGCCACATTGACCTCCAGTCCCTTCTCCTCTACATACTTCTCTAATTTCCCCATTACCCCCCTCATTCCATCCTCATCTTCCGCTAACACCACAACATCATCCGCATACGCCAGCGAACATATCTTTTCCCCCGCCACTTTCACTCCTCCCCACCGTCCTTTCTTCAGTTCCCCCTCTAAATCCGCCATCAGCAGCGTGAAAAGCATTGGGCTTAGTGGGCACCCCTGTCTTACACCCTTCTCCGTCCAGAAGCTCTCCCCTTCCTTGCCTCCCACCCTTACTCTGCTCTTAGTTTCCCTCAACACCTCCATGCACCTCTTCACCAGCCCCTCCCTTATCCCCACCCTCCTCATTGATTCTGCCAGCACCTTCCTGTCCACCGAATCAAACGCCGCCTTCATATCTATAAACAACGCCCACATCTTCCCTCCCTTTCTCGCTATCTGCCTATTTATAATATAATTTAAAACATAGATGTTGTCGATTGTCCCCATGCCTTTCCTGAACCCCGTTTGATTCGGGGGCAGCACTCCCTTCTCCTCTACTTCCTTCCTGAGCCTTTCCGCCAGCGCCATCGTATACACTTTATACGCCGTTTGCGTGAGCGTCACCCCCCTATACTCATCTACTCTTTTCCCTTCTCCCTTCTTCCTTATCGGCACCACCACCCCTTCCGCCCATTCCTCTGGCCATCCCTCTCCTTGCCACACCCTGCTACAAATTTCCCATAGCCTTTCCCTCACCGCCTCCCCTCCTTACCTCCACACCTCACCCGGGATCCCATCTCCTCCTGTCGCTTTCCCTTCCCTCAGTTTCCCCGCTGCCGCCCAGACCTCTCCTCTACTGAGCTCCTCCTCCTCCTCCCTATCCCCCTCCCGTCCCTCCGTCCCCCTTACCCTCCAGCTCACTCCCCCTAGAGTCTCCCTGAAATGTCTGTCCCATTCTTCCATCTCTATCCCCTCTTCCACACCCTTTCTATTTCTTCTTCCTCTATTCACAATTCTCCACATCTCCTTTTCCGACCTTACACCCTCCACCTCCCTCTCCCATTTCTCCCTTTCCTTTCTTTTCTTCTCCTTACACCTTCGCCCTAACTCGTTCCTTACTCTTCTGAACCTCTCCCCGTCTGACTCCCCCCTCCTCCACCTTCTTAATTCCTCCTCTACCTCCTTCTTGCTCCTTCTACATTCCTCATCCCACCATCTCCTTCCTCCTCCTCCATCCTTTCTGTTCTTCATCTTTTTCAGCGCCCCCGTTATCTCTTGCCTTAGCTGCCTCCAGTCCTCCTGTATCCCTTTGCCGTGCCCTATCTCCCCCTGGAAAATCCCCGTAAACTCCTCTTTTCTTTCCTCCGTCCACCGCCCTTTCCATCCTCCTCCATCGTTCCTCCCCCTCTCCCTCCGACATTCCGCCCCCCTCTCTCCTTCCACCCACACTACCACCGGCTGGTGGTCCGAGTCTACCCTCGCCTCCACCGCCATCCTCTTCACACTATCCCTCGATCCCTCATTTCCAATTATATAGTCAATTACTGACTCCCCATTTCCTGTGTACGTGAACTCTCCGTCTTCATCCCCGCACGTACCGCCATTCATAATCTCCCATCCAAGCTCTCCTAAGAATTCACACAACCTTTTTCCCTCCTTGTTCACCTTCTTATCCTTAGACCTCCTAGTGTCCTCTGCCTCTTCGTCCTCGAATGCACACCTTCCTCCCCTCCCGCCTGTCCTTGCATTAAAATCACCACCCACTATGGTCCTCCTTCCCTTCTCCCCGTCCTCCATCCACTCCCTTAGCCCTTCCAGTTTTCTCTCCAAATCCCTGTTTACATAGACTCCGATCACCGTCCACTTTTCTTTCCCAAACCAAACCTGCCTCTCCATCAGTCCTTCCTCCTCCCTCTCCCTTCCCTGCCTCACCATCTTAATTCCCTCCCTCACTCCTATCATCATCCCTCCCATCGCTCTCCCTTTTTTCCCTCTCTTTACTGCGAACTGTGCTTCCCACACGTATCCTTTTGTCGCCCTTCTTTTAAGGTCCTCCCATTCCTTTCTTCCCACCCACGTTTCGCACATGATCACCACATCCCAATCCTTAATTCCTTCCCAGAAGCCCTCGTCCTTATTTCTCACTCCTGCCACATTCCAGAAACCTACCTTAAATAAGCCTCTACCCGCCTCTATCTTTCTTATCTCTCCTCCTCTTCCCTCCCTACCACCACCTTCCTGTTTTTTGGATCGTCCCGCTCCTTCCCCTGCTCCTCTCTCCATTTCTCCTCTACTTCATCCCAGAGTCTCACCCGCCCGTCCACCCACATCTTCATATACCCTATCCTTACCTTCTTTCCCTCCGCTCTTTCCCTTTCCGCGTCTCGTCCTATTTTCCACCTCGCCCTTCTCTCCTCGCCTGTCAAATCATCCTCTATTCTCTCCGGCCTCCCTTTCAGCTCCCTCTTTGCCACCATTACCTTTCTCTTCCCTTCGAGGCCCTCCATTCGTACTAGCACTATTATCTTACCATCTTTATCCTCCCTTCCCAACCTTCTTACCTCCTCAAACCTTTCCACTACGCGTATTCTATTCCAGATTTCTTCTACTGCCTTCTTTTCCTCCCCCCTTACAGCCTTCACCCCCTTAATTATAATACTATTCCTTCTCTCCTCTCTCTCCCTCTTGTCCATCTTTACCACCAGTTCTCTTATCCGCCTGTCCGACCCTTGCAACCCCTCCTCCCTTATCTCCGCCTTCTCTCCCTTTTTCTCCCCGCGCTCTAACATTTCTATCCTCTTTTCCATCCCTTCAATCCTTCCCAATAATTCCCCCTTTTCCCTTTCCCAGCCCTCCCTTAGTTCTTCCAGCTTCCTCACCAACTCCTCCCTTCCTTCTTCCATCTCTCGCCCTATTTTCCCCAAACTTTCCTCGACATCCCTTCTTACTCCTTCCGTCAGTTCTTCCAGCATCCTCCGCATCTCCACTTCCCTTATTCCTCTTTTCTCCGGCGTCCTTACCGTTATCCTACTCTTCTTGAACACCCCCTCCTCTTCCTCCGTATCCGTCCGATCCTCCCCCTCCTCCCTTTCCTGTCTCTTCCTACTCTGCATCCTATTGAGCATGTCATCTATGCTCCCATAGCCCTTCTCCTTTCCACCGCGCGGCCCTTCTACCTTCTTGGGTCTTCCCTTCTTTTTCCCCTCCCCTCCCCTCACCCCCTTTATTGCCCTTTGCTGTCGCTGGGCTATCCCTTCCCCCTAACATATCCACCTGTCAGTCTGCCCTGTCCTCCTTACCGTGGTGACTTCTCGCGCGCCTTCGCACTTCCTCCCTCTCCCACGTGATGGCTCTGCCGTCGCTTCTATTCCCACGACTTTTCTGTCGCCTCGCCTAACCTTCCTAACCTCCCACTCCCACTTCAGCCCGGTTTTCTCCCTTCCTCCCCAATTCCCTTTCCCCTCCGAACCGTCCCTTCCCTTGCCCTTCACTCCCTTAGTCGTCTCCCTTCACTCCTTACCTTTTCCTTTCTCTAATTCCCTTACACCCACTGGGTACGCTTGCCTGCTCTCTACACCAACCTATCACACTGTCACCAGAAGCGGAAGTCCAATAAATATGTTACAATGTAGTGTGTATATTCATCGATAAATGTTACAAAATAATTTTTCTCATCGACCGTAGTAGGAGTAATAGGACCACAGACATCAGTCTGAACAATAAACATTGGTCGTGTAATGTGCCTTTTATCCTTCTCCTTTTCAAATGGTAATCTTGCTTGCTTACCAAATATACAAGCCTCACTGTTGCGTCGCGGCGGCAACTGTCGCCCGCCAAATTAATATTGGACGCCTGGTTTTTTTTTACGTATAATCGCGATGAATTTAATGAATCGTGGACAGCCACCTAGACCCGTATGTTGGTCGGCGAGGAAACCGTCGGAGGTTTATACTGGTTGACGCTCGAAGAAATGCCCGAGTGAACTGCGGCGTTCGCAATGCGACGGACGTTATACCCGAATGTTGGCATTCTCCGTTTGGGCCTGAATGATGGCCTTGATGCGACGGTGATGAATTCTCGAGCCGATTGGACACCCGTCTCGGATACCGAACAGTTTGGAAAACTGTTGCGATGACCGAAAGGTGAATCTATTTGGCTCGCAATCTCGTCTCTACAAAATTGCTCCTAAAGAAAAACGTTGAAAGTGTACTGACGCGAGTTCTGACGTGTCTCCTTGCGGCGATGGAATCAGATTGTCTCTCCTGTGTCGCAAGAAACTGTTGGCACCTTGAAGCTGTTTTTCTTGACTCGCCGATTGGTCATTTCATTTTTCCAATCAGCGAGTCACCCCGAAATGGGCCCAACCCCCGCTCCGTGTGTCCGAAACACGCCCTTGGAAGCGGAGTGGGAATAGCTCCGCGTCGGTGGTGGTGAGTCCCTGGTCCTGGAAATTCCGCTGGGCGAAGTACCCCCCTTGCAGGTACTCGATGTCCACACACTTGTCCGGTCCCCGAGTCGAAGGTGCGAAATAAAGGCTATTGTCTCATGCTGTAAAATATAATTCCCTGCTTCGTCTGTTGTCCTCTTGAAACCTGCCGGTTGTGAAGTCCTCTCGATTGTTCGGCTTTACGCAGGTCGAAAAACTCACATAAATTATCGTTTGGAATCACTTTATCAAGACTAGCCACATCATGAACCATTTGTTTATTTGTCAATTTTATAAATTTTTCTTTCCCCATATGCCCTACGCGTCTATGCCACAAAAGATAATTGCCGATTGTTTCATCAGATATTTGAGAGTTAATTAGACTTACCCTTTTCGGAATGTCAAACTCAATTGCTACTAGATTATTCAAAGGCTTACCATACATGACTGTTTTACCATCCTTCTCAATCTCGATTCCTCTTTCGTCAAAGGTAATGGTCATACCGCCTTTCTGCACCCTTCTGACCGACAATAAGTTATTTGGGACCTCCTTGCAGTAGAGCACAGCCTCCAAAATCCCTTCTACTCCGAGGTTGCTCATCACTTCTGTATTTCCTCTCTTTGTAGCAGTTATATACTCTCCGTTTTTCGCCACTGACAAGGGGAGGTCGCGATATGGACGAGCGCTTTTTGAACGAGACCAGGCTCAATCGTTAGGTACTGGTCCCACTAGTAAAAGCCTAAGACATTAGCCGTATCTGGCCACGCACTTTCTGAAAAAATCGACTTTTGTAATCTCACACACCGCACAAGTTCAGAAGGAATGAAGCTCATTTTCAAGTGACGTGATGGCAGCGCGAGTAAAGGAACAGATTAGCACGAAGAAGTGTAGTGTTCGAGTCGTTATTATACTATATTTTTTTTCTTTTTTATCCACTTGTTCATGTGTTTGTATTTAATTATAGTTGCGCGATGTACATCAAAACTGTAGAATAACGTTTTACAAACAAAAATTACAATGAAAGCGTGCAGAAGATACATGTTACAAGTAAATCAATATTAAACGATTTAATATATGGGCGATTCCACGCCAAGTGATCATACTTCGGGACCTCATGGTTTCTGATTTTTATTAAGTTTTAATATGTTATAGTCCTTGTCCACCCGATGAAAATGCGATGTTAATAACTCTGTCAATTTCAAGTTGGAGAAACAAAAATATCCAGAGCAAAGACCTTTTTTTTGTTGTGAAGACCCGCAGGCGTGCGCTGGGACGGTCGCGGCGGCAACGTTGCAACAAAAGGTGTTATTGCTCTGGATATTTTTGTTTGTCCAACTTGAAATTTACAGAGTTTGTTCATTATACTACAGACCATCCACGATATAAATTTTAAAGTAATCGATAATGGTTTTCACTGTTTTATTTAATTTTAAACAATATTCATATTTTATAACTAATTAGTACCATTTTACCAACATGGAATATTTTTTTAATTAAAATTTGAACATTTCCGAATAAAATGGTGGTTCACGCATGATGGTACCGGTCTATTACTTTTGGAATTATAAATTTTTAAAAAAAATTTGATCCAAAACTTTACACTTAAATAACTTAAAAACTATTAATGTTATCGAAAAACCGAAAAGTGCATTTTAGAGTGTGCGATGAGGGCTACAAACCTACGGAGTTGAAAAAAAATCTGAGACCAAGTGTGAATCAAGTATGATCACTTGGCGTGGAATCCCTCATAGGTAAAGCGGCCGGCCGGGTCGTTCTTGCAATAAAAATTTATTACTCGAAAACTAGACTAGATGCCCCCTTGAAATTTACAGGAGACATTCTTAATTGTCTAATGCACCTGTAGAATTAATTTCACGCGAATCAAAGATGGGTTTTTTGAGTAATTAACAATCAAAGAGAATAAACAATAATAACAAATGCTAGTTTTTTAATTACGCGACTCACATAATTTTTTTATAAAACTTCAAAGTCTTTTCTTTCAAATGCCGTCTCACACGGTCCGATATCTATCGTGGTTGTAAAGATATGAATTTTTGAAAAAATCTTGACCTTCAACTTTGATTGTTAATAACTTTTAAACTATAAACGATAGCGAGGAACGGGACATCGCATTTTCATCGGGTGGACAAGGACTATACCATATTAAAACTTAATGAAAAACAGAAACCATGAGGTCCCGAAGTGTGATCATTTGGCGTGGAATCGCCCATATACTTTTATGTATATATAACAGAAATACATAATACTTTTATATATACATATATAACATAAATACATAATGCATAAAAGTATATATTATATCGTTTAATATTGGCTTACTTGTAACATGTATTTTCTGCGTGCTTTCATTGTAATTTTTGTTTGTAAAACGTTATTTTACAGTTATAATGTACAGAGCGCAACTATAATTAAATATAAACACATGAACATCTGGATGAAAAAGAAAAAAAATATAACATAATAACGACTCGAACCCTAGACTTCGTCGTGCTCATCTTCTCCTTTACTCGCGCTGCCGTCACATCACTTGGAAATGAGCTTTATTCCTTCTGTACTTACAAGGGGAGGACCAGCATTGTGGGTCACCGATTTTTTTGAAATTTGGCACACGCATTCTTTGACCCAAACTATGAACATCCCTAAAGCCAAAAATTCCAACACTCCCCCATTTCCGAGAAATTCAAGGTCAAAAATTGAAATTTTCCGATCGGTCCGAAATTTGAAAGACACACCGAAAATTGAAAATTAAACAATACGTATTCTTTTATTTTGCAATTTAACAATATTAAAAATAGGGTCCCAGCCGCAAATGCCCTACCCGTAATATAATTTCCAACAAGATGGTTTGGGTCAGCGTGTTAGGCGATGCACTACCAATGTTAGGGTCCTGCGTTCGATGCCACTACGTGCTTTTATTTTTTTTCGTTCTTCTTCTATAATAATATTTATATTTCAATTTTTATATCATTAACATTTATTTTTTACTTATTTATTAATAATACTAATATATCCAAGTTTTATACACCTATTATCACGCTATTGGAGTTAGTACGATCGCAGTAACATATTCATCAGGATGGGATATCATGCCAATCAAGGTACGTAAATTTAATTTTCTGGTCATTTATTCATTTAAAATTGGCGCAGTATATGTACCTGCGGAATTCAAGGCTTTGTACAATGCGCGTGGTGCCGAGGAACACTTTGTTTTTCTTGCTTTTACGACAAATATCACCCAACTGCATCTATTCCGTAAATATCGAGTATGAATAAATGACCACAAAATCGAATTTACGAATCTTGATTGGCATCACATCCCATCCTGATGAATATGTTACTGCGATCGTAATAACTCCAATAGCGTGATAATAGGTGTATAAAACTTGGAATATAAATATTATTAATAAATAAGTAAGAAATAAATATTAATGATATAAAAATTGTAATATAAATATTATCATAGAAGAAGAACGAAAAAAAATAAAAGCACGTAGTGGCATCGAACGCAGGACCCTAACATTGGTAGTGCATCGCCTAACACGCTGACCCAAACCATCTTGTTGGAAATTATATTACGGGTAGGGCATTTGAGGCTGGGACCCTATTTTTAATATTGTTAAATTGCAAAATAAAAGAATACGTATTGTTTAATTTTCAATTTTCGGTGTGTCTTTCAAATTTCGGACCGATCGGAGAATTTCAATTTTTGACCTTGAATTTCTCGGAAATGGGGGAGTGTTGGAATTTTTGGCTTTAGGGATGTTCATAGTTTGGGTCAAAGAATGCGTGTGCCAAATTTCAAAAAAATCGGTGACCCACAATGCTGGTCCTCCCCTTGTTAGACTGTGACATTACAAAATTCGATTTTTTGGAAAAATGCGTGGCCAGATACGGCTAATCTTTTAGGCTTCTGTTAGTGGGACCAGTACCTAACGTTTGAGCCTGGTCTCGTTCAAAAAGCGCTCGTCCATGTCGCGACCTCCCGTTGTGAGATCTTGATGAGTGGCTGTAACTCTGTTGCACTCGTAAATACGCTGTCATCATTTACCAGGTGATCGGATGCACCTGAGTCCAGTAAGAAAATCAATTTATTGATTTCGGAGGTCTCGCCTTCTCCCGTCATTCGGGCCTGGGGCCCGTATTCACAGTCGTGGCTGAGCCGGGAGCTCAAGCCTGACATCTGGGAGCCGGAATTTTTGAGCTCAGCCGCGCCGTATTCACAGTCGTGGCTCAAGCCTGGATCGACGGAGCAAACGGCGTTCTGAAGCTGAGCCATTTATTGCGAGCGCGTGTGTGTGATGTAGAAGACTTCGGGTGCTGTCGGGATAGGGTCTGACGTATCGACCAATTAAATCACAGGTTACAACGGACGAGGCTCTGTATCGTTCCCGCTTTCTACTCGAATTCAAATACGTGTGGTAAGTTTCAGCATTGTCAAAGCGCGATCGGCAGAACTAAATCTAGAACTAGCTTAATTCGAACAGGAAGGGAATAAAAAACCTTTTTCGATTTAGAAAATAAACAGTGTTATTAAAATATTACATTTTTATTACACTATTACAGTTTTATTTGCATTCCTCGCTTGAGGCAGGGACATCTCCTCCAAATTCCAAACGTCCATCTACGGCTGTCCATCTTCTAATGTGGATGACATTATATCTGAACTAGACTTAGAATTACAAATGGAATGAGTCTTCACGAAATTAAGACAGAGATTAATGGAGACAAAATACATACACTTTATGATCCTCAGATGCAGGATTGGCGTCAGCGAAAATGAAAGTACTGGAAACTTATTGTGAGCATCTCCCATAAGCACCCAGTCCAATTCATGTTCCAATTGTAAAAGTTATAAAATTTGAAATTCTGAAGACCAAAAAAGAAATACAGATTAAAAGTTGAATTGGGTGCAAATCAGTATACAAAACATAACCTTCAACTACTTACTGTGTTCCTGGTTGATCCAGAAATCTGAAGATAGACGGCTGGACTCTGGAAATGGCTAAAAATGGCTAGAAACTGGACACTGGACACTACACGCTGAATGTTGAACGCTGAAAACTGGACACTGGACACTAAAAACTAGAGACTGGACGTCAGACATTCGACGCGGGACGTTCAAAAATTTGCTCAAGCCACCGTTTTGGCTGACTTCGGGAATCCACCCCCTCTCCAGCGAAAAATCCGGCTCAATCCTGACTCGCTTGACTGTGGATACGGCCGCAATTCAGTCGGTTTCCGTGAGCAAGAGCTGGAGCCGATGACGTCACAGGCGACTTATTTGACGACTGTGAATACGCGCGGCGCTCAAGTCATCACTTCTGGCTCTGGCTCGGCTCAATTTCGGCTCATTCACGACTGTGAATACAGGCCCCAGATGTCAGGCTTGAGCTCCCGGCTTAGCCACGACTGTGAATACGGGCCCTTGTTAAAAATATTATTTGATATAATTAACTGAAAATGCATTTATTATTACTCGTGTACCGGTTAAAGACAACCTAATAATTATACACCTTATGTGGTGAACTGAGAACTATTATAAAACAATAGAGGGCCTAGCCGTCACATAGCATTATTTATCTTTGTGTTGGCCCATTTCTAATAAACAGAAGTATGTATTTTCAAATTTTCTGTTGTCTTGGCGACAAATGTGATAATGCTAAACAGTAAAATTATTCTATTTGTAATCTAAGAAGGCATTGTCGCAATGGACATTCATAACCTCAACTGTCACTTTGTGGTTTGGCAGGAGTGGTGTCGAAGCATGGAATCATTCATTCAGAGTAAGTACAACATAAATGCCCGGTGAAGAACGCGGTAATTACACTTGGAGAGGTTGACTAAATCAGTATTAACAATACAGTATGTGGAGTAATAATGTTATTGTGATTACAATTACAAGCAATGTAACGCTACTACTGTGGAATAGTGCAGAGTGGAACGGCATCACGTAGCAAGAAAGATTTAATATTTGAGACATTGGGAAGGAGTATGCGCTGTGAAATGAAAGTGAACGATGGGTTGTACCGTAAGAAAAAATGTTGACATTTATGATATATGAACATGGTATAGTTCAAGGTTAGTACACAACGCACCATTAAATAAAGTTTAATAACTCTTAAGGAGGTTAATTAAATCCATATACACAATATTGCAAGTGGAATAATAATTTTATTTTGATTACAGTGATAAGAAATATGAGGCTAGTACTGCGGAGCATGAACATACAGTGCAGGATTGAGCAGCATTATGTAGCAGGAAAGATTTGAAATTTGATCCAGTTACAAGTCGTATGTTGTTGTGAAATGAAAGTGAACAATGGGTTGTATCGTAAGCAGAAATGTTGACAACTATGATGCGTGAGCATGGCATAGTTCGAGGTTAGTATACAACGCATTATTAAATGAAGTTTAATAACTCTTAAGGAGGTTAATTAAATCCATATACGCAATATTGCAAGTGAAATAATAATTTTATGTTGATTACAGTGATAAGGAATATGAGGCTGGTACTGCGGAGCATGAATATACAGTGTAGAGTGGAATAGCACTGCATAGCACGGATTTGTGCAATGCAGTGCAAGCAATAACGGATTTGAAATTTGCTCCTTAGAAATCGTGTATACAAGAATCACAAACTGCAAATAACAAATGAATGTGTTTTATGTTCGATTCTGTTATAGATTAATTTCGTTCGACATTCACATAATTAGTGTAAGTACATAAGTATCATTCTGCAGAAGTGTGATGATTATTTTCTTGAATTCTCACGAGAATTAGGGTATTGGTGACGTCTATGAAGTGAGCACCCTATTTTTTTAATTTTGCTATTTCTTTAATTGTTCCAGGTTGTTCTATGTTTGTTCTACATTGTTCCAAAGTTTGAAGTCAGAAATCCGAATAACCCACGGAAAAAATGAAAGAAACAGTTTTTGGGCAGACACCCGATTTTTAAAAATTCAACTTTTTCTACGGCTTTAGATTTTTCTAGTTGCTCTGAACACTGTTCCAAAGAATTAATTGATTTGAGCACTATTTAACAAAGTTACTCTAAGAAAAAAAGGTTGGAGCTCTGAAGTACACAATTTGGACAATTTTACACGTTATTATGGTCAATCCTGTTAAAAATTGTACATCCGAGCTCAGCGTCAATAGACCAATCGAGAACAAAATTTTGGTCGCCAGAACAAACGAGCAAAAAGTAGTTGGTTTTGCGAAAGAAATTTCACTTTTGAATACTTCCGGTAAAATTTGGGATAGAGACTTGAAACTATGGAAAGAAATTTCCACTACCGGCATACTTGGGGCACCATTTTTAAAATATTCAAGAAAGATTCAGGTACGACTAAATGAAGTGTTACCTGCGTTAATGTATGCATGTACTATTCACCCACGTGAAGGATGATGTGTAGCGTATTACACGCAATGGCACCCCAAGTATGCCGGTGGTGGAAATTTTTTTCTTGTGCGAAATTGATATTTTTGCTATATTTTCTATCATCTTGTCGGTAAATATGATTTCAAACATTTTTCTTGCTGATAAAATTAATTAATTAAACCATTTTTCTTAGAATTGAAACTGCTCTACTTATACGTGGCGCACGTTTCTTTACCTACCTATTCAATGTAAGGCCTTGTGTGGAATTTCAATCATTTTTTTTCCAATCCGTTTTAAACCTGGGATTGAGCATCTCCACCGAAAAACTTTCAATGATTTTTCCTGGCCACATTTCTTAAAATTCTAAACTTTTTATGACGTGATAATTTTTTTGGTGCATCACAGAATGTCTCCGATTTTTTTCGTATCTGAAAATGCCGGTTCATAGAGAAACTGCATTCTAAAACAAGAAAACCAACAATAATGAGGCCTAATAATAATTTTCACATTGTTTCTAATTTTTTCCAGATACCTCTGGCCCTTACACACATTCTGGAAAAAGATCGGCCACTCTTGGATTATCCGTTTAGAAGATATGATTTTTTAAAAATGAAAAATTCAAACGCGTGTAACTAACAAAGGGTTGAGTTTTCGCAAATTTGGCCAAGGACTTTGGGGCTTAGATTAGGGCCTAGAATACGCGTGAAAAGTTTCCGTATTAGTCACTGACTCACCCTGTATGTATACATATACTATGTAGATACATATAGTTCATGCTGATACGGCAAGTTCCCTGGCTGGATCGATCGAGGGGCATTTGGTGGACGGTTCTAGAAATTTAAGCTGCATCCACTCCCGCTCACCTGCCCTGGAAACCTTCTTCTTGCGAAAGCGTAGGATGATACTCTCCTGCTCTCTTAGATGTAGCGTCTAGTCAACAGTAAATCGAGTTGCCTAACCGGTTTTGCTGCGAGTTGGCAGTGTCGATCTCAATGACATCAGCTCCCACGATTCTCAAGTTCAAGGCCTCCTGATCAGTGACTCCGAATTGTCTGTTTTCTTGTTTCTAACCAATCGAGACATACTCAATACGCTTCTTAATTTACATATACGTTTGTTTGTGCATATCTGTTAATTACATAACTATCGGGGTTGCTTTGATAGTCTGGACAGAGAATTGACAAGGAAATTGCAATGACAGAGTTGAAATTGGTACAAACATTTACAACTTTTCGCTTCTCTGGTAAAAAATTTGCGATGAATGGGAACACATTTTAATTGGCTCCTGGAAATATGTAAACTTGTAGGCGTTGTAACCGAACATGTTATAAAAAAGGCCGAATGTTTAGTAAGTCATAAACTGAAACATTACCTCTTTTTTAACTCTGCGGCACAGGATTTCAGAAAATACTATGACCCATGTTGCACAGCGATTTTGTTGGGTTTTATGTTATAGCAATGCTACGAGGCGGGGCTAAAAATGTCCCATCATGCATTAGCGTGTATCACAAAGGTGGGAAATTTTTAATTCCACTGTGCCCCAAAGAGTTATGTAAAATAAATAGAAATTTAACTAAATTTGACATTTGATTCTTGGAAAGAACAGTGGACAGTCAAACTATAGTGCTATTATTCTGAATATTTAGAAATATATTCTTACACAATATATACTTTAATAAAGCAAAGCTTCATTTTGTGCTATCAGATCTGAACCAAAATGAAAATCACTGTGCTCCAGTTGTATACTCCAATTGTATTTATTACATACGGGCATACTTCTGTATCTCTAGAAATCCATACGTAGGTGTAGAGATCGGAAAACAAAACAATGTGTTCAAAACCTTTTACCCACAAGCTGTAAATGTCCAGTGCATAAGAAAATAAACTGCATTTCACTGTACTGCTATTTTTTAGTATATACTGATTTATCTTCCTTCTCCTTATACGATTTATACATACAGGGTGGAACACCACTAGAGCGGGGAACTCCGGGGGGTGATTCTATGTCGCAATATAAGACAAAAAAAACGTATGGTAATTTGCGAGTTCCAGCTTTGTTCAAGAGATATTGACGATTGAATTGATCGTTTTCATACGTTTGAGTTTCGAACGCTATAACGTCGATTCCAATGTATATTTTGAATTCAAAAAATTCTAAATGATTGTATAAATATTAATAAATACATTGTAAAAATTCCAAGATGGCGTGTTTTCATGGTTCCTTAGAAAAAATTCACAAAGTAAGCGAAAAAATACAGCCCTAACACGGTACAACCCCCTTAAAGCAATTTTCAGTCATTAAAAGGAATCGTGAACGATATCCTTTCGCTAATCATTCTCAGCGACTGGGAGTTGCCACTCAAATACGTGTGTGCTGTATGTACGCATGTATGTACTGATTGTGAGCTGCACTCTCTGGCTAAATGAAAACATGGCCTACATGATTAAAGTCAATGTGTATCATTACAAAGGGACCATATTTTAGTTTTCCCGTATTTCCAAGACTTTCATTTATACTTGTTACTCGGATTTATTTACTTATGCTATACATACTGTATACCTGGATTCTAAACGTATCTTTCCGCTGCAACTATCGATCGGGCAGTATGTCTGACCGGAGAACATTCCGGATCTTGCAAGAGGCAGAAACCTAAATGTTCGGTTTTAAGTAATGTTGAGCTTGTTAATAATGGGATAATGATATCGAAAACTGATTTCATATTGTTCTTGAGCGAAATATTAAATCGTAGATGACGGATGGTCTTCGCATACTGCTTTATAATGTAGTAAGCCGTATTTGGTGAAGTTTCTCGAATCTCAAAACTATGGAAATACTACATCTTTACAACCAGTATTTTAGTCTATTGTCCAAAACGTCTAAAGCTTATAGAAAAGTGATGTTATCAAATGTTGGTATTGTAAAATCTGCAGTACTTCTGTTCATACCAAGTACATCGCGGATTACAGAATATTTTTGCGACTAGTCAAAGTTGTGCCAGGTCAAGATTGAACTTGAGTGCAACTTGGAGAGAGAGCACACCACATTCGTTCATCACGAAACGTTACGTTCACGAAGCCTCACAAAGGCGTATGTACATACACTCTACGCCTCCTTCAAGTGCATACAGCTAAATTTACACTGTGCGCTCCATGCTCTATGAACGACGCCGCGTACTTCATTTGATTACGTTGCATCCTAGTGCACGTTATCCACTTTAAGAATAGACACCGCCTGTTACCGGCGAATCGATCGCATTTTCCACTGTCTTGTCTGGAGAACCTTGAGAGACTATATTCACATCCTCGAAACGCATCTGCGACTCGTCTGACCGGTGCGTTCACTTTTTTGCCTGCTACGCAATTCATTTCAATTTAATAAGGTGTACACGAATATAACGATTCCGCAACAGACATATTGTTGGTTACTTTTCTTCACGCTGCTCCCTTAGCCCCGCCTCGATCAAGAATCGGGTATGCACACCTACTCGCTTTTTAAACTACTTTGAACACTGTGCGAACGTAACAAGGGGTGCGTGTATTTATATTACACGGTAACCTACCAATTTGCATTTCCCCCTTACAAAAGCTCAGCCATTAAGCATGCATAAGGGACGTGTTTTCTGGTAGTCTACATTCCGGTTAAAGAGGATTAAAAAAAAAAACAGACGCAGTTTCTTCAATACCATGTGGATCATCACATAATAACAGGTTTGTCAAATTGTTGCCCACGACTATCGTAAGAAATACAGCATACGAGGCCTTTTGTTGTGCCTAAAACGACCTAAACGTTTTAAAAACCGCCGACTTTCTTCTATGCTTGACGTTATCTGCATAATATCATCATCAAGTACGTTCTGCACTTCACTTGATGTTTTATTTGCGGCCCTGCTCCGAGAACAATATCTAGGCAATCCGTCCAAAGGTACTCAGGCCCAAATAGAAAATGATAACAGCTTAATGAGCAAGATACGTATTTTATCCTCGCAATACGTTGTATTTTAAAAAGCATTGTCTTGTCTTGACGAATTGCACTATCTTCTGTTCGTCTACGTTGCAGAAGGGACGGTTGGGTATTATTGCGCAACATTGCCACACGTCACGTCAGGTTCGCGTCCTTCTTCCAGCCGGTACTACGACGTTTCTCGAACCCTACTTTGCTACTAACCGAAAACGTAAATCTACGTTAAACTACGTAGTTAGAAATTTGGGGTTCGAGGTCTCATAAAAATATGATCACAGTTAAGGTGTCATTTGCGAATCGGATTGTAATCTACGAGACGAAGTAATTGGAACTATGATTCGTATAATAAACAATTTAGAAACTTTAATAAGAAATGTATCATTCTCAATTTGTAACTTAAGGAAACATTTAGTATCGTTATGATCCATAAGAGCTAAATATTCGTAGCTAAATAATCGCACGTACGGCAAAGTACCTAACGTAAACAAACGATTAAAGTTCTATGTAAACTCCGTAATTCGGTAAACATCAGAACAAATGAAATATTACTTGTAGGAATGCATATCTTCGCCTCAGAATATACGTATATTTCTCTTATTGGGAACTATTCAACTATTCACACAACTAATACTTCATAAAATTAATAACCCGCTTCACATACCGTATTTACAATTGATTACCATAAAATATTTCTAACGTTAACATAACTCATGGCTCAAAGACAACTAGCAGTTTATCCTTGAACTCAGAATCCACGACAAATGTTGCCCATCCTTTGACCCGTCGTTCAAAACACACCGGTACACGAACGCACGGCTGGAAACTCGCAGCCGGCTGCAGATATTACATCACGTTGGCTTTGTGTATGTTTTTCTCGTTCCGTTGGATCGTTACCGGATGGAGAAGGAGAGCTGTGTCTCTGTGTGCGTACCGTTATGGTGGGGCCCGGGCAAGCGAACGTGCCAGAAATCCCGTCGTCCACCGAGCGATCAATACTTGGCATTTCTCAATTTCCTACCAAAATCTCCAGTGTATCGATATGATTGACCAGTCAATCGATAGATTTTAAACTCTAGAAGACTAATCTGACAGTGGTTTTTGAATTTGAAAGAGAGAAAATGGTGAAGTTCGAGGTGATATGGAAGTGCGCATTAAGTGGCAGCTGCCGGTGCAAGTTCTCGAAGGTTCAGCGCTGCGGCGGCGCCTGGCTATATAAGGTAGCTCGGCCGCCCGACTCGGCGCATTCGTAAATAAACCTTCATTGAGTTCGGACGCTGCGAACACCCGAAGACCCGCCAACAGTGCATACATTTCATTTGTGGTTCTTTGAGGCTGCTGACACAACACAACGAGAAAATGTAGACGATCGGGAACCAGTGCGGAGCGCGACAGTTTACCGTAAGTAAAATTTTATCCATCCGATTTATCATTGCCTCACCTGTAATTACATACAGTTTTTGCCGTTAGTATGTATTGTATAATATTTTAACCAGTTAACTGTTTATGACGAGTGTGCTCCTACCATAAAAGAAGAGCGCACAATTTTGTGTTATAACGAATATGTTCCTCATGGGTAAACAGCAAATTAGAGGTTCACATTATAGGGTTTCATCGCTTTATATCGATAAACTGTTAATTCCATATTATATATACAGTACTTTCTCGATTTTTGCGTGAAAATATGTACTAAATAATTGTGCACGACGTACGTATTCCATCCACCAATGTGTTGTCTGTTGAGCCCAGCGAACCGTGAAATTCGAATCTTCGACGGTTGCTTCTGTAGCTGAAATCAGAAAGGAATCGAGTCACATATCCGTGTGACAACTACTACATGCAAATCCAAAAGTTTCTTATTTTCAATCTATTGTCAATAAAAATTGCATCATCACATTGCTGAGGTTTTGCCGCTGAAAATGATATCAAACACGATAGAACTTGTTAAAGCGTAACGAAGGTAACATGCAAT
The DNA here is from genome assembly GCA_963989405.1 of Trypoxylon attenuatum. Taxonomy (NCBI): domain Eukaryota; kingdom Metazoa; phylum Arthropoda; class Insecta; order Hymenoptera; family Crabronidae; genus Trypoxylon; species Trypoxylon attenuatum. Next base: position 22,328,767 of record OZ022489.1, read on the forward strand.
CAATGAACCTCACCGAAAACAAGACCGCTGTACGTGTCTTTTCCAACGTGATAGAAAAGAAAAGGCTATCAGAGAGGAAAGGAAAGGCATTGTTAGATGACTTCATGGTTGCGCGAGACCTGCGTACGTTAGAGAACAATAGTGTATGGCACCGTCTGCGAAAGAAGAGGATCGCGCTATGCTTCCACCGAGAGCCGAGCGTGATCCGCTTCCAGCAATTTCGCACTGCGCAGCAGAGAAAAAGGGCGACGTCTCAACGACAAGGAGGGCCTGAAGACGGTGTTGCATTCTGCGAGGTTCATTGCATGCTACGTGCGACACGCTTTGACAAATTCTATCGTGTTTGACATCATTTTCATCGAAGAAATGTCAGTAATGCAACAATGTCATTTTTATTCATAACAATTGAAAAAAAAAACAGATTCCCATTAGTAGTAGTCACACGGATATGTGTGGCTCGGCGCTTCGCCGATTTCGACTACAAAGGAAGCCGGATTTCGGATTTCGCGATACATACTTCATGGTTGGGCATTTTCGGGCCCGAATTTCAAACAGAAATCGAGGAAGTACTCTACTCTGTGTTTGGCGAGTATAGTCGCCATCGCTTAATTTGTGCGATGCAGTTTAGAATATTATCCAAAGACATTGAAACAGTTAACTAGTTCAGATTGAAACTAATGGGGGTTTTGCAATATGCTATATGCGTCTCGGACAATACTTTCAGTTCTTTGTAAACTCGAATGGCAGTATTGTCTGAGATTGTTTTTGTTACCATGTTATACGATGACTTTCCACTGCTATTCTCAGAAGAAGGAATAGTTTAAATAAGTGCCTACCGTTAATACAATCAGAATATCGGGAAACAGAGTGGGGACAGGAGATAAAGCTATAGAGCAAATTAAATTGTCTTTTGCTGGTTTGAAATACTTTGAATCGTTTCCATCATATATACAGTTACTGTGAAAGACCGAAATTAGAGAATGTTGACTTTCACCGGTGAATGTCCGACATTCACATAGTCGCTTGGTGTATGTCCGAAATATTTGCTAAATACCCGTATTTAAGTCTCATTATGCTTTACAGTCAAAGGTCAGGTCAGTGCCAGATGAGGGGAAGGGGACGCAAGTCTCTTAGCATAAGTCTCTTATTACGTTTTACAGTTGCGCCCCCTTCCTATCATCTGACACTGGCCTGACCTGTGTCAGTAAAGCATAATGAGACTTATTACGCTTCGATATTTACCGGTGTAAGTCAGAAATACGGGTATTTAGCAAATATTTTGGACATACACAATCTCGGTCTTTCGCGGTAACATATACATATACAGTAAATCTTCAATAGTTGCAAGAAATTCGGAATCGAAAAGTTGCAACTATCGTAGAAAGGAGGCGAATTTCACACCTCGGTGGTGTCTGTTTGTGTCGAGCGAGACGCCGCACGAGTGAGGCGATCAGGTAGGCGAGCTCGAGAAGGGCCAGTGTCGCGAGTCAACTACGCATAAGCAAATGTAAAAATTTTTTATTCATAATTTACTGTACATAAAAGTTATATAATCGTACGGCACAGCTTTTCCTAATCAAAATGATACCAAACACGGCATAATTCGATACACATTTATTCAAATTGCGGCAGATTTTTTGGCTGTGCCAGGTCGATAGCGCGGTCCTCTTCTTTCTCTCTGGTCGTCCCTCTCTCGCTCGGTGAGCAACTCGCCTGAGCGAGAGAAGGACGACCAGACAGAAAGAAGAGGAGCACGCTACTACCGACCTGGCACAGCCAATGTGTTCGTCTCGACGTTGCAACCGCTTGCAACTATTGTCGAGACGAAGATATCGTAAGTTGCTCACCGAGCGAGAGAAGGACGACCAGAGAGAAAGAATAGGAGCGCCGACCAGTGTGCTGACCGAGAGAAGGACGACCAGAGAGAAAGAATAGGAGCGCCGACCAGTGTGCTGAGCGAGAGAAGGACGACCCTACAAACTACAGTGAGATCCCTCCAGCGTCCAGACATCATGCCGTGCCGCACATCAAACGCTGCGGTAACATGCCGCCGACTCACGCACAGGCTAGGGCGTCTGTATTCGTGAGCCTGTCGACTACCGCGTGGCCTGTGCCTGAGTCGGCATGCCGCCGCAGCATTTGATGTGCGGCACGGCTTGATGTCTGGACGCTGGAGGATCTCCCTGTATGTCCACGTCCATGTGGATTGTATGTCCACACTAAAATAAATTTTTCTTCGCATTTGACCTGAGAAGCTCGCTGCGTGCAGATCGTGAAATATGAATAGATTAGTTTGCGCAAGTGCTGCTTTTATTGCGCTAAAATTAACTGAAAAAGATAAAAGAAAACGATGGTGGTAAACATCATTGTTTAAAAACACACAATTATACGATGAGAATCATTTGTTCCGGGACTTGCTTGAAGAAGAAGGACACGGAATGTTTTACAACAGGCATGGGCAACTCAGCCGCTCTGAGAGCAGCTAGGAGCGCTCCGTGGAGTCGGGAGTGGCGTAGACAAGGACAGAAAGAGAAAGGCAAAGGATGGAGGACTGCTCGCAAGTGGAGAGGAGCGTTCGCCAGGGGCCCAGGTCTGACGTTCGTGGATAAGAGGACCGCGAGGAGGTGCACGGTCAGTTAAGGATTTCGAGACGTTGCTAGACAACAGACGACAGTCCAAATAAAACCAGAAGACGATCGTGTCTCTCCTTTGATGAACCGACATCGCGCGGATCATCGACGAGCGCGAGCATGCGTGCATTTTGTCACTAGAGCTCATTCGGCGAACGGTCCGTATCAAACGGGCAAGGAGCGAGAATGCTCTTGCTTGTGCTGGTTTCTGTTTATTTGCACTTGCTCGCTTGGTGAATACGCGAGCGATTACGAGCGGTCAGGTTTCGGTCTCGGCGCGAGTTAAGCTAGCACCTGCTTGGTGGTGGGGATGATTCCGCTGTAACTATCGTAGAGACGATTTCTTGAAACTATTGAAGATTTACTGTATATCCTTTAAATGTTTTTTTTTGTTTTATTACTATACCTAGTACATAAATATGTTGACCTATGATTTGTGATATAACTCTACGAAATGAAATAAGTAAGAATACAACATTGGTAGATTTTGAATATTTATTTCCAAAGCATAGGAAAATTGTAAGAAAGCAAGCTGTGCCAACATCAAAGTATGTTTTCGTGATTTATCAGCGTTTATATCACAATTGACATGTTCAGAATGTAGAATTAAGAAATTGGTATTTATTGTTTCCCTTCGATATTCGTTTCAATAGTTGTTTCAACTGGAATGGTTTTTCCAGCAGGCATTCCAGTCTTGACAATTTCAATTACTTTCTCGGTTCCATCCGGAATTAAACTCTGAAAAAACGATTATTTCAAATTAAGTTGTGAAAAAAAGTTAGTTTTGATTTTGAATTGCACAGTACAGCAGTTGGAAGCGAGTCACTACAGTGTTATCTGTTTATTTTTTAGTGCACCCTCCGGGGTCGGTGCTTGAACAATCCGTACGAGCGAAAACTGGTCAGATTAGGATTCTCGCTAATTCTTCATGTTGCCTACATTGCGAAGAGTTTGGCGAAATCTAGGTAAGAGATTCTTAACACAACCATATTAGGAATTTAAGGTATCCGAACATAAACATGGAAGATACATATACGTATAACGTATATGCTCAAGATATTTGAAAATTTTGTGTAAAACTAAATGGCTCGTGGTGCCGCTACCGGTTAATTTTGTCGGTCTAAAAAAGCTAATACTCGATAAACTGCTGCAGCGACTGGTGTAGCCATGCCGTTGTAAAGTGCTGCAAAAGTATGCACGATTTGAAGAATTTGCAATTTTGAATTATGACTCATCGACACAACTCAAGAGTCAACCCTCTATACATAATACGTAGCGTCACTTCTGCCTTATTAAGCCATTTTAATCAACTGTCTTAATGTAAGAGTATTTTCGTGGTGTCTGCTCTATTCTGAGGGAAATCTGAAAATACTTTGTAGTCGTTTATATTTTTCGAAGGGGGAAGTCGGCATCTGTTTGTGGCTGGATTTCTTTTTTCACACACGTTGATTACAAGAAATACAGTAACACGTTAATTTATCGTTTATTCTTCGGATCTACTCGCCCGTATTTTCTGAATACTGAAAAATTGTTACATACGAATATGTAACAAATGTATTCTCTTCCAGATGTAATTTAATATGTCAGATTGCCGTAATATACCTCATTCGAAAATTACTTAAAGAGATAAAAATATCATTGTCTGTTAATAAGACCATGTTCTTTTTATTATAGTTTAGAGCAGACTTGTAGTTTGATCGAGATAACTCGTCGGCACCATCTCCTCTAAACGATACTACTCACAGAAGCTTTTGGCACTGGAACCGTGGATTCGAAACGCGCAGAGCAGACATTGAAAGCTAAAAAGAACTATAGAGCGGAGTGACTAGTGTACCCTGACCACTGTCTATTCACGGTTTCCGTGAATTGACAGGGGCCTTCTAGAGGGACGGGCTCTTCCAGCTGCACAGACATTATTACCTTCTTGGGTGCCATAATAGTTAAAACTCCATCCGAAGAAAGACTCGAGGTAATGTTGGCCACGTTATGAGATGAGGGCAAGAGATACCGTCGTACGAAGTGTCTACTGACAAAGCCGTGTTCGTCTTGCCTTTCCTCGTGCTTGGCCTCGACAATAATATTATTACCGATCGTCTTCACCGTAATCTCGTCCGGCGAAAATTGCTGAACATCCAGTATTACCTGCAGGTTATAAAAGGCAAAAAGAGAAAGAGAGTGAGAGCAAGCGAGGGCGAAACACGAGAGAAATTAGATATCTTTGGAACGTCAGACGAAAGGCACTATTCACGTTATCTCTGAGCCAAAGAACGATAAACAATCCTGTCGGAAAAAATACTCATGACATTCGAGTCTTTGGGTGGGTACACGACGCACTTGCCCTCGACGTCTGCTGAAAAAAGTTAAGTATCAAGTTTCTGGTGAGATTCTTGATTAAGCCAAGGGGTAACTTCCACGAGTCGAGAAATAGTACTTCAGGAGCAATGGCATAGTTCCGTAAATGGTATACGGGAGGAGGAGGTTCAGGCCGGTGATAGCCATCCATCAGGTTCCACAAGCTAGTAAACGCACAATTACTTCAACTACTGAAACCCGACTACTTCGCTAAGCAATTCCGTCAGCGCTACGTTTAAATTCGTCAATCTGTAACTTTTCGGATTCTTCGATACATCTGGTTAGACTATTCAAGTCAAAGGTTTACTGCAACACGCTACAAGATGTAGACAATGGTATTTCTCTTACTTACACCGTCTTTCATGCGACTCTAGCTTTCACTCTGTTTACAAATTGTAAAAACTAAAAACCGGGAAAATGTAGTTATCAAGCGTACCTACTTGTGTGAGGCTGTTCATTTTTTTTTCAAAGACAAAAAAGACGAACATATACATACAAGTAGGCGACTATTCCAAAGAGCCGTCGTGCACGGGCACGTGCCGACTAGAAAAACGTTCCGACAACTTGGTTCGCCTCCTGATCGGTCACAGCTAGCTTGATACATTTTGCGTAAAATCTGTACTTGGTTCCAATCAAAGTCATATTTAAAACTTCTGCCGTCAAAGGGACAAAGTGGTGCGTACCGGGGATTCTGGGGCAATCCTGGAACCCTGGGGGTACCCCGGGTTAATTTATGTTTCACGAAGTCCCTCTCCCTCATCCGTCATATATTAAATTTCGGATGATTGAACCGCTTTTTTCGCGAGAGGGACAAGGCAGGCAAGAGCTAACGCAAAGGCCAACACAGATAAGAGCACGGGTCGAACCGGTACATACATATTAGTCTCAAGCGCTGTACACGGGAAGGAGAGGGACCGTCGCGTTCCGCAGTTCTGTACATAGGCTTCTGTATAGTTATTTTCTATGATTTTATTGTTGATAGCACGAAGAGCATTTATTTTTGTATAGAAACTATTTGGCAGTGAGACTAGGGGCTATAAGCCCGCCTTGCTTGATAGCGGCGCCCCCTTGCGGGGGGCGCGCTTCTCCAACAGTCTCAAAGATCATTTCTGTTTCTTCTAACAAGACTGATCCATGTAACGAAACAGATTTTCCCTTTCGAGTCTAGATTTTATCTGTTGTGCTCGTGCGTGGTCGCGTGTACAACGTGCAAATTTGAGCGAAGATATTACTCCTTTTTGGAGATTGTAGACTCCTGCGAGTCAAAAAACTGATGAGAGAGTGCTGGAGCTGTGTGAAATGAACATGATTGAAGAAATAGAGGGACATTTCCGGAATACATAACATAGTGACAATACCAGACGTACGTGTAGCAATTCACGGTTAAAAACTACTCTTTTCGACGCTATTGATTAGAGTAGATTTGGGGATAGCTTCCACAACAAAAAGTTGTTTCGCCGAAGGATAAACAGCTTAGGGGGCAAATATTCGCTCCAGCATTTCTGGTCACCCGCCTCTTTCCCCCTTTCGCCCCATTCTTTGGGTGCAAAGGGGCATACCGAATTGTATCGACTACTTTTTGGTGTGACTGTTGCCGAGAATAATATTACTATATGCGACGTGTTAACGTGAGAAAGATCCGAAAAGAGGGAGCGTGTCACGACGAGCACACAATCATTCACGCTATTTCTCAAAAAAAAAACATGGTGAGTGCGATCAACAGGAACAGTAGTCATAGCAACAGGAGCGGAGATCAGTTACCGGGCCTTCTGGTGTTCCGACTTTTTTGTTTGCTTCCTTAGTCGGATTTCACGCGTATCAATTTGTTCCTTATTTTTATCGCCCTATCCTTATCACGCTCCCCATTATCTATTGTATTTTGGCCGATGTGCTGCGACGAATTTCTCACTTACGAGTCCTTTTTTAAAATTTGTAAACTGCTAGATTTTGATTGACTTCAAGTTTCTCGTCGTATCACCACTGTTTTTTTTTTCCTTTTCGTAACCCTTATTCCCCCCTTTTTCTTTTCTCTCAATTTCGATTCCTTTTCCTTTCGTTTCTCTTATTTACGAATGTGCCTCAGTTTTTTACACTTTTCTCAATAGATCTGCCACCTCGAAACCCACCAGTATATTTCCCCGAATTCCGGAAACCTCGCACTCTATATCTGTCCGTTCTGCAGTGCGTCTAGTGTACGCATTGTGTACATGTTACAATCGTACACGTATAGACACTTTCTCTAGAGCTTTTTGTATTTCATATACACTGAAACAAAGGATTATAAAAGATTGTCACTTTACACTGTATCTCAGTCTAAAGTTGACTGACGTTGAATTCTCCACGAAATAGGTGAATACGTATTTCGCTCACTGTACTTTAAAACTCCAAGCGTAAATGTTAATGTAATGGCCAGTAATGTCAGCAGCTTTTCGGTGTTTTCGTCACAAAAGATCTAGCTAGCGGAAAATATATGGTGTAAGTTCAAAAATTCAACTTGCTTCTTTCGCATGTTACTAAGTTACAATACGTTAGAGTGTACATACTCTACGTAAGAAAAGAAGACATCAACTGTATTTGAAATAGTCTTAGGATTAGGGTGACCCGCCCTTCTAACGTTTTATCCAGTTATTCTACCTTTTTCCGAACATCGTGAAAAAAATCAAAGAGACGAGACAACTGTACAATCTTGAAAGAATTACGAGTGTGGGGTGTGTTGCGTATTTCAGATTTTGGAAACCGACTTCTTTCATGGTCGGTTTGTTTTGACCGTTTGGAGTGAATCGCATTACCACGGCTTAGAAATTATATCACAAAGCGGCGGTCAACTTTTGTAAAGTCTTGTATAAATTCTCGTAAACTCTCTTAATCTTTTTCATTACGCTAACCATTGCTCACAGTGTTGCATGGTAGTAGTTTTACTGTCACTTCTCGAATTGTGGTATAAATTCCAAATTTATAGTTAAGGAGTTCCTTCAAGGGGTTTATTAAGCAATGGCTATCCCATGACTTTTTGATATTTATCAAGGGTCATGGGATAGCCGTTGTAAATCTGAGCATACTACCAATTTTTTGACCGTGCGTATAATACTTGACATGGCGATTTAGGCTTCTGAAGTCTCTCGCAAATTTCCTGCGCGTCTGGCGAGTTGGCTCGCAGTGTTCCAGACATTAAAGCCGACCGAACGTCTTCGACCTCTACTTGTTTCTGAATATACCTAGTACCGATAATAAAAATCGCGTTAGGAGCGTCTTCCAAATAGCTGTAATCACTGATATTTTGTGGCCGATACCATCTCCGGTAGTAACGAGCAACCAAAAATCTGACAACAGTTAACTCGAAACCGAGAATTTCAATTCTGTAAAACTGTTTCGATACCGACCAAATTATTCGTGCTAAATTTACTAGATTTTCGTAGATATCGTTTTTTCCCCAACAATCTCTGTTGTCTGCAGGATCCCGCTATGAATGCGGAATCCTGCAGACAACAGAGATTGTTGTTAAACGTTCGAGCCAATAATACGCGTAATAAATTGAAGAATTGAAAACTCATTAAAGCAAATAGTACAATGAGTCTTTTCTACACATGCGTTTTCTCAAGTACAAAGTTTAGGACTTTTCGAGTCCTGCCTGGCATTTCTAATCAGCTAACGTTACGCTTAATAGAACGCGGCTCAGCGATATTCGTTTAACAACAATTCTGATGTAATGCAACTGCACTGGTACGAGGTGTGTACTCTCTGGCCATCTAAAAACTGCGATTCCCCCTGACCATCTGACTGGATTAGCAGATATGCCGGGAAATTAAAAAAGCGAGATATCGATCTTCACTAAAATCACACGTTGATCATCTTGCCGATGTTTACTTGAAATCATTTGCATCAAACAGTAAAGCATCCGTGATTATAATTATGACAAGGGCATTCGAGTCAAATGAGTCGTTTTTAACTTTGACACCAATTAAGATTGTGATGAATCGGAAGGTAACTTACGAGTAACGAAATAACTGAAGGCAAGTGTAGGCTATTTGACTCAGGACTTAGTAGTACCGCATTACCCTCATCTACAAGTCACAGCTGGTCCGCATCCATAGTTATTACTTGATAATTAACTGGACGCATCCGTTATTGAAGCCAATAACGGATGCATTCTTGTAAAATCAAGTAGTAACTATGGATGCGAACCGCGGACCTTAGAGACGATGGGAGAGAGATTCTGATCGGTTCTAACGTACCACGGGAATTAGAAAATAAACTGGAAAGTATATTACGAAATCACGATATCTATGTGAAATAGAACATGCCAACGCGTTGCTTATTCGGTTTGAAACCGCGAGTGATTTTGCTGGAAAGTTGAAGCTGCTCTCAAAAAGAGAGCTGTGTTAAAAAGCAACGTTTCATCGAATGCGTTGAGAGTGCGAAGTCAGTTGCATTGAAAATCAGTGATCCAAAAATATCGGAGAAACGTGCTCCGGGGGGTTGTCGCGTCGATCAATCCCTATTTTTACCAACCTGAAAGTGATCTTTATCCATCTGAATCGTACTGGAGCCGCTCGAAGTTTGTCGGATAAGATTCCTCCAAGGTCGGTAGTAGGCGTTGTTCTCAAACAACGAGCGCATTCTTGGCCTGTCAAGGCCGAAGTCAGAAAACTCTGACATTAGATCCTCCCGATGAAGACCTCGGCCAAAATCTTGGTCGATTAATCGGGACATCGGTCTATTAAAATCATCCCACCAATTGCGAAACACCAGAGGTACCACAGACATTCTGTAAAATCATAATCATATCGGTCAGTTCTTGCTTGATTAGGATACGAGTTAGGACATTAGTGAGCCAAGTGTACTAACGTTGAGATGGGACGGGTCGGTTGCAAGGGGAACGGCAGGGGGGAGGAGGAGACGGCTTTATACACGGTAGAAGACGAGTAAATCGAAAATCGCATCCGAAGTTGACGACAAGCTGTAGACTAAGTCCGTAAAGATATTTAGGTCTTAAGCTTAACCGTCCGACCCCGGATAATATGTATCTTTATTGCTATGTACGATGTATTTACGATAAATCGATACTCGATATCTTGGATATATACATTCGTCTTACGCGACATCACTGTACACTATCAATAGTTGACTTTATATACGTGTTAACATCTAGCCAAGCGGATTAACATCTTCGCTTTAGCAGTCACATACATATTATATTAGGGCATCCAGTCTTTGAGGGAATTTCGATTTTACCCGTCTACGAACATAAGGTGATAGTTTTTCCTTTAACGGATTTATGTTACGACTAGCGATAAATCGTTCTCAACAACAAGCTTTTTTGGGGCATTCATTACTATGCTAGAAAATGTATGACACTCGGTTTCGTGGATAATCCGGTTTTAAACACGTGTGCACGCTCAGTGTTCTTTAATCTCCCTAAATCTATACTTTTTCGAGTCCTTGTCTTTAGTCGAGGATGTTGGTTGAAATTTTCGGCTCCCGCGTTCCTCTAGAAGCGAAAATACACTCACTGTTTGTCGATGAGCTACACATATCGCCCACCGTTATAGCTTAGATCGTCACATTTACAAGAATTCACCAAGACTCGATAATATTGTACCTACATTCCACCGATTTCAGATACACCCCAGTGTGAGTAGAGAGGATTCGATTTTAAACTGGATATTTATGCGAATGCAGGACAGCTAGAAATGGACATGCTAAAATCGAGACAACAACTTTAGATGAGGTAAACGAATGATCTAGGAGTATGGTTGGAAAATATAATCACGGATAGCTAATTTAGGTTTTAATGTAAGATACGAGGCCTATGACTACTTAATAAGTTAACCGCCTATGTTTCGAGCATATAAAATCTGTATTTTAGGTGTGTGCAACTATCATCTTAAGAGTTAGCTTTAGGCAGAAGGGACAGGAACTTTCTTTCGGGAATTTTCAATTCAGTGCGCCAGATTTAATGTATCGACGCGCACTTGAAGTAGTTGGAAGCTGACAACGAGACGTGCGATAAAATGTTGGTTAGTTTAGGTACAGATCGGTAGAGCATTATCATCTCGTGCTCTACCAATGAGCTATTTTACCACATTCGTCCACGTGCAGTTAATTAAGTAGGGCTAAGAATGCGAGCAGAGCAAGAAACCTGACCGATCAAAACAGCACAACACAGTCTTGATTCGTCAAGCGCGACCCAGGAGAGACAGGTACACAGAGTTGCGTATGCACATGCACACACATGCACATCGTACTATCGTGTTACACGCAGAGACACTTAAACTCACTGTACTACCGTACTTATTGTTTGGAGGATCAACTTCGAGGTCTGAGATGGTAGAAGTGCGAAATAATATCGTCAAACACTCAGGTAGCGCGGGAAGAACGGCTATCGTTTAATTCGACCGTTTGGTCCACCCGCGGTTACGCGAGGAGCTTAAATAGAACACCCTTACGAGCGGCTCCGCTGTCTTTGGAGAGGGAATCTTCGTTCGGGGATACATCACGTGACGTTTACACCTTTCTAAGAATACCCTCATGAGAGGAGGATGATTGTGCGTGCGAGGGAGTAGCAGCATTTTTAAATGCTCGTGGCGTGATTCAGTATGCCGAAAATTCGTCTGTCCAAAAACCAATCTCTTGACACGCGCCATTAGTGGCGCTCATCGTGGTTACCTTTCTCGGGTGAAGCTTCCGTTTCGACACACCGATACGGTTTACTAAAAATCAACTCTCGTAGCAACTTATTTCTCAAATTGCAAAATTCGATTTCACTTGGTGTGAATCGTATCTACGCGTCTACGCGAACGGATCTTTAACCATGTGCAACGTATATCCTGCGAACAGGGTTACGAAGATTCTAAGACTTTTCGAGTCGAACTTTTCGTCAAAGTCTTGACGCATTTTCAGATTGGGGTCACATGATTTTTGAAAAACCCCACGTGTTTAATTACGAGCTCGGCTCGTAATATTGATCTGAAGGAACTTTCATCCGCACTTGTGGTTTAACTCGCGGGACCCGCGTAATAGCTGTCATGATAGCTTGTAGGCTTATATAATACAAAATATTACATTATTACTAATTCAGCATATTTATGCAAAGTATCTTCCAATTATTATTACTGTCTATATTATATGGTGCACCGACTAGGGTATAAGTTCTTTTCTCGTTAGGTTTCTACGCGAAAGAGATGCACGGTGTTGAAAACGTAAATGTTTTTAGCCTCGTCCTTGATAGGAGCCTTAATATTTTCTATTTCTCACTAGTCTCGAGACCGCGATTAAAATTGCTAATTCGTATACTGTGAAATAGCATTATTGCATTCTAATATTTTATCCTATTATTATCGCTCGCTATTCGTAGTCGTATGTAATTAATTCAACGGCCCAAAGGCAGTCTATGAGAATGCACGTTACATTCGTGCATGTGCCAGTTAACAACATCAGTAGGACGCGTCTCAGAGGTCGTGCCTCAGCTTTAGAAGCAATATTGTTCCAAAAGGGCAAATCCTTTGGGTCGCTAAAATTGTCCATTGAGCGATACTGACGCGCACAGTTTTCGTAGCAGCTTCTTTGGTGGTTGAACTAATCATCATGGTTATTAAGACAAGGATAATTAATTTTATTTCTGAATCCTACTACTAATAATGTAATAATTGTTATTATAAAGTATAACAAAAAATGACGGTTTACCCGTCGCCAAAAAAAAATTACTAGTATTTCTAGGTGTGTTTGATAATATCGATTGTAACGAAACGGTACTTTTCTTGTCACATCAGACTATGCTTTAGACGCGCGGTGGTTATTTATCGACGCAGCCGTTTGCGAAAGTAATATATCTACTGTCACTGTATTTGGATAAATTATACGTACATCTAACAAGATTATAATGCGCCTTACGATCCTTTCGAGAGGAATATCTTAGTGCGGTTAAAAGGATCTTTGGAAAAATCTACCAGCAGTTTTGTTTTGAGCCCAAGCTGGATGTTATATTTAGCAGTGCTATTTCGAAACGTCAACTTCTCTTCATTATTGTACTCTCCAGCAGGCTCCAGAAGAGACGACAATCTTCTTCGCAAAGTCAGACGTGTTTCGGCACTAACGTATACCGCAAATGCGTCAAATCCTAGAAAGCTAAGAATCTACATTTTGGCACTAGGTATTAAACTATAAAGCGGATTAATTAACAAAAGGTTAATTAATTCCGTGCCCTTGGGAGAAACGAGTAACTATTATTAACTGTTATAAACTATTATTGGATGTATTTGAGAGTGATTATTCGGCTGGAGTGTCTTGTATAATTCCTTGTCGAGAACGTACGATTTTGCTTAAGTTGAGAGGACTAACCAATATTCTTTTTCGATACTATACATACAATAGTGATGCGATACGATGATAGAATAACGATGTTTTTCATTATATCTTCATAGAATTATTACATTTGATATAGAGTCTATGGTATATAACAGCATACTATTACTCAATTCTACGTGTTTAGTATATTAATTCGGTGGAAGTTCGCGCCCTTCGGGTAACGTTTGACAAAGGACCTTGACGTCCGTATGTGATAAAGATGTGGGGTACAGTTAACTACGTGTCTCTTTGATACTGGATAAAACGACTTAGATTGTCTTCTGTGTTTCCTCGTATTACTCTATACTTGGTAACTTTGACAAATCCATCTGTGTAATAAACACTGCATATTAATAGCATTTGTAACCGTCATACTTGTGACTTAGTAACGTCGATTTGTACTACGGCCCTTGTAAAGCATCAATGATTTTCCAATATTAATACTATTCGTCCTATGCTGCTTACATTACACTACCGGAACGTTAAAAAAAAACAAAACAACAGGAAAATAACGTAGGCGTTGTATTGAATGTACTCTGCGTATGATCTACAATTCTGCGTATTAGAAAAACATGTTCACAATGACAGTTGAATCGAGAGCCGACACGCAGAAGCTGGCGTAAGAAAAATTGAGGATTTTTATTTCCACAACTGTAAAAGCGCAGCGCCTAGAGATAGGCCCGTTAACAGACATATTCATCTTTTATTATTGGCTGAGAGAAACAATAAAGTGAAATCCGACATAAACAAAGTCTCTTCAATCTGACGCAACCAGTCCTCTCTAGATAGGTAAAGGTTACAAATTATGTGTTGTACTCTCCGAGAATAAGATTATTTCAGTTACAAACAGTCTTTAAAGGAACTTGGAAACCGAAGGATAACTCCATGGAATTGGAACGAAAATGTGAGCAGAACCAACAGTTTGACTCTATTTAAAGGTATCTAGAAAACGCACTATATGTTACTAGCAGATCAGCACAGTAGTTGAAAAATAGTCGAAGCATACATTAGTTAAAAATAGGAGTAAGGATTGTGGTAAACATCCACGGCTACTACTCTCGAGTTAAAGAGTGATTCAAGAAAATGCTGGTCTATTTATACGGGTGAATCGCTCGCAACGCCGGTTCAAACGCGTGCCGCAGTCAAACGTCGCCGCTGCAAACGAATGATGACCGCCGCTTCGAGCCGACTCACGCACAGACTGGGGCATAAGTGTAGGTGAACGTGTTAAGGAACGCATAAGCCCCAGTTTGTGCGTGAGTCGGCTCGACGCTCATCGTTTGTTTGCAGCGGCGACGTTTGACTGCGGCAACCGTTTGAACCGGCGTTGCGAGCGATTCACCCCTGTATTACCATCCAAGAGAAATTTTAGCTGGTGCCATCGTAAGATCGAAATAGGATGGCCAACACGGGATGAAATTGAATGAGCGTTATAAATGTTAAATTAAGTTTTTGCCTTGATGTAGCAACATCAAGAGTGTAAGGTGTACAGTTATGGTCGAATTGTATATTTTTTACAAAAGAAAAATTTACATGTGCACGAATTTACAAGTTGCAAGTCTCGCAGAATGAAAATGTCACAAGAGACACGGGGGGTATATCCGACAATTGATTTTGTCTTCTGGTTACTTCATTCGTGGTACGTGCAACTCGGGAATCTCTTGAAGTTTTTCGATGTCTTGCAGAGTAGATATACCTTGTTCCTGTGAAGAAGCGAGACAATAAAGTTTTTAACGAATTCTACCGAATTCTGTAGACAAAGATTAAAACGAACGACATCTTTGTTTTTTTTGGAGGTAAGAAATGCCACGTATAATGTTTGGGTGTCTTTCTCATTGACACATATTTATGTGCTGAGCAATATTTGTATCTTCGGGAATTTTTTTGCAACGGTAACAAAGCACCTATATTTTCTTCACTTGTATTATTTGAGAAGTTAGAAACACTCGTCAACTTTTGGTAGATCCAGATGACCCGTTGACGAGTGACCCTCGGTCTTAATACATATATTTAATGTCTTATTAATTACATAATCGAACTTTAAGTGACGAAATGCTTAAAACTAAATCATCGCCTAGTCTAAAACTAACTTACACAGGCAAAAGGTTGCGAAAAAATTGCACTCACGTTGTATTCTTTCCACTTTTCATAGTTCTGTCTCATGTGTCCAACCATCTCAGGCATGTCGACAAACGCTGCAAGTTAAGACATCATAAGATCTCTAGCAAAGTTCCTCGACTTAATATCAAGTTCCAGAATGTGGCAGAAACGCACCATCCCAAGCTTCTATCATGTCGTTAATAATAAAGTCAACGAATCCGATTTGGGATTTGGGTATCGAGCAACTTATCCTGTCGAACATTGGCATGACCACTGGTAGTTTCAGTCTCTTCTCCTCATCAGTCTGTGCAATGGCACCAGTAGCAATGAATGTTTATTAACTTTCTATATATAATAGCTTCGACTTTTTTTTCGATCTATCAAAGTTTACCTGACTAAAATATTCCTCGGCAATTCGTCGTGCCCATTCAATGCAGCATTTGAGTGGCCGAGTAGGATTCGAAATGTCCGCGCATTTGATCATCATTCTCTTTACCAGTATCACATTTTCCGGTTGCAGTATTACTGACATATCGATAGAGTCGGAGTAGAGCTGTAATCGACCGATCAAGTTGTTTAACAAAATTTCTTTCTTCGAGTATCCGGCCTCAGAGTTTTATGTGTAAATTAATAATTGGAGCCATGCGATGTGTAATAGGAAGCTAAATATGCAAATAATGGAACGCTTTTCATTATTTTTACCCTTCGTTTGTCGTGTAACCAACATCTGTAGTAATTTGACATTGTGGAATTTATACGAAATACAAGATGGTACTGTTGATAAATGCAACTTGGTAAATAGTAATGAATATATTAAGAAAGAAGCAGTGTTACATCGGTCAAGTTTGGTGCAAGACAATCAAACTGAATTCTGTACCTCCATTTGGACATCCCCAATTTTGGCACTACAAACGTTCATAAATCTCGCAAGATGCTCAAAGTGTTTTGTCATTTCGGTTGCCAAGATCATATCGATGATGGTTTGCCTTATCAACTTGTAGGTGTCGCACTCCAGATTCTACGTGGATTTTTATAAATTAGGTTGACACAAAGTCAAATTTTCTTGACAAAATATGTAATTCATCATGTTGGTTCTTACTTTGAAAATATTGACACTATCATCCGAGAGTGATAATTTAAATGTTAATGCTGCGTGATGTGATTCAAGTACCGACAGATCATTATATAGTATTGCTAATTTGTTACTGGCATTACACAGGAATTGGCTAAAACCAGAAGATGGTAATTTAATTGGAAATTTCATTATATAAATAATGCATCTTCGACAAGTGTGTATTAAGATAGATCAAGATAGATTGTGGCTTTAAATTGAAAAGCGTATGTGGAAAATCGTTAACTTCACCTAGATCGTCCAGGATGATCAATATCATGAGCAGCAGCAGCAATCAATGCCGCGACTTCATCCAATGGTTCTAAAACCTGTTTGAGCCTTTCCGATTGCATGAACCTCGCGGTTGCCTGCAGCACATCGGCTGCATGAGTCGAATTGTGATAACTGTTCTGTTCTTGGTAATTCATCTCGATGATCGTTAGCCAATTCTGGATGACCTTTTCATCACACGCCAATTTAGCTGGCACTTGGAATAGATTCATTATCGTCGTTCCCAAAAATACGAGGGGCCTGAAAGTTAACTTGACTGTAACATCTTGACTTTCTCCTTCGTCCTTGCTCGTCCTTCTTGTATTTCGTGTCAAAGCAGAAGGAAGAAAATGGAAGTTAAATCGTTACGTCTAACGTTAGTTTAGCGTAACGAATTATCAACTATAATTAGGAACTTGGACTACTATATCCGATAATCGATTGAAAATTTGGAATAATCCACCTTTTTTCAGTAAGCAATTCCAACTTGAATATATCAAAGTTCCAGTCTAGGCATTTGTCAAGTAGTTCGACGATTTCCTGTGGGCCGCGGAAACTCTTAATTTGCATTCGAGAAGAGTTGGTGCTAGTCACAGCTCTAATTGTAGACAGACGAGTCGACTCAGCCGACGATCGTCTTGATTCCCATGGTGTGCGTGGAGACTGTAAAACAGTAAAGCTCTGACTTTAAACAAGTGCTTTTGTCAAGAATTCTTTTGTTCAAGTGCGGATTCAATTAAGAGAAAATCTTATCAAAAACATTGCGTGCGTATCCGCTTGATACTTATTATTAGTAAGATACTGTTTCATTTTTAATCATCATGGTGAATTTGCTATTTAGTAGCAACTTTGCATAATCAAAGTTGCGATTCTTAATTTATTCCACACCAATGATAAAGAAATAGTTCTTACAGCTAGTAAGGCTCCAACGAGATCGTTGGCTACAGGGTCAGTGTAGACTTTGTCTTCTCGTAGGTATGGCACGTATAACTCTGTAGTTTTCAAAATCTCTATCGCCTAAAATTACAATATCTATTACATACGATTAAAGAAAAAGTACACCCGCGAGGTCTATAATGATGTTAGCAGTACGTAACGACCTATACCATTCTATGATGGAAGATATCGCTACTGAATAGCCTAGTGTGGGTGGTACCTTGTCAATTTGTGCAACAGTTTCCGGATTGGTTGAATCAGTGACCGCATTGGAAAGTAACGTGATGACTTTTGTGATCGGTGCCTCCAATTGTAAGCTATGAAGTTTTTGTAAGCTGGACCGCCTGCGGCCTAAATGCAACGTTAAAACCACCATCCTTATACAATTCATTCACTTGAAAAATTATAGTATCATACTATTGTAGTATGTAAATCCCATGCATGAACTTGTCTGATTATGAGTATAATTTCGAAGCGGTACAGATTTATATTGCACACTTCCTGCGTAAACTGTCCAGAGCTGTCATTTTCAAATATATCTATAATTCTCAAATTGATAAGAGTGCTATGGAATACAGATTCTTACCCTCGCTAATAGCAGATTTGACGTCTGAAGATTTCCTGGCGGCAGAGAGTACGCTCACCCTTTGTAACGGTTGCGATGAACTCGATAGTGGACTCAATGGTCCTGCGTTCTCCAACAGGTATGTGGTGTCATAAACGTAAATGTGATGTGTTGGTTTCCTGAAAGTGTATGAAAATTCAGTTTAAAAGACCGTCTCTACGTTTGTACCTTTTAACAAAGTTACTTGCAGTAGGTGCGTACCGTGATGTCGTGCAAAATGGTATTATCCTGCAATTTATGGTGATCATTTGGTTGGTTTTTCGCTTGCAATTCATGTTTCCTTCAAATTCGCGACCTTTGTTAAGTTGTTGTTCCATCAGGGTGAAATTTTCGTAAAATACTACTTCCGTTATGTTTCTACCCTTCAGCTCCTCTATTTTATAGCCTAGCAGTTTTTCGCTGACTTTATTAACAAACTGAAATAAATCAATGAAGGAGAATGATTGGTAGCATAAGACTGAACGTTTATTCTATTAGACAGCGTATTGTGTGGTTTGCGAATGATCTAAATTCCCAGGATGAAGGATAAAGATAATTATTTTAAAACGCCACATTTCAAAGAATAAGTTTTACACGTGTACATCCGAATCATGAAGTTTCAAATTTTGATGCATTATGTGGCAGGATCTAAATGCAAATTTCAAAACTTTGAACTTGTTTTCCATCCAAGAAGAATTTTAATCATTACAGTGACCAATGAAGGATACTGATATAAAAACGATTGTAAACTGACTGCTATTGATTTAGTAATTTTTTCCATTACAGTTAGAGGTTCTTTCTCTAAGGTTTTCTATTAAAAATCTACTAAATTAGTGGGTCAGTGTATTTTCTAATACGGTTTTATATTATTGACAGTACCTGTATAATGTGCTTATCATTGGTTACGTGCACCATGTCACGGCACCTGTCAAGAGCCAAATATAGTGCATGCGCAGCTGCAAGTTGAGTCCTCGGCAATAATGCGCTGGTATAAATTCCTATTAATTCGTTCATTAGAATTCCTTCGTGAGAGCACTCTATTAATGTCTAAAACAAACCAAAATCGTTATGACAATACAAGCAAAGTCCCTTGACAACGATGAAAGAGAATATTTTGCAGTCGTATATGTCACCTATCAATTTCACATATTTCTCGAATGGGAAAAGGAGGAGAATTACTTACTTTACTAAATCCTGTTTCTAGTAGATCCAGGGCCACGATATCTCCTTTTTCAGCAATCGCGAAATATCTGCAAATCGAATTAAACTGGCCTAACGAGTTTTCTTTACTTCGATTATGTAATAGATTGTTCTACCTTGAATTTGGAACTTACGATTTTTTCACAAGTGCTATAATTATGGAGTTGTGGTAGACCGGACTAGACCTAATGGCCCTAAAGCGATAAATCAGAAATACAGTCTAGGAAAATATTTAATATTCTCGTAAATTATATTTCCTAAATTGATCAATTTGCGAGAAAAAAGTAAATCAGTTCCTGAAGAAATCTTTTCAATGAAAACCGCAAAAAGATTTCGAATGCAGACCTATAACATCACCTACTATGTCATCTGGGAGACGGTACTTTTATTTTGAACAGTAACAAGAGACAAAATATAGTTACGTGTCATCAATTGAACCAATTGAATTAAACTATAAAAATTGACACTGAAAAAACTTTTTTTAAAGAAAAACTTCTTTGACATACATATTCTGCAAATCTAGCAAAATATTTTCGAGTTGTTGCCAAAATCATTTTTGCCGTATGTTTTTCATTCTGTCTGACAGCTAACTGCAAAAGGTGTTTCGGCATGGTTTCGCTTTCTTGTATCGTTATCATACCTACAAATCGCATCACCTTCTGCAGCGCACTGACCCCTGCGGTCAATTATTATTAATTCGTGGACTCTGCTTTGAAAGAATTCGATCGCTTTTTCTGCATCACTCGCCACCGACACGCTCCATCCAAGGCGCCGCGCAGTGCTTGCGAGAATGTCCATCTGTTGATCATCCTTGCCAAAAACTAATAGTATCTGTCGAGCAACAATTTCCTTACATCCTGTTCTCTGATTTATTTCTCGAGAAATTCTTCGTCGTATTTACGATCAATAATTTTTGTTATTGCTATGTCAAAAGTATTCAATAACTGTCTTCTTCAAAATACAAATTGCAAAGTTTTACGGAAGTATTTCAAGATCGCAGAAACACAGGAGTGAAGCATGAAAGTATGAAATCGACCGTATAAAGCACATGAATATAAAAGTTGAAGGACCGCATCTATTATTTCATCGATAAATTAACAATATTTCGTCAATTTCAACAATTCGAGTTGGCTATTCGTTAGAAATACGGACGTACAGTTCTATGATAAAACATCCTGGTATCACATATCGGCACTGTGAAAACCCTAAAATCGATGACAGTAAAAACGACAAAAGAGCTTCATGAGTCTACGTGAAATTATCACTTCAAACTATTGCGTAACATATTCTCTAAATATGAGAAAGCAATTGGTAACTTACTTTAATAAGACTAGGAACACTGGTTGTCAACGGATGCGCATCAATATCCTGAGGCCCCTTCTAAAAATCAACCGAAAAACTGTAGAGTTAACTTAAAATAAAGTGCAAAACCATAAAACTTCAATCATTTGGCAATCAATAATATATTTTGGATTAATAAACGCTATAGCTTTGAAAGGCAAAATATTTTGCGTGAATATTTATGATCCAGTCAGTTGCATCAAATTGCTCGAAATTATTCGGTTGCACTGACGCTTCTAAGTCGTTCCAAGCATCATTGTCGAATAACCGAATCTACTTAAAACTAAATCCTCTGCAGGAACGAGAAAATTCTATCGGATGGATTTGTCCAGCGCATAGCAAAAATGATTGTTGTATTTGTAACATGCAAGGATTTCGCATCTATATGCGTGAGGACCTGCTTACGCCTACCTTCTGAAAAAGGTACTGCGCTTTTTTCACAAATTGCTTTTGGGTAGTAAACGTACGTACATACGTAAATGGTGTTTACACAAATTCAAGAAACTGTTATATTTGATTAAATATGCACCAAATGTATTATCGAAAGTTAGTATTGCAATCCTAATTCTAATTCTAATTTGACTGGCTATTAAAATGTATGCATCAAAATCAGAGTGTTATTGCACTATAGTCATATTTGAGAATCATTTGTGATGTTAGAAGGCTGCCTCACAAATTTTGATCCTGCCTCGCAAGCTCCGTCCCCAAGTGCACATTTAACTGTTACTAAAATCCACAAAAGCATAAGATTTCGCCTTAACACAAAGAATGAATGGTCGTTAAGAATATGTTACGAAAGGAGAAAAAGCTTGTCTTATACATATGTAATTGACCTGATCACTCAATCGTCTTATTCACTTTCAATTGCGGTCGAATATACGAGGAGTATAAAGGAGTTGTTTCAAGATGGTTAAAAGAGCATCCTTAAAAACTAATAGACTTATATTTTGTGAGTCTCATGGCAGTTAAATGAAACAGATTATAAGAGACTATTCAACATATCGTGCACTGTATTCTGAACTGACGATTAATAAAACAGTTCTATTGTTTGGTTTTTAGTATATTATATCAAAATGAATAGACGAATCATTCTAGACGAAGGTTGAGCCAACAAATTGTATAGTGTGAAGTATATTGATGCAACTCTGTTGGGAATACACATTCCATAAGTTAGGTACTTACATGCTCATGTATAATAAAGAACGAAAGATAAGGCCAGAATTGACGATTTCTCGAGGAGTTGTGAGTGATGAATACAACTCTCTTCGTGTTCGTAGCTATACTTTATATTCGAAAGTATTTCTTCGACTACATTAGTGCTTCTATTTCTAATTTTTCTACTACTACTCTTCATCTCTACATACGTGTTACACGGAGCTCACAGTTTTCATTTGTATCGGTGGATGCGTGGAACAACAAGAATAAATAAAAAATGTTCAAAAGGCTAATAACTGAAAAAGCAGTAATTCCAAATTCCAACGAGATAGATGTCGGCCTTTCGCGTTTCGGTACTTAGGAGTATGTACAATGGTTCTACATGTATGATGCCATTGGTTTTCTGAGCACACGCAACGCTCTTCGTATTTCATGCAGGCCACATGATGCTTTCCGAAATTATACTGATATTACGCGCAATTCAACGTGCAAATGTGATACTGGTATAATTTCTAACGGCTTTGGCGCATTTTGTGAGGCAATGCAATACGAAGAATGTATGTGTGCAATGATGAGAAACATCCTCGTAACTACTCGAAATGCACCGGCATTGGACATTTATAATTCCTTCAACCTGGAAATAATTCAAGATGCAAGAAGACAAAAAAATAGCTTTCGAACATCATTGAGGAATTTGAATTTGAAGAATAATGATCGATGTATACAGTATCGAAATTCTACGAAATTAAGGGTATATTGTAACGATAAAGTCAAAATGTTATCGACAACGTTGCAGAAATTGTTTGTATAAAAAAATAGATTTTCTGTTATTCCAAACAGTTAAATACATTTTATATAAGTACGTCAGTTCAAATAAATGATTATGATGATACTACAATTACAAAATCTAGAATATTACTCTTCGTTTGGAATCGAGACGAATGAGACTATTTGTGAAAATTGTACATTACATACTTCGAAAATACAGGATTGACAACCTTCCTCAGAGATTATTAATACCTTAAACATCAAGTTTCATTAAGGGGATGTTTTATTTCGGTGTTTATCATACAAGATCAATTTATATCAGCCATTTGGTAGAAGTCAAGAGAACGCAATTTCGAAAAGTACTGCTTTGTAATAGCGCAAGATATGTGTTCTGATGCACATTAATATTTATATTATGACTCACAGTTTGCATTAACATCTTAATTGCTACACGAAACACCCTACGGACATCAGATAAAGGTACAACGTATCTTTCCCCGTTTACCTCAAATTGTTGTGGAAACGATGCAGGAACTCTTTCCAGATACATCTTATTTTTCCCAGCCGAACGATACTTTGTCCGAATCCTGCCGCATATTATTTGCAAAAACCGGCTGTACCAAGATTCTGATGGTGCCTTTTGAATCTCTGGTTCACTAAGTGCACCGGACACGTAGATTGGTAGATTGGTGAAGTTTCTTTTGTTTTCCATATTTGCAGAAACACTAGATCAGTTTCTACCTTTTACCACAAAACGTCTACGTAGACGTACACGTACACCACTAACATCACTATATGCGTCAGTATTTCAGTCTTGCTAATTACAGACAGATTCAACCACTTTTCAGCACCATTGTGTTAATGCGGTGCAATGACATCCGAGTCACGTGAAGGGTCAAAGACAAACCGAACATTTCAATGTTTAATGGTTTCTCATAGCCGCAATCGTAGTGTAATAATGCCTAACGCAGAGCCAAACTGAGAAAGGCGTTCGAAGCACACAGCACTTTCCGCACTAACAACTATAGTCATTATCCTTGCGTTGTTCTCAAGAATAGAAACCGATTATCTCCGATAAGAATAACTCCAAGGAAGAGCGTACGTGTAATTACTGATAAAGTCACGCACGATGCCTCGATAAAAGGAGATTCGCAAGAAATTCTCTGATTATAAACAAACACTATCGACAGAGTTATCGTAGCAGGAAAAAATTTGCCTTGATGCAAGATATATTGGCGTAAAATAACTTGACGCATCGGACACAAACGGAAAACTTGAATTGATTCTGATTGGAGAAGCGTAAATCAATGGTGGAATCAAGATTTATCGGATGTAACACGTACATTTCTTAATGGAATAATAATCCGTTGATCAGTTTAGAGAACGTAATTTTGATAACGGAGTGAGCAATGGATATGAATTAACTTTTTGCTTGTAAAGTAGACCAGTTTAAAGATCTTCAGATTCATAAACGGAAGAATACATACGATTACGAAATACAGGAAAAATGAAAAGTTTATTGCCATTGGAATCGAGCGGATAGTATTGTACATACATACAATGATCTTTGAGTGGTCAAATGGACCCTGCTAAAGTCTATACTTACTGTTGAATAATATGGGATTTATTCTTGCGAATGGTAAAAATAATGTATTAAAATTAAAATCCAAAATTAAAAAATGCGTTCAGTCAAAATGATTCGGTCGTCGAGCTTTTCCAGGCGGAACGATTAAGCTTAATTAATTGCCTATAGACAGCCTATAGACCGTCTATAGACGATCTAAAGCAGAGCGCCTAGAAAAGCTTGGCTGTTATATACACAAGAAAAAACGAGACAAGAGAGGTAATTTTTCCAAACACACTGTGTGCACGACACCTTTATTAAGAATTCCCGCACTCGTTCGATCTCTGCTACATTGTCCAAACCTGTTGTGTATTCTCGCCTATTATTCATTCACTGTACCTCCAGAAGTTTCTGATAAAGTCAAGTTTTAATTTTTCACGATCTCTCGTCCAGAATTGTTTAGTCGAAACAGGTTAATTATTCGATTAAAAAGAACGAATGAGTTCGTTTTTCAAGCTGAACGTTTGACGACTTTTTAGTTTAGAGTTTAGAGAAGGGAACCTTCAAAACGTCAAAAACTTCAATTCGCTGCTTCATTGGGAAAAGTAATTATTAATTACTAGCAAAGTAGAAGCGCACAGTTTTAGATTAAAAGATCGATGCAATAAAAATATGGGTCGTTACTTTTCATCATGCAGCTTTCATTGAGATTTACATTGAGATTAATATCTTTTACTCTAAAATTCTATTGATTTGTGTATTTGTACAAGTAATCGCTGAATACATTTCAAACTAGACACCGTAATTATCAATATGAAACAAGTTGAATTTAATCTAAGTAAAGTATCAGCTATCGTTGATTTTGCGATAGTAGCAACAACAAGAAAAGTAACGTCGATCCTTTAGATTTGCCTTTTGAAAAATTTGAAATCTTACAACTGCGTGTTCTCTATTTCCAGCATGAGCCTGCGAAAACGACGAGAGGTACTTAACACATTGATAGGGAATCAGTGCAAGACGATTCAACGCCGCGATATTATCATTATGGCGCTTGTGGAATTATCACAATGCATGTAATCACAAGTACCTTACTTTAACTGGATTTTGCATGGTTCTGCACCGGATAACTTGATAGTAAAAAAAAAGATATGCTTGCAGAATATTTGCAAAAAGCGATTGAAATTCACCATACAGATCTAATTTAAAGTCACCCATGGACAGTAAATCGAGGGATTTTATGCATTCAACTTTAGTGACGAATAAGCAATCGAGGTATATTTCTATTGAGGAATTGTGGAATGCAGTGGATTCAAGCAAAAATAATGGAAATTAAAACCTCTTTTATTTTACTTTGACTGGAAATACGCTGGACACGGACATTTTTGACAAATGGACATTTGTGATTTGAGCGATGGTAATTCCAGTTTAATTAAAGTTTTCAGAAACTGAGAAATTGTGCCTGATTAGATAAAGTATAGAATTAATTTGGGAAGAAAGATGCATTAGTTTGTGAGTTTAACTCAACTGATTACTAACTGGATACTAGTGACTCCATTGACCCAACGACGACTGATTACGAATTATTATTTGAAATTCTTCGACTATACGGGAGAAAGTGTAAACTGTAGTGCAGTAGATACAAGCGTTATTATTTATGGTTGTTTTGTAAGACTTTTCTATTGACGCGTTTCAAGTATCTTCGTAGCTATCTGCGACATAGTTGCGTTGGCGAATAATAATTAGAAAGGAGAAAATAATACTTACAACTATGGAGTAATCCGTATCGTCATCCACGGCTTGTGATATCTCCTCAAACAACGGTTTTTCACCCACAATGCCATATACCTCTCTGTCTCCTTAAAACAGAACATAGAATTGTTGGGTATTAATATGGCTTGCAAAAATAGTAATCATTCGATTAAAAATACCCATATGTATGCCAAGTAAAGTTAGTGTATGAATTCGACAATTAGTCTTGCGACAGCTGTTGCAAAATGTACGCAAATATTCTTACAAAGCCGTTGGGCTGTGTGTGTCTGAATAAAGTGAAACTTATTGTTAGATAAAAGCTGAATGACTCATTAGTTTTCCAATGAAGGAGAAAATTGATATTTCGTAATTATATTTAAATATATGAATTCTAAATCGAGATTTATTCACTTGAAATTTCCTATTGACGTGAGTTCGATTTAAAATGGGATGCAGAAACGAGTGACTTAATCGCCTTTGCTGAATTCTTCAGTTCCTCTACTTAAGCTTGTACAAATCGAGAGTTTAAAGATAATTGATCAAAAGTGGGCCGTGTTAAAACACGATTCAAGGTCAATCGTCCTCTACAACAATGAGTATCTTTGAAAGCTTCTCTGCCCGAACTCAAAATAAAACATATTTAGAGAAATATTTCGTAAGCTGTCCATATTATTATTAATGATGGAAAAAAGTTTTAGATTAAAGAGATGCATCTGACAGCGATTCACCTACCATCATTAAGCGATATATCGTCGAAGTTTTCCACATCTTCGTCGGGAAAAAAGTATCTGTTCGGAAGCGACGCCATATGAACCGATTAGTTAATTAGGGTCACAATATAGATATGGATTAGTGGTCCTGATTAGGTATAGCTTCCTGCATCCTCGCAGCTCATTGACCTCATGGAACTGTCCTTTACGTTAGATAAATACACATGAACCAAATCTGCCCAGAATATTTTAGATTCGAAATATATCTTTCGCAGAAACAGGCGAACGACGTGAAAAATTCCAAATTAACAATAACAAGGTCTTTGAAATTTCGATTGTTCAAAAGAGTAAATTAAAATACCACTAAAAATATCGCGAGAAAAAGAGTTTTCAAACTCAATTGTACTTAAAGAATATTTTAAGAAATCAAAAAAATTTAGAAATAACCTATTGATTATGATCAAGGTTGGGTATTCCTCTTTAATAAGCGATGCCATCAGTTAAATATTCTAAATGTCCAAGGAAGATATAGACGAATTATTTTCAGATTAGACTAACTTTTCGGAAAATGAAGCTTCTTAATGTAAATAATGAGATCAAAATAGTTTACTGCACGAAACTCTGATTGATTTACCTATCTCTTGAAAGATTTACGAAATTACGAAAATTCACACCATATCAAGGAATTCTTCGTTTCTGTCCCCACCGATGGTCACGCACTATCCTTCATGAATGTTCCACAAAGCTGAACAGAATTGAACCTCGAAAAGTTCTTGTAATCACTATTATTCGATAAAATAATATTCTTTAACATTGACTTTATTCGAAGACGATTCTTGTCGATGATTACACGATCGAATATAGATGCTCAAATATGACGAATAAATGATTAATGATTGAACGAAAACGTGGAAAAATCGAGATATACGAGAAACGATGCGATGTGAGCGAGTCAAAGACGCGAACTGATCGTGAGAACAGACTCACTCAGTTGGGTTGAAATTCTACTCATGGGTGACTGGTACGGAAAGCGATTGTACTCTCGGAGAACCTCGAAGCTAGTGGCCCCGCACTTGTTCCTTTTACGTGCGAGAGGGAGGAAGAGAGAGAGAGAGAGAGAGAGAGAGAGAGAGAGAGAGAGAGAGAGAGCGGTGTGAAAATGAGTAAAATTTAATGAGTCAAATAATTCGATAAACTATACTTGCTGTGTCTTGACCATTCGGTACTGTATTGGATTCAAAGTAAAACACAGATATTTCGTACCAAAAATAATAACAGAAGTAGTTATATAATTAATATTTCGTAAAGAATTTCACAGTCAATACTTGAATGTTTCTGGCAATTGACGTTATTTTTGGTGTTAAATATATTTCAGTTGGTACAATTGTCGCAGTTCTGTTGGCTGTAACTTCTCTGATAAAATTATAGATTACTGCTAAATCGATGGTGTTCTATGGATTGTAATTTGCAGTGATGGTTGCTTGAATAATTTAAGAAAGTGCGAATTGTGGGTGTTAATGATCCGATATATTAATCATGAGTGAATGTTTGGCACACTTTGGTACACTAAACTATGAGTGACAATATCGTTTTCTATACGATCCCGTGCATCATTCCACAGAATGATTAGCTAATACCTAAAATGTATCGCGTATGTTGCTCGACATCCTTTATATTAAAGAGAAAGTCTGATTCGAAAGTAACACTAAGACGAATCTTTGTAGGATTTATTGAAAAAAACAGGAATACCAGTGCATATTATTGAATAACTTTAAATTTACTATCTATAAAATGTACAGAAATTAAAACTATTCTTGTTATTCAATTTTGGAACTACGTTGAATAATACAGTAAAACGAATGGTTATATCTACAAAACTAATGAGACTCCAGTGTTGAAATGACTAAATCCGACGTTCACGTGTGTGTTGTTTGTGTTTTGATTCAGCCAAGCAAAGGGCGTCAGTCCACCCTCAGCATTGTGACAACTAATCCTACAAGTTAGTTAAGTTGGAATAGCTTGGTACATTTACAGCAAAACTCATGTTCAGGTAGTATTCCTTGATCGTCAAAAATCTTAGGCCCTGCTTTACGCTTTAACGACAGGCTGAAAAGATATTGTGGCAACTCGAAGTATTATTGCTTCCGTAGAAAAATATGAAATCACTCAGGTATCCTGTGTCTGAATTTCGAGAGTTGCACTTGTGGTCATACGGCCTCGGACGTGTAATTTTAGATCGATTCCGGATCATTTCTTGGGGCAGTTTTGCGAAAGAATGGCAAACACTGACATGACAAATCCAATGATTATTGTGCTTGATCTTAGCCATATTAACGTAAGATGAACATCTTTTATTCAAAAATGAATATATCCTAATATCAGTAGGTAATTTTAGTGTTTAAATACATAATTCCAAGAATAATACTACAAATTCCCCGAGTACATAAAATTACTTGAAATATGCACTCATCTTTTCCAAACAAAATTAATCTTAATTTAAGCGTAATAGCAAAGTACGGGTTATTCAATGTAATTAAATAATACTTAGGCACGTTTTATGGGTATACAAGATTTATCTTCGAGTATTAGAGAGAATTACGTGAAAGAATAGATTGCAGAACGCGTTGTTCGAAGAATACGAATTCGAACGTTTTAGAACTAATTGTAAGAAGCAAACGACGATACGTTTTCTGAGAAGTAGACCTTGAGCATGAAATATGAGTCTCGCAAGTCAATGTGTAACATTGCGCATAGAATGCGAAGTCGAAGTAGTTCAGAGAGTAGGAGTGTCATGGAGTGTGTAGATTAATTCATGTCTCGAACGATGACTTCGGTAAGCGAGTAGCAGCATGGTTACTGGTCCCTTGGTCTCCTGGATTAGGTCAAGGCGAATCACTGGTTACCTTTATCCGAACCATTCACCCCACTATTCGAATCAACGAAAGCTACGCAGTACGCATCAGTCACGCAACACTCACACGCAGCCTCAGGCACCTTGTCCTTCCATTTTTTTTACGTTCACTCACTTTGGTTTCTATGGGAACTTGAAATGTTATTGCTTCCAAAGAAAAAGACTAAATTACTTGGCCAATTGGAGTATGAATATCGATTGTGATTGCTGTGCTCATATGGTTCAGAAGCTTCTGCAGTAGTTATAGGTCCAGAATACCCTCCACTCAGCCCTATCTTTTCATATGTACATATGTAGGGAATGAATGTACATGTGCATCTTTTTACTGCTACTATCCCTATATTCTATACATATTTTTGTGACTTCGAAACCTGAGACATAGCGATACCATTGACATATTTGCAATTGACATGCTAATCTTCTAATGTTTCTGACTGTTCTTCATCTATACTATACGTCAATAATCTATTTATTTTTCCTTATTTTTTTAACTCCCAGATCTCTCCATCAACTGTCTGACAAGCACGATTCACGATGCAATATAATGGCCCTTTGCGCTTCAAATTGGCTTCTTCTTTCACTGGCCTCGTGCCCTCAATCCCTTTCCTTCGTGCATTCTTCGGGCACCATTTCGTTATCTAGTTCAACCGATTCCTAAAGTTCAAGAAGCTACCGCGTGACACGTCCATCGTTCGATTTTTGTATCGATTTCTTTTATTAGCTTTGAAAATCGTATTTTGTGACACGGTATAGCTGATACTAAATTAAGCTCAATTTTACGTCAAGCGTTGACGAACAATCGCTCTGCGTCCACAGATACTTCAGCATATTACACAGATTTATCAAAGATCATCAGGTTACCAGTGGGTAAGTTGTTATCCACAAATCTGGGATTATGTACAACCGATAAGTAGAGAAAGGGCATAATTACTTCTGGTTACATGAAGTTTATTGTTAAGTGATTTATTTTCAGACTCTGATGTAGAGTGTGTAAATTTTAGACTGCTTCCGCAATATGGTGCATCATCATGAGCTTTCATTGTGAATTCGTGAATTTTTTTATGCATAAATTTATGCATAAACAGTCTTAAACGTTTATGCATAAAGTACGTGTACGTAACTTAACTTTGATCTGTGCAGCCGTTAGCTTATTGCTTCTCTTACAATTAGTGATTCTGGTCAACGTAGAAATCCACAGTGTGCATTATTGAGATGAACGCAAAAACAGTTGAATTCCATAATTGCGATAATCATTAACCATACATGATTATCACATTTTGCTATAGATCAAATAAAGAATGATATTTATTTGGTGTAATTCGACATTGTAAACCTACAGTAGTGAAAATTGCAACAATATTAATACTATTACTACAAATTAGATAAAAATGTATGAAATGGCTGTTTATATGTTTTCACATTTGGTGGCGGATATTTAGCAATCCCGGATATACCAACACCTCGATAGAAATAACCTAAAGTGAACCATCACGGTTGAAAAATTTCTACGCGAAATAACAAATTTTCCAATGAATAAAAGCTAATAAACTACTGGCATAGTTATTGCGTAATGCAATAGAGAATAATTATTTACATTTGGAACACACTATTTACAACTAATTACTTGCAATTAAAGGAACAACAATTTTTCACGACTTGGCCATTAGGAAATATTCACAGTGGTGACAAGCTAAAGAATGGTTAATTATATATTTCTAACTTACTAATTTATTTTTTATCGTACAAAGACGTGTACTACAGAAATTGTAGTTGCAAACAAATGAAAGTGGATGCAAACTGTATGCAGACATAACTAGATATAAGTATTTGTACAGCTAACACTTTGTATCATGACAGATGGAATTTACAAATTTTATTACCATTTAGTATAAAATAATACCAGAACGATTTGCGAAAGAAAATTGACTCGAAAGAACGAACATTTCACTAAAACTAAATTGATGCTGTGGGGCCCATCCTTAATTACGAATACAGAATTTATGAGAGCCCTTACAATAGTTTGCACAGTTAAGTCAAATATGTCGGGCTATAATGACTGTAGTGAATAATGTAGCAAGTGACAGTAATTCGTAAATCAGTTATAAAATTAAATCCTAAAGCGAAGAAATCGGTAAAATATAAGGTTATTCATGCGATATTATTAAAGAAAATTATGAAGTTGATGACCTTCTTACGTATGTTCTACGAGTATGAATAAGATTAACAAACTGCAAGATGAGCTGGCAGAACCGAAATAAATATAGTTTGACTGTAGAATAAGTGAAAAAAAACTGATGATTTATGATATTGTGACGACATGATCGGCTGCTTATGAAAATTTAAATATCTCTAGTTCACACAGTTCTAAATCAAGAAGAAACCCATTGATTATTCATTAGCTTACAAAATTCAAGATGTAACACACGTAGAAGATGACATAGTCTACAAAGAAGATGATATGGATGATGAATGTATTTTTTACCAGGAAAGACCACTCAGCTTAACAAGCGTCCAACAATTTTTCATGCTAGAAATTTTGTTAGTCCCACTGTATAGTTTAGTATTTTATTCAATCGTAGAAGAGAAGATACTTGAAGAGAACGATGATAAATAAAAATTAACAACATTATTGTTAATAGCGGTTGCATCAAAGACACTATGATTCTTTACGGAAGAAGAAATTTGTAATATTCAAAGTCAAAGAAAAAAGATCACAGTAATTTCAATAGTTAGAATTCCATATTGGTAAAATGCTGCTGAAACAATTCATATTGAGGCATTTAAAATTACTTTCTATTGGAATTTATAGTTTACTGTGTATCATTCGTTACATCAAGTTGCAAGGATTTTAGAAGGATAAGAAGAGAAAGTGTCCACAGGCTCTAATATTTCAAATAAACTAATTGGATCATAAATGTTACTTCTTCAGTAGTATTACTGATTTTAGAGCCTATTATTTTAACATGTAACATTACAACAGGACGGCACATAAGAAAAAACTTAAGCTAAAATAAATTTGTCGAAGTTTAATTCAATGCAAAAGAACATATCCGACGAGTAGTATGGAAAAAGACAGAGATCAAGTAACAGTAAATATGCGAATGAGATAAAATTTAAAGGGGTGATTCATGAAAATTAGATGAAAATACTAACATACGAAAATAAGACTATGCGATTCCAAAAAATTGGTTTCACTTCTAACAGTAGAAACATGAATGAAGAAAGTGGACAGAATATAATGGAATAAGGGAAACAATTCAATACTGTAGATGGTGGAAAGAGATTGAGAAAAGATGCCAGCAGATTGAATACAGATTAGAACATACGAATATAAAGAAGAGACAATGAAAATACAAACTAATTGTTGTGAATTTTATACATGAATCGCTGAAACTTGTGAAGTATAGTAAAGTGTACGTGAACCAGAAGCAAAAAGTTTACTGAAATTTGTGGTTAGACATTGTGGAGAGAAAAGTGATAAGTTATTATATACCATTGAAATGAGCAAATATACACAGTGAGTGTTGTTATGAAAATCAATTGAATTGTGTCCTACATAAACTACGGTAACATACTTGATACAGGACTAATCAGTAAGAAAGTTGAACTGATATCATCAGAAATTTTCTCAAGTTTTTAATTAAAACTGCAGAACGCCCTAATGTTAAAAATGAAGAGATAACAAATTTACCTACCAGTGGTGACCAAATTGTGTCTATTTATAGCTTCTAACGTTCTGTTCTTCTCTGCGTCCTCTTTCTCTCCGATGCACTCGAGTATACTTGTCTTGCATCCCATCGTCGAAGCTTGCCTGCTACTTCGTCCAGTACAATCCTATCAGAATCATCTTCATCAACGAGAATTCTTGTATACGACCACGCGGTAAAGGTTAGTTATTGGAACCGTTGACCGTGTAAGCGTGAAGGGAGGTAAAATAAGGACCTGAAGTTGACAAGAGAGATTTTTAAGAATGCTATTTCGGGCTGCATTGGATTAAATAAACATACGACTGAACCTCAAGAGAAAGTATCCAATATAAGACAAAATAGATAATAAGGCGAAGACGTATTTTACTAATCATAAAAATAAAAATGAATTCTTAAGCCTGAGAAATAATATTGAAAAAGGGACATTGAAAACTTGTCTCGCATAGTGGTGGTCAAAATATAAGGGACAGTGTAAATAAGAAACAAGACATTCTTCGACTCACGGAAATCTACAAGTATTTACATACTTTTTCTATGTTTATTTTACGTAGTTTTGGGTATTGCACGATTAGCAAACACAACATAGGTCTTGTACGTAAACCCAATGGTTTGAAGCAGAAAGTCATTAAATTTCGTATATTGTGGACTCGTTAAGAACGAGTGGAAATAGTGACAAATTTTCAATTCAATCCACAGGAAAATTATCCAAGATAGAACATTGGACATTTACGGAATTTTTAATATACATAACAATATCAGGAAAGTTGGCTATATGCTTTGTACGATTGCGGATGACGTATATATTTATTATATTGCGTATATAATATTTTTTAGTCTGAGATGTTTCGGTGATGCGTGGCTTCTTATCTTCGATATGCCGAAAATGTTTGTAAGACGCTTTTCAAACACCTTGTACGTTGCTTCACAAACACGAGCTCGCAAAGGAATTCAGACTTAACATACTCATAATCTCTATCATGTCTTATGTCGAATTTTCTCAGTAAATTTCACTATACAAGGGGAAATTTGCCCTTGAATTTCGCTCTGAATTTTATAGAAATTTTACCAAAGACACGTAGTGTTTATACCTGTGTAAAGTTGTGTTCCTGCATGAAGCTGGCAATCTTCGTCACACAATTGAGTTTGTAATGGCACTTTTCAGATCCGAGCACATTTTTGCTTTAACAATGCTTTGATAGCGACTATATTCGAGATTCAATTTTGTGAATTTTCTATTACGTATGATGTAAACAGAAACCGTAAGTGCCATAGTGAATCTTTATTAAAAGTGTCTATGTTGTTGGATTTCATTAGGCGATACTCTAAGAATTATAGAACGACATTGCAATCAAATTGAATTGCTGCGATCTAACATAAGAATCGAAATTGAGGGTCATGTACTAGTTCGGCTTCTTCACTTCTCTTTATCTTATCTCGCATCGAAAGTGTCTACACATAATCCAGAAGTCTTTCGACGCACCTCAAATAGCACTTGCCCGAGGTGCAAGTTCGAGTGCACTGATTGGACGTATCGCACGTATTCCGTTACTGATTCCGTTCACAAAATCCCATCGACTCACGATCGCACGTGATGTCAATATTAACCGTGTGGTATGTAACAACACTGAATTTACTGTGTCCCAAGTCTGTGCTAAATTCGATTTTAGTTTTCACAAAAATTATCTTCCAACATTAGGTAAATCGCATCGAAAGTCATAGAAAAACTTCCACCACACTTACGTTCCTACGAGTTTTTACCCCACCATTAATTTCACTTGGACAACTGCCCAGAAAACCGCGCGATGCCTATATATATTAATCATTCGTACGAATCGTGATTCGAAGTTCAATTACACTCATAAACTGACGATTTACATCGAGTCTGCCAAGTAACGCAGGATGCCAAATGTTGACACTAAAAATCCAACGTATACGAGTCCTAAAAACCGAAGAGACCTGCGATCAAGGTTCCTCGTGATCCAAGAATTCTCTGAGTCTTAACTTCTGAATAGTCAATATCGTTCACTATATTACCACAACAACCGAATATCCCGTTGAAACCCACTGCACCGGTAAGAAGCTCACTATCACGCCGCGGCTATCGCGATGTGGAACCTATTGTTAGGCGACACATGCACACATGCTCGACGATGTGCGCGAGGTTTTAATAAAGGCAGACCCAGTTGCAGACGGTGCGCTGGCCTCGAACCCACTGACAAGCGTCTCGAGCTTGCGATTTTGCGAGGACAAGACTCACGAAAGCAAATCCCAACGTCTTTGCCCCTCTATCGCGACGTTTGTCACCAGGCAGACTTTTATTTGTTGTAACAACGTCGTAAGAGTACTGAGAGTGCGAAGGGGGGGGGGGGGGGAGGGGAGGAGGGCTGGCAGTTTGTCAGTAGACAGAGTATTGTTGCTAGCGTTTTGATGAGCATCACCTTCTTGGCAAAGATCGTACTAATACCTGCATCGATATATGCTGCAGTAAGGCATATCGATAGATAAGTAGATGGACTGATAGATGAATAGATGATGGATAGATAGATAATAGATATATAAATAGATAGATAGATAAACAGACCGATCGATAGATCATTAGATAGATTATTACAGAGGTGAATGGATGGATAAATAGATATTCTATACATAGACAAATTGATACGTAAATGGATAGCGGGACACATAAACGGATAAGCAGGTATGTTGATGAATGTATAAGAGAGATAGATAGATCGATGGAGGAGATATAATGAATAGATACAAGAAATACGTTGGTTCGATTTAATACTACAATTCACAATTATATATCTTCTTTGGTAGGCCAGAAATATGGCATAAGCTTCCTGGAACCTTGACCAACATCGCAATATCGATGATATTACCATTGATGAAACTGGTGCAATGGTGCACGATTGGATAAAGAGTGTGTTGGCCATGCGCGGATCGGGTTCTTGCGACTGACGATTTGTCTAAAGACGGCTGCTCTATTGAGAAGTCTTCAATTGGGGCTATTGGAAGACAGGCGGTAGTAAGTCGAAGGAGGACAACAAGCTATAGTAATAGAAATTTGGGACAATGAGTAAACGATTAGTTCATTATCACGCAGGTCGCAACGCCATTGAAATTGATACGTCGTTGAGTCTTACGAAACATTCATCTTATAAAATTTCGTCTTCCTGGGAATAGTGTCTAATTGATTGAATTATTTGCCATGAATTAGTCTACTGTGAAATTTAAATTAGAATATCTTTTACATAAAATGATAATATGTACGTTATTTATAATATCGGTTCTAATGAAATAAGTTCCTGTATATTAACTTTGGTGCGAATTAGCATTCACGAGACTTCAAAACTTCCACGTCCAGTTAAACAAAACCGTTTGGAATACTCAAAAAGGTATCCAATGACTTTTTATATGTAATTTCGAATTTTCAATGTACCTGTATTAAAAATGGTCAAAGAATTGTTGCAAGTGCACAGAGAAAATAGATTCGATAGCCTCAAATGACGAGGGAACACAGTAAACAAAGATGAGCTCCGTTCGGTGGTTCAGGTCAAAGGAAGCGCCAGAAATTTGCATAAGGCAAATACTACGACGGTAGAATTGTTATTTGTCGGTTGTAAATTCGCACGCGATCAAGGGAGACCGCTGTTGTAAAAAGTGACTATTTGACTAGGCCTGCTTTGGCGTTTCCGTGACGTAAATTAACCAGTTATCGTTGCCGCGCGCCGTGTGCTCGTTTTCACCCTTCCCTCCCTG
The DNA here is from genome assembly GCA_963989405.1 of Trypoxylon attenuatum. Classification (NCBI taxonomy): domain Eukaryota; kingdom Metazoa; phylum Arthropoda; class Insecta; order Hymenoptera; family Crabronidae; genus Trypoxylon; species Trypoxylon attenuatum. The sequence continues at coordinate 22,365,980 of OZ022489.1, forward strand.
CTGAAATTTTTTAGTCAGTTGCTAGAGTCCCGTCCGCTGGCTCATTCTTCGAGGAATCTATAAATTGTGGAATATGTTGACATTATTATACATAAATCTAAATGTGAATTTTCTTGCATACTGTCGTCTGGAAAATTAATAAATCGCAGTCAAAATATAATAATGTTCTTGTGATGATGATATCAGAGTTGTGTAAAGTATTAAATAAAGTAAGAACAATGGCCTGAAATTGTTGTTTTTGTTGTACAAGAGAAATGAATTTAAGGTGAATCACCTATTTAAATATATTAGATTAAAAAGTTTATGAAGTTACATTCTGGATTCAAATAAAGAAATTATGTAGTGAAATCGTCTGTGGGATTTACATCGAGTGTACATACGTGTCGAGCTTCTAATTCATTCTGCGGTACCATCTAAGTGGTGTACAAAGTTTGTCTGGCTGTTTGAACACAAAAAGTATTTTTAAGTTGATTAAATTTTCAAATTTTCAAAATCTTCAAACCTGTCCTTATATACTTCAAATTCAAAAGAATATACTTCAACGTTTCTGGCCCTTGATATCATACGTTCTTGTTTTCGATCGATACAAATATGTATAAGTTTGTCAGAAGCACATTAAATATTTTGAAATTCAAGTTCGAAGTAAAAGATTTCCTTATTTAATATGATAATATATGAACTTATAAATTAATTCATATGTATATTTATTTAACTATTTTTCAACTACGATCATTGAACTATTCGCGCTAATCTTTACAACGGTTCTATAGTAGAATGCATAGGAATTAGTTCGTCAATAAATATGACTTTACCATTTACGATACATTATTGAACATGCCACGAGAGTATTCTTTCAAATAAGCATTATTTCAACACACTAGAATAGTCACTTGTTTAAATTGTGCAAAGAATTAAAAGGTGTTTTAGTAACAATTTGAAACTGCATAAATCACAAAACTCTGGTCATTATGCAATATTGTTTAGAATTGAAGACAATGATTTCAGGCGCAAAACTATTTTAATTAGGAAACATTGTGTTAATATTAACATTTACCTATCATATACTAGGTTGTCAAAAACTATTCGTAACAGTCGCTGTTCAACTTCGTTCCTATATGATGATTATCAGTTATTCTGTGACATGAAAGAAAACGTTTCATATAATTAGTAGAAAATTAAAATTATATTGATTTTACAGAATTCTATAAAAAAATGTTTGACAAGAACGTTGTTTTTTTTCTGGTAATACGATAGTTGATAATCAAGAAATATACATTACGTGTATTAACACGATACATTTTGTTCAGATAATTCAGGGGTATTAATATTTGTTGATTCTTGACATGCAACAGACCAAGTCTGTAATTAATGGTTGCAGAAAATATGGTTGCAGAAGTGAATGCCAAGTATACTATTTTCAGTCGTTTACGGCCGAATTATCATAAGATTTTCAGTATACTTGAATTGTGGTATTTTTATGAATAATAGTTGTAATGTTATACACATAGATCTGACGTAAAACTTACGAAATTTGACAAAATTTATTCACATTGGAACACTTGGATATAAAGAAACGTAAATGGAAATGTGCGTTGTTAACTTTACATAATAATTCACTTTCATTCAAGAGACCTTTACTCGATTTCTTGGACGCCTATAGTGTCTTTTCAAGGGATTTTATGAGAATCAATTGAGTTATAAATAAACTCGTTCTTCAAGTTAAGTTAATTTATCCGTGTTTCTATTTAAGTCGTCTCATTTTACGGGTCTCCTTATTGTCCTTTCTATTATTGCGATTTATTGGCTGTAAGAAAGGTCTGTCGACAAAATACCATAAACAATAATACTCATGATATAACATATAATTCTGATTTGGTACGTTCGAGCATTGATCGTTATGCCATGCTTGATAAAATGGATGAAATGTATATAAAAACAAATTCCGATAAGAAATTAAATTCTTGTGAAAATATATGAAACAGGATCTCAAACGATCTTACACGATCTTATCGCTCTTGTAGTAACTTATGTCAAGTTTCTCATAAACATTGTCACATGGATGGCCCCGTTTCACGCTGTTTCGGCAACCTCATGAAGATAAGTCTGGATGTCTGGATGTACAAAGGTACACGTATTTTCGTACTAGACTAAAAAGAATTATTTGAAGTGCTTTATCCACTATGATGATATTACAAATTTAAACGTGGGAAAAGCCATACGTTTTGCTAGCATTCTTGTAATATAACAAATTTCAAAATAGCTTATACATATAAAGTAATATATAAACTCAATTCTGTTGCTTATCTTACTTACTAATTATTCTTCATATGTGTATGTACTCGGCTTTCTTGTATTTGATCGTTTTTCGTCTCGTATTATCGGAATATCTTCACATTATGCTATATGTCCATTGATTCCATTTTATACCTTCGTTCATAGCTTAAGTATTTAACCCATTTCTCTAATGCCATTTGTCTATAGCAGTTGCCTTATTTCATTTACCTTCTTGCCTGTTCTCTGTACATATATACTTGATAGTGGTATTTCTATATCCGAATCGGTTGGAAAAGTCACACGGTCTAGGGCCGGCTGTTCCAGGGGGACTGCAAATCACCTGTATGTATCACTAAAAGTACAAAACTTATCTCCATGGGCAAGTATTCAGAACTTCACACTCCAGATTAGATATCCGGCTTTCTATCCACTCTTCCATTGTGCCATTGCAATCTTCTTCTTTTTTTATTGCATAGTTGACATTTCACCTCACAACACGTTTTTAACGTTTACATTTGTTGAAGCATTTCTGATTGTTTAATACAAGGTTGTTTCAAGGCTTTGGTGTGACCATTTGACTATTTGTGTGTGTTTCCTTGGAACAATTCAGCAGATCCTAAAAAGTATAGTAAAATCTTTTAAAAATATCGACAGGTACGTACGTGCAAATTTGCTGGCTGGTACTATTGGATTGTACTGTATGTGTACAGAATATTATCTGTCTGTCAGTATTTAATGAATGGGTACTAGAGTGATTTCAACTTGTTTGGTGGCGTGATTTGAAGTATGTAAGTGAATTGACGAAAGCACCTATGTGTGACGACACGAACTGTTATTAGAGTATGGATTTGGAGCTTGTATGGGGTTTGTGACAAAATTGTGTCGCCTAGCGAGTGAATTCGATCGATTGTGTTACTCGAGACGATTTTAATGCCTCGCTGTCGTATTCGCATTGCCTGCTCTTAATACGCCGAGAATAATAATTTATCTCCACGTACCACTTTCGCTTTCTTTAATTCTTCACTATAGCTTAAAGCTATACATATTTACGCCATCCTTTACACTCATTGGTATCCTAATCGGCAGAACTTTACGTGAAATGAATTTCTGCATGAGTAAGCAAAAAACTCAAATATTTCCTTAACTTTTAATTCCAAGCTGTTTGCATTTTATAAATCTGATGCCACATATTACGAGAGATTATCTTCTCCTCACCAACAAGTCGATAAATGAGACCAGCCTCGGTTCTTTTACTCGTATTTTTCACTCTCTCGGCTCCTCCCATTTGTCTATTCAGGCCTAATTGCCCATTAAGCTGCCTGTACCAATTGAACGGTAACTTGAAAATTCCTCTTACCTTTAATTATTATCCATGCGAGAAAAATCTTTGTAGAAGGTCTAATATTGGAATGTCCCTTAGCATTTGAAACCGTACTAATGCAAAGGCTTCGCAAATCAAATTGTCGAATGTTTCAGGCTAAATATTTATTAATGAATTACAGTCGTTGTTCCCGATTGCACGCGCGCGTGGCGTGTATATGTGTGAGTCTACGTGTCAGTATGACAAACAACTACTGGTTGGGGCTCGATTACTCGATTAATAAATTATATGTTAAAGCGAGCTGATTGTGGATCAGTCGAAAGGTGTGCGGAGCATTGTCAAGAGAAGAGCTGATGCTTGGGTTCAATGTTATCATTCGGTATATATACAAGATATATACGGCCGAAATGCTATTGTACACAGATTCAAACATATTCGATATACATATGTATGTATATCGATATTAAACGAGATTTCTTCATTAGGTTGCGATTACATTAGTTTCTCTGATTACATTGCACAGGAATATGAGTTACTTCGATGTACATTGTACAGTGGTTTAGACGTTTCTGACGTGAGTAGAACAATTTTTTCCTCTTAGAACAGCAGGACAGCAAGCAGCAGGAAGAACAAATAAGGATAGAGGAGTTGCTGTTTTTTCTAATTCGTGATTGTCGTTTAAACGAAGGTTTTTCTGTTATACGAAGGTATTTCTGTTACTATTCCTATACATACTGTATTTCTATACTATACTAATACATCTCGATTATCTCTATACTTGTTATACATACATGTATAATAATGTCTATAATACTTAGCAAGTAATACTTTCTCCTGATTCGTGCTTTACAGCTCCTTAAATTAATATTTTCTTCCATTCTGCTTTTTTTAAAACATTATAATTACATGTTGTCTTGCCTATCTAGTTTCTCCAGTTATATCTTAATACATAGGAATATTGTCATCAAAGAACCAAAATACTTGCCAAGTTCCGATGGTGTACATACTGTGGGGTTTGAATAATTACGTGGATATAAGAGATGTTACTTATTCTATGATGATATGTTAACGATTCTATTTCGTTATATTACGATGCTCTCTATGTTAACTTCCGCATCGATCAGAATTCTAGCGGCAATCTGAATTTTGCTTCGCATCCTTTCAGCTCCTTTTATACAGCCCATTAGACGTAATATCTCGCAATCTCGTGTGTCGCACGTGCGGCGCATTCGAATACACATCGTATATTGGGTTCCCCTATTTTACGCGTACGCTTTCACGTATTCGTATGTACGCAACTCTTGCCTCGTAGTTTTGCGCATTTGCAACGTTAGCATTTCACATTTTTACGCAACGTAATTCGGCATACTCGCATGTTCGTACCGCAAAATAATTAAAAATAGACTTATTTTATTGGATTAATCATACACTCGTTCGATGATTTCCTCATTAATGCAAAACTAACGACAAGAGGACTAACAACAGGTACAAAGGCAAGAGACAGCTACGTAACCGACAACTTTAAAAATTTACAACGTGTCACTAAAAAATGCAAATTTTCATTGTTTTACTAAATTTTTCTTTGAAATATTTAAAGCTTCTGTATGTTATGATATTCATTTATTTCTTGAGCTACTCACTTGGCATATCTTATATTAGTTCGCACATCTATGATTAAAGCTGTTCTTGGAGATAACCTGAGTATGTACATACTGATTTGATTGGTAAATGTTGCTGAATGATGATTTTTTAGTCTGTCATCCAGGTTCCTTTTTCTATCGTTCAAATTTAACTGTTAAGCTATGTTCTCTATCATCATAATTCTAGTTAAACTATTCACATATACGATACTTACTTTTCTGTACAATACCTTATTTTTCAATACCTAGGCTTATTGTTAGCAGAAAATAGAAAAAGTGGCCAATATCCAATGTTCAAATGGGAACAGAATGATTTAACGTAGAAAGGAGAATCTAAAATATAGAAAAAACTCCTATAATTTGAGATTTTACTTCCAAAAAAGTAGGTTTCAAATTTCATCGGATCACGTAAATTAAAACAAGTCTCGAATGAATCGAGCGAAAAACGAGCGCACAAAATAAAATTGATGGTAAAGTTAATTTCAGAAACGTAAGAGACGACGTAATTATGCAAAGAGAAACATAACATTAACTGTGCTTACCAACACAGCTATTATTATTTGAAACTCTGAGCAAGGAAACAGTCTCTAACGAATTGAAGTATGAATTACTTTCGAAACTAAATATTAAAAATGTTTGAAAATTAAATATTTCTCTCCCATTTAGTTTTTTACCTAGAATCCCCATATTGCTGTTTCTACCAGTAATTATCGGAGATTTTGTATATGCCTATTTTTCTGACATGAGTATTCGACTATGTTTGAGCATCATATGTTCTCAGATTTATTCAATAATGATTTTATCTAAATCTTCTTCCGCTATTCTCAATGCTCTTAAAATTTTTGCACTATAAGTTCCACTGACACACGTTTTCTCTTATCGTATGTCTTCCCTGCTGTATTGTCTTATAAGTAGCTTTTAATTAAATAATCTCTCCTACCTCATAATATGATTGTGTATCGCCGTCTTTTAGATCGTTGTCTCTCTATGATGCCATCTGTTAATGTCATTTTGTCTTTTTACGAACCTAGTTCAAGTAACTATCATCGTAACTTTATTCAATCTGACTACTTTATTATGGACCAAAATTTTTGCATATAATTATTTAAAATATATGTTACCATATGACTATCAAATCCACAATGCGATAAACCTTAAAACTAATCCTGTCAAGTATTAGCTTTATCTGGATCATTCAATATTCTGTGGAATATGGTTTATATTTATACTGTGTACCGGTTTTCGATTTTTGGACCTCGAATAACCAATTTGATGTCGTTAACTTGATTTTGATGTAGTGATATTCAGACGCTTCTATCTCACACCATTTCACTTAATTCTTCACAAAATCCTTAAGAACTTTTCTCTGAGTTTTATATCTGTCTTTTCAGCCCTTCTCTTTAAAATTAATAATCTCTATTTTTATCTACTGGTTATTACACATACCGGGCTTTTGGAAATCTCTGTTGACATGTACAACAGTTTTTACTTGCTTCTAACAACTGTTTAGCAAAAATTTTGACAATTGATTCAGATCGGCCGTGTTTTAATAATAATCAATTTCTATACGTTTGTCACCTAAGAGTCTTATTATAGATTAAAAGTTAGGGCTAGATTAATAACTAGAGCCTCTAGGGTAATAAAGAATGAGACGAATACACAGCTTCTTTGGCATGGCATGTGTCATAAGGTAAAGCTTTATTCCTGTGAAAGAGAGTGCCTACAGTTAATTGTCGATCTTAATTTAAAGAATTTTAATTTAGTTTTGTCTTCGGCGAGAGCATTTGCTGTACTCAGAAGAAATTGTTTCTTATCCATGGTTGTTAGAGAGCTTAGCACTGTCCTTTAATGAAGTCGACGTTTTTTTTCAGTATTCCTTTGGTATGTCGGTATGCCCAATACATCATGTTATGATGATACTTGCATGCTCTAACGCCGAGATTCTTGCCATAAACATAGCACCAGATTTAAATTTATCGATGTGATGGTTTGCAAACAACTGTTTAAATATGAGTGTTTGTTCGGTGTTTATGGGTCTCGAACTGAATATATGCAAAGCCGTATATTATTATATGCATAATATATAATTTACATGAATTGATATATATATATAATATATACATGTATATATGTATATATATACATATGTATGTATATAATGTAGAAGTTAGAACATGAATTCAACGTAAGACGTTATCGCATACAGTAAACTACGACTGATAAAAGCTGCAAGAAAGGTACAACGAACAAACGGAAACTTACAATCAGGATATTCATGGCGATAGGTAACGTTATAATAGTGTTATAATTAAATATGGATTTTGTATATTTTTTACGAATTATTCTCCACATTCTATAAATTCCGTACAATTTTCTCGGAGTCGAAAAACCTAACTGCGATGATCCAGCGAAAATATATCTAAAGGTATGAAACCAAAGTTACAACACAAGCACAATGATTTAAACTGTTATCCCAGTATCTAGAGAAATATTAAAACACGATACGATAAAATATTTCCAAAGAAGGATCCATTGACAAACAGTAGATTATCTGAAGTATATATATAGAACTATGAAAATTGGAATTGCGACTTCTTGGGACGATCGCAGGGCACTTGATTGACTATAGATTGAGTAGTCAATAGTCTTGCAGTCTTCATTGCATTTTTCATGTCTGAGATCCATTCGTTTCAATGAGGTCTGTAGATAGATGATAAACGCTAACGCAATTATCGAGCAGATTGTTTACTTATGGATAAGCAATACTTTTCATTTATGCACACTTTCATTTTACGATAATAATAGATGACGTCATGACACAGTATCGACGTTGGACTGTAGAAAATGATTGCGCTGTATTAATGTAGTGTACAAGAGAAGAAAAGGGATGTTAACTGAGCTTTTAAAATAGCGAATTAACAAGAATTGCTGCCACCATCGCATCGTTATGATACTCATGCTGGGAATAAAATGCTACCATCTTCTAACATATTATTATTATTATTATTATTATTATTATTGATGAGTGTATCTGCTCGCCTTTTTCGTATTTCAGCGTTTCCTTGTCTCGCATTATCTAAATATCTTCACATTATCTTACATGTCCTTTAATTCCATTTTATACCTTCTTCGCTAGGTTAATAGCTATTTCTTTAATTTTACTTGACTACATCATTTGTCTCATTTCAAACGCCTTCTTCCCTTTTCTCTGTATTCTTGATGCTGTTGTTTTTATTTCGGCGCCGAATGGTACCGTAGTCTGGTCTAGGATCTACTGTCTGAAGAGGACTCGAATCATCTTTTTGTATCACTAAAATTGCAAGAGTCATCACCATTGGCAAGATTTCGAATCTGCGCACTAGAGAATCGGAGTCCGGCCTCTTATCCTGTGTGTCACAGTGATACACTCATCTATGTACTTCTTTTTACTATTTATATACTATTTACTCCATAATTAACACTTCGCTTCTGAATACGCTTTTAAGGCATTCAGCTTTTCAATTATTTCTAATTGTATAATGTGTTAAATGAACCTCTTAGTATCACAACAACTTAAGTTTCTATTAAATATTTTATGCTATAACACTCATTTTGCAAAGATCAAAGTATTCATAATTGCAATGTAATTCGATTTAATTGATGAGTTTGGCAGTGGCTATTGTAAAAAGCATAATTTCCTTGAAGCCAATAAATAACGAATAGTATAATCATATCAACTAAATAAAGAACGCAAGATATGGAATGAAACCTAAATTAATTAAAATTACTTTAATGTCTCGCAGTAATGAAAGGACGGAATGGAAGTTTCCGGAGACTTTTGAACCGAAACGAAAGAGAGAATATAGTATAACGGTATCGGAATTGAAAAAAAAAACATAAAATTTCAAAGATAAATAATTTAATAATCGCTTTTAATTATATTAGTGCTCTATTATTCTTTGAAACTCAGAACCGAAAGTTCCTTCGGTGGTTTTCAAGTCGCTTGAAAAGTACCCCTTTAAATGGCTAAGAAGAAATTTCCAACTTTGTTCTACCTATTGGATGGATACATACGTACTATGTATAAAGGTAAAAAGTACTACAAAGTAAGATGGAGGTAAGATTGAAGAACACTACACGCAGGAGTCTTTATGATAAGTGGAGTTAGCCGATCATAATTGAACAATCAAAAACTAAACATTATATAGCCGAAAGCAACGTGATTTTAACTTCACTGTCAGAAGAGTTTTTGAAGAGACATTTAACCAAAACATGGAATCTACAAAATAAACACCTCTCAAGCTGTTTAGCAATAGTATTATTAGATCATATAATCAAAGCAGGTTAGAGGAAGTGATTTGGATCTAAACAGTATCTTTACATTGAGTCATGATATGCAAGGAGCAACGTTGTGTCCGTAAGTTTTTCACTACCTACACTATCTACCTTTAACGTATTATACATAATCAAACTAACACAGGTATAACCAAGAAATGAAAGGAGGTAATAATTTTGTTAGGCTGGCATAAGTTGGAATGAATTTGAGATCATACTAATAGCAGAGGAAGTATAGTAGAAATTAATTAATTTGTGATAAAATATGGGAACACCTCTCAACCAGTGTTAAAAATCACCAATTCCGAAATTAAAAGCGAAAGTGAGTAAAGAAACAACTAATTTGTAATGTAATTCCAGCAAAGTAGATCTTAATGACACAAAGAATATTAATAAGGATTTCTCGATTAGAAAGTAGCGAAAAAAGAATGACATACAGGAACGTGAATCATATAAAATCAACAAAACCATTAAGCGATCATATCAGGGAATTAAAACGTCGGAAAATCAATTTAAATACAATAAAAGTTGTAAATGCAATACTGATAAACAATTGTTCACGAATTAGCTTGAAGTTGTTATTGCACTTTGACAATCGAAAGCACAATGCCAAACCGTGAATATCAACAAGGTTAGTTGCATAAGAGAACTGACAAAGAAGATAGATAAACAGAAGTAAGTACGTCTTACTTACTCTTGGCACAGCTGCATTTTTGATCTCATTTCACAGCTAACTAGCTACATCCGAACGACCCTCTGCAATATACTGACACACGTGTTGTATTTTCGCTTATTCACTCTATTGTATTTCTCTACATACAGGTATACAGCTAAATTGTAATTTTTAAATTTTACGAGATGAGGGCATAAAGTGATATTAATCTGGCATGCATAGTAATAATGAGAAAAATAATGAGGATCATACTAATTGGTATCAGTGGATTTTGGCGTGATTATGAGTTACTTACTGGCAAAATTGAAAGTATGCACCAATGAAAAATTGGAGTGGTGTAAATCGTTATTATATTTCGATGAAAGTACAGGAAATAAGTTTCCAATACAAGTTTCCATAGGACGATATGTTAAAATCCATGAATTATAATTTATAATATATTTCTATATAAAAAAATCCCAATAATGCCCTTCTAACTCAGCTTTAATATTTGTCAAGACATCTTGTTTTTAATAAATGTTCATGTGATTGAAAACAGACACATCGGCGTTCAATAGGTAAATATAACCGTTATACATCATTAAATATTCTATTCAACTAACGAGACAACTCTAAATAAATAAGGTTTACATATTGATAAGTATTTTTGGTGAAACTAAGATAGAATAGGTACCTCCACTCTAATTTGGCTGAAATTTTAATATATTGTACCCGTCAAAATGTACAACATATTAAAATTTCAGTCAAATCAGTGAGGAGGCACCTATTCTATAGTTTCACCGCGTTAAATAGATATTTTTCAGTGAAACAGGGAAAAACTGCTGGTTTCATGTAAACATGTTATGAAGCGTGATACCTCTCTTACCTTTAACAATTGGGGTAAAACAACTACGGCTTAATATTTAACGCTCATTGAAATATTGATTGATATAGTGCAGGACAATAATTTCCGTAAGGTTCGATGAAAAACAGGTTTGAGATCGTATCAACACCCTAAAAAAAACTGTACGTAATTTTCCATAATTCTTATTACATATTTAATGGATAATATTTAATTTGTCTAAAAGTTTTAGATACCCTTTAACCGTTTAGATCTACGTCCTATGCGTGCAATGAAGATTTCTCTTGTTGAGCGAATCTCCAAATAGTCTTCTCGATATAGGAACTATTTCTAAATATTAATTGTCCTATGTGTAAATTAAATAATCATATATATTATTTCCAGATATCCGTGAGTTACAGTTAGCTATACTAATCCAATACATATTGTAGCTGTTTTGTAATTGACCAGGCATGTCTGCTAGAAATGTATTGTATACATTATCTAATGAGACATCAAGAATTACACCTTAATTGCAAGTAGTTGCAGTGAGAATTTAGGCCAACAGCTTTTGGATGTAGTTTCATCTTACAAATGTTCCTCCGCTCGTGCACTATAATTATTGGTATAAAGGAGAAAAAACGTAACACGAGCAGGGAACACCTCAATCTTATCCTTTCGTAAAAACTAGAGGTACGAACTTCAGTTTGACGAACTTATTTTAGGTATTAATTGTAATGTTATTTATTTTTTACTCATTGCCGGTATTTTTTTCACGATGTAAAATAGATTTGACTCGTCGGACAAAGTCGTTCTCAAGATATGAATCGAGACAATACTCCTCCCGAATTCTAAGCAGCAATAGGTAGTAACAGACTTAACAGATTGGACAGATTGAACAGATTTTTCTATTATAAGTGTTTTAGTATCGCGTCTAGGTTAGATATAATATGAATCTCTTCGAATTTTGTGTTCGCTTTCCGGATACTACTGTCGTTCAGTTTGAGATTGCAGGAATGCTTCAACAAAGATTATGCATCCTGAAGGAAGGTCAAGTTGCTGAGTACGCGATAAAGATGCAAACTGCAAGAAATAAAAAAGACTAACGTAAGCTTGGGTCTGGGTGGATTAAGCAGAAGCAAACATTCGGAATTCGAGCAGACCCATGATATGTATTTGAAAAGTCTATTAGATGCTATGATTGGCTCAAACGTGTTAACCGAACAACACACCTTTCGCCACTCGCACGTGTCACCATGGTCTTGATAATTCTTACAAATCCTGCGTCCAAGTATCTACGATTATGATCGTCTTCATTTTTTATTTGAGGTTAGTCTTTATTATCACTAATTGATACAATAAAGAACTATAGTTGTTCTTTGTGTATTATTGGTGTTATAAATTTGACTCACTCCATATATATTTTTCTGTTCCAGGAGCTAATATACTTCGTATTGATTTCACATTGTCTAATGGATACGCATGAATGCGCAATTATCAAAATATCGTCATTGTTAATTATGTACATAGTATAAAACTGAATTATTCTTTGGTTACAAGCGTCAGCAAAACTATTAAGACCAATAATGTAATATAATAGCGGTCTCAAATCTCGTGACGACGTTTACCATTTGTTAAATTAATTACCAACAGGAAATTACGTGTTACCAGTATCCTTGTTGATAGATTCGTGACAGTGTTAACGACAAATTTGGACGATTTTTGAAAAATGTCACAAAATTGATTAACAATCACAAATATGAAATGCGTGGATGCTAATTAATATTATCTTGAATGTGGACTCTGCATATTACTAACTCATTGTCAGTAAATCGAACACAGCATTCTGTCAAATGAAAATTGCTTCAAACGATACAATGAGAATTGACGGAAAGGGCTCAAAATCAGTTTTGTAAATGCAGGCACGTATACGTCTGACAAGGACGCTTGGAATGAAATACGGCGCTTTTATAAAAAGAATTCACGAAACGCTCACAATTTGATTACCTTCATGTTTGACGCGAATGAATTTTAATTAACAAATAATATCCAATTTATTTGGTAAGCAAGTTGTCTTACGATGAAAATGATTTTCCATATACAGAGATGCTTAAACAGTACTCAAGGATTATAAGCACATACACAGGATGAATTATATATAGTGTATCTAGCTTGAACTTGAACATGAAGTCGAACCAAATTACTGAAGTGCGAAAAGTTGCAATTCACTGGTGGTCAATGAAAACCATTACTAATAATGCTGTCGACTTTACTACAATTCATTTTGATATATTCACCACATTGTAATTATTCGCATTTGCTCAATCGTAATGTAAAATGAAGTCGACAAGTGATTTGTAACAAACTGTGCATCTTTAAATTAAATAACAAGACTATAACTTTGGATTATCAGCGAAATTTTATAAGGGGATGAATTGGGAAGAGAATTAAAAATATATGTTTAATTCCTGTTAGACACAAGTGATCATATTGAATATATAATAAAGAAATTGTCACAGCGTAACTAATTTCAATCAAAAACACCTGTGCTTTGATATCCGTAAAACAAATGATTAGCAAGTTGTTTGAAACGAAGATAAAGTGAAAGGCACAATTTAGTATAGAGGATCAGCTCTTGTGACATTGAACAAATTTTTTCCAGGATTATACAAAAGAAACAAGCAATTTAGAAAAAGAGAGAGAGAGTAGTCATAATACTAACAATAAGGACTAAAAAAGTTCGATTAACGTGAGCTTTTAGAGAAAGAGCATGTTAAGCATCTTGCTGGCTGCATTCGTGGTTGCGCTGTTCCTAGCGAACTTATCTAATACTGATATCTGGTGCCTTATACAATTCCATATTATTTTGCACAATGGATCACCCACATCATGAACGACAGCTGGTTGGAGGTTGAAATTACATTTGATGGCCCTAATATCGGGCGTTTTCGCAAACGCCGTAAATTTACTAAAATGCTCAATCAGTATTAAAGTGGGCATACAAATGTGACACGTACATAAAGATTTATTCATTGAAAGACATTAAACGTGAGAATGAAATTGCGCATCCTTCTATCAGAAATGATGGGGATTTGGGGAGGATTTATGCGCGGAACTTCAAATACATGAAAATGACCTTGAATGGCAACTCAAGGTCAACTCAATACAGGTCGATGGATTTGTCTGGAGCTAGGCTATGTATCTAGCGTAAAAAAAAAGTGGTGGTTCCATTCAAAAAAGACAACAATGACCTTTAGATCTCGGAGGTGCCACCACAAAAAAAATTACTGTCAACCGTTGAATGTGCCTCTTCGAACAGAGTAACTTTTGTCTGAAACATTTTTCTCCAAATCTTACCTGGGGGGAAATATCTCGGTGGTTTCTTTAAAATGGGACACCCTGTATAAGAATAATAGTACTTTCGGACACACTACGGAACGACGCAAAATTTATAGAGTCTATCCATCAGAGTCGTATTCTATACAATACGACCGATAGTACAAGAAGTGGTGTTGCTTATGTTTCGAGTATGCTTAGAAATGGAAAGATCTGCAGATAAAATGAAGCCCAGATCAGTAATATCATCTATTGGACAAAGAGTAGAATTATTCAACAATGTAACTATGATACGTTGTTCTGTCGGAATGTGAAAAGAGCATGGCGTAACATTTGGATGGATATTCCAGATATAAGATATCGAGGAAACAGTTACGGATATCATAAATAAAGAAGGGGAATAGCAGAGACCCAACGAGGAACCTCGAGGAATAGGCAGTTGTCACCTAAAAGACATCGGAAAAATGATATCTGATTATTGACAGTTTGCTTTATCTATAAGATATAAAAAATATAAAATAAGATATAACAATTTTTAAGCAACCTAAAGAGATTTCGTGAGCTTAGTTACTAATGTCTTACAGGATTTCCATTTTTAAAAATAGCTTTGATGATGGTGGTCTTTCATGATGTAGAAGAAACGCCTGCAGCATGAGAATTATTAAATGTACGCCATAAGGTTCGGGTAAAGATAAATCGACAGGACTTCGTTAAAAGAGGATCAATAATGTCACCACAAGGCGATGATTTGGTATCAAATTTTTCTACGTGTTTTTAATTTCGTCAATACTGAAATCAGGGCTGGTAAGATTAAAAATGCCAAAGTAGAATGTAGTCCTTAAATAATTAACAGCTTCAGAAAATACTGTTTTAAAATAGTAAGGGAACTTGTTTGCAATAGCAAGGCGACGGATTTATTCTCAAAATTCACCATAGATGAATTACTGTGAGATTTTTTCGAAAATATGAGCAAAGTTCCAGAAAATAATAGCATTTGACGATACTTGATTCTCGATATTAATTCTACAAGATGATCAACAGAGCCTTGATCAGAATTTTCTGCATACAATGAGTAGACATCACGAAGAATAAATTAAGAGTGTTGCTATCCGGCATGCATGCAGAATTCAGAGTTTATAAAGATTGGAGTAATAAAAAAGTAATTATGAGAAAAACAGTTAAATTGATTATTTATTGAACGCAAAATAAGCGATTCAATAGTATTGAATTCTAAGCTGGAAATCGGTTGTTTTTGATGGAAAATGCTACGCTTAAAAAATATACACGTATGTATTATTGTCATATGGTTATACTATATGAAAGGCTGATTGTGAGAATTTTCATCTAACTATTTGGACTTTAGGAATCCGACGCTCCTGATCTGACTAGAATCTTACTGGTGCACTAATCCAATCAGAAAATAAGAGGAATATACATACTATTTAATTTATCAAACTTTGTTGGGGAAATGCGAAGGGCTCGGTGGTTGTTTTCAAAACGTTCGTGGCGAATTAACGGTGGTGGCGATAGTGCAAAGTGCAAAAGGCGGGCTTACCAACCGATACGGCTCGCTTGTCGTAGTAGTGTCCTCTCATTCTATTGGTGAAGGCGCCTTTAGACAGTCGTGGAAAAAAACGCTGCTAAAGAAGAATCTGAGTTGGCTGAGACGATGGTGACTACGAGTGAGGAATATACATGACATACGATTTAGTCGCAAGCTGTTGATTGTTACCGACTGTTAGCCCCAACAGTTGTTAAGTTTAATCCACCATTATCATTAAAATTAATTTAAATTATTTAAAGTTAATCATTAAAATTAATTTAATGATAATTCATTACAGTTTGAATGAAAAAAGCCTTTGATGAGCTGAAATACTTATGGTCAATTTAGTCTTTCGTTTTACTAATATACATCTTTCCGATCATTGATTGACAAGAGATAAATGGTGTAATACATAGCTTACGTTTAACTACTGCCGATGGAAAATACGGAGTTCATAATGAACAAGGTAATTATTGTAACCATCGCGCGATTGTTTGGTATTTTGCACTAAAGGAATTTATAATTAATCATACATTTCTTTTATTCTTTCTTGAAAATGAAATTATTGTCAGTTGCGTTCCACGCGCGGCGGGGCTTTTAAAATATCAAAGGTTTCCTAAAGATTCTTAGCAGAATATGCAGCTACATGGGTCCAAGAACTCGGGACGATTGATGTGGTATTTTATTTTAAAAACAAGTATAAGGTCAGATACACATCTGCGCTACATAGGAATGAATAGTGCGAAGGAATTTAAAAGAGGTTCACAGTTGTGGCAAATTTTAGGAAGAGGTTGGCCTATCCTAACGGAGACGAAACGAAGGAATTTATGTTGAATCTCTTATGGAATAGGTATGCGATTGACACCAGGAATCCAAACTAGAAAAACAGTATTAAGCAAGAGGTTTTCAAAAATTTGGGTGGAGAATTGACAATATGTTCGGTTCTAAGAATCTAATCAAAGAACAGACATCCAAGGAAAAAACCAAACTATGTTATTTTTGGTAGAATTAGACACCTTGTACGTTCAAAGGTTCTTTAAAGCTCTTAAGGATATAAAACCTACGTTGAACACGGATAATAATAATTATGGGAGATTTTCAACAAGAAAATAGATAAAACAGAAAAACAACGAAGGGACACCAACAAATTTGCACCGAACAATAATGTCACGTGGATAAAACAAATCACTTGAAAATAGTTTCGCCGGGGAAATGAAATTGTCGAGGTTGTATCTTATTCCATTCGTATTTGCAAAACTACAGCCGTCTTTGAAAAAGAAATTAATAGAAGGGAGTACTTGGTATAACAATAAAAATAAATTTAAATTTTGTCCTGCGTTTTACGCTCAGTGCCGTTATCCTTAAAAACGCAGACGAAGGTTTGATACAATCAGTGAACCTTTATTCAAAGGCAGAGATCAATTCATGGTGGAGATCAGTTTGACGCAAAAACAGATTATAGAATGTAATTAGTCCTAACAAAGGAGTAAAACATAAATGCGAAATCATAACTATATGCTAGCCTTTGAAAAGGTAGAGAGCTGCAAAGAAAGGAGGAAAGACAAGGCATGAAGGTTATGAAGGGGTGGTGCGAAGAATAAGTAATTGAATATATAGTACGGTCGACGTATTCATGGAACCACATAAACGGCGCCAAACAAAATAAAATGCATATTATGCAATCCGCAAGGACACCTAACAGATCATAAATCGTGAAAAAATTGTAGCTTAAGATGAAGGTAATTTAAACATGGCATTTCAAGATGGACGTTGCTATTGTGATAGCCTGATTTTTACAATCCTAGTAGACGGCGCAGAAATACCAGGACGGGAAAAATAGGAGCAGCTAGCAGCACTATACTTAAGGTACCCTGGTTGAAGGATTTTCCTGATTTAAACACTCGATCGCCAAGGCACAGTAAAATACATAAACTAGCTGCTCGATTTAGAGATTTGCAGTCAACATGACGTTAATTTAAAAGACACAGGGTGGAACAAATCAAGAGTAATATTTTATGAGGAAAGCCAGCAATGCTGTCGGAATAGCGGGGCGGAGAAATAAATTGCTCGTTGCAGAGTTCAGAATCGAAGAAATAGAACGATAGTTGTATACATACCAAGATGATAAGCAATTAAAGGTGCTCTAAAACGTGAGGGCAAGGGTAAAAGAAAAGGGTATAGGAGGCAGCGGCATCTAGCACGAGTGGAGTTGAAAGTCTATAGCTACAGCAACAATCATAAAAGCAAAACCTAAGAAATGCAAATTAATATGCTCCGGTTGTAATTCGAAGTTCTTAAGAGAAATTGTGATGAGACATTAAGAGGCAAACGACACATTTAGATCAAAGGATTACGGTTCAAGCTGAGTACAGGCATGAAAGTGTAGCAAATACATATCGGTTGATTATCCGCCAAATTATTCTTGGATAACTATTTCAATCCGAACGATTTGACGAGTGAAGTGAGCTCGAATGATGGCTGAGTGCTGTTATCCCGATGTTGGATACTGAGACGCGGCGATGGTGAGTCGAACCGATCAGGCGCCCGTCTCGGATACCGAACTTAAAACTTCGTTACGATTGCCGAACGGTTAGTCTGTTCAGCTCGAGTGCCGAACAGCAATTCCGTATCGGCGAATTGCTCCTTGATGCCAGAATTGAGTGACTGGTTACGGTGACCGAAGTTGTTCTCCGTGACGAGGGAACAAGGGTGTCGGGTTGATTCCTCTGCTGAGACGTTCACATCTTCGGTTTGCCTTCCTTGATCCACTGATTGGTCGTTTAGTTTTTCCAATCAGCGATCACCCTGAATGGGCCCAATCTCGCTTGGTGTGTCCGAAGCACGCCCGTCTGAAGCAGGGTGGGAGCGGCTCGACGTCGGTGGTGGTCAGTCCCAATCTTCCTCGTCTTGCGATTTCTGTGGTGTGGAAGATCTTCCTCGTAGGTCTGCTACGTTCGGCACACGTGTTTTGCAGCTGGGTGGGGTCTTGAACGGTGTATCCGGCTTGGTCGAGCCATTGTCCGTTGGCCTGACCGTGTCCCTTTCTTCAGGTAGATTCTTCCTGATCGACTGTATCGAAAACTAAAGGCGCTTGAGTTTCCGTCGAACGGAACAGCGAGTTATGGCTTGGAAAGTTAGGAAACTGAACATGACAAATTAATAAACTCACTAATCGGACCTGACAAGGAATGAAAATTAATCTGTGAGGCTAAAGTGAAGAGACAGTGGGAAAGTGGCAGTAATTGAGGTAGCAAAGTCAAATGTAAACTAAATCCTGATTCTAAATCGTTGAAAGGATCTGCAGAAGTTAAAAGCATTAACTGGTTAAAGAAGAGAATAACGATCATACCGAATATTTGGGTAGCATCACACATTTGTTGGACATCTCATCCGAGTCGAATAGTTTGCAAATAACTACGAAGTACAAAAACACTATTTAGTTATATCGTAGAAAAGCTCACAACCGTCTTATCATACACATAAAGTAGGCCAATGTATCGCAACGTGAAGATTGATATCTGGAATTCCTTTTGGTGTATAAGTACAGCGACAGCGTGCACTGTTTCTAAGCATTTACTGTGAATAAGCACGGAGAGCGCCTCCTATTGTTTCACGAAACAGGATTTGCTTTCCGACTATCGTACTGCGATTGGCAATAATTAATGCAATTCGCCAATTATATTTTAATAAAAGTTATATCTTCTCTCTTGTATTATTGTTCCACACCATTTGCTCTACAATATTATACTTGTAACATATGTTCACTGTGCGACAAAGCAGTGACAGTAATTCGCAACGCACCTGCGAGTCGTGAGGATTCTAATTGATTTATAGTTGAATGGAAAAACACAATAAAAATGATATGGAAAATTATATTTGTGATTATTGTTTCCATGTTCGCATTGAATATACCACCACACCATCCATAAAAGTTGTATTACCTGTACTGTCACGGGATCAGAAGCGAATTAATAGATTAAAATGACCATCCTTGATGATTGAGCCAGTTTGAAATGTAATATTAAACAAATCCTCACTTGGCGTCTTTCTGATACCTCGAAAACAAGCGTATACTTAACCGCAGGACCTGATTGTTTTACTACCGCGTAATACGGAAGAAAGCAACTTCTTAAAAATTGGATTTTTAATTACGCCAAATAGCCATAAAATGCGATTTTTCAAGAAATTCAAGGTGTTGAGACTTAAATTCATTACTAAGCCTCACTAACAATAAGTGAACGCTTGAGGTAAAACGTACACTTACATTCTTCAATGGTAAACTAATTGTATAACAATACTGATGACCCGATAATGATGGTCATAGTTCTTCTCGCTAGAATACGGCAGCTATGTAAACCGGAGCTCTTTGAGTTCCCTGAACTTTATTATTCATGCTGGCAGGTTATAGATTGGAGTATAACAGGAAATCTCACATTCCGTTAGTATCGCTAATTGAGGCACACGTTTTGTTTCTTTGGCCGTCTTAATAAATACCTGTGCAGTTCTTGTTGGACGAGAATAGGTCTTTGAACTGATATCTAACACATACGACATGGTTCTACTGGGCATTATTTTTTTGAATTCCAGTCGTAGCGGCTGTAAGAACTTATGTCATTTAAGCAGGAATTTGAACAACTCGGAGATTCTGATACGAACACGGGCGGCAAAGAACGTTTCTCAAGGGTAAACTGTTGCATAGACACGATTTTCATCTCTTCTTCTCGTTTTTCTACGCTGTTCGATATAATTAAAATTCCCGCATTTATTTACAACTATTCAGCAACTCCGCCAGAAATTGGACGTTGACAGAATTGGCCTGATATAATGTCAGCGCAGATGAGTGGTAAATGCCTATACTTAGAGGTGCCGGTTCACGGGTTTCAATTTCATAACTACTTGCCCCGACTCGCCGCCTTACCATGTATGGGTCGTCCCTCCTGGGCACGCGCTTCGCTGTGAGTTGGCGGTCGTGTTGTCTCAGCGTATGTGTGGCGACCCATACCAAGTCTCCAGCTTTGTATCCAAGGTCTGGTCGCCTGTGTCAGTCAGCATACTTCTTCCTCTCCTGTTGTCTCTCCTTGTGTGATTGCTGTGCTATCAAACCCTCTTGACTTTCTCTAATGGAGTAGTTCTTCTCGGCGGTAGATAATAGTCGACTGGCGGAGTTCACAGACCGCTCCTCGCCCTTCTCCCCCTGCAACAAAACTGCCTCGAAGAATGTACTTAACGGTTTCTTCAGCGCTCCGTAGGATTGGTGCCAGGACCAGCGCGGTCTATAGGGTGTCGTAAGCTTCTTGTTGGTCCGTCGTCCACTCTCATGTAGCCTTCTTGGTGAGTCAGGTGAGTGGTTCGGCAATCTTTGCAAAATTAGGCACGAAACGGCGATACGATAGGACCAAGTTTGAAGAAATGAAATCAGTTGTTTTAAATTTGCCGGTTTGATCATCTTGGCCTCAAGATGGAGCAGGTGAGTTCTGTGGTCCGGGTGGCGATTCAGAATGTGTTTGAGGATGCGATTTCGCATAACTTGAGCCTTTCCCAGCATGTAGGCTGGTGCCACACACCATACATGTATGCTATATAAAAGTACTGTGCACAAGCACACCTTATGGAGGGTGAGTTTGATTCTGTTATTGAGGGGATACCGAGGGGAGATGAATTTCTTAAGGGCATGGAATGCAGAAACAGTCTTGGTAAGGCGGTCGGTGACGGCGGGATTCCAACTGAATTTATGGTCCAGAATAATTCCTAAGTATTTAATATGAGAAGACCAAGGAATGAGGATGGAGTCTATATTGATGTTTATGGAGGGTGTGCCTTTTTTGATAAGTTTGCCATGAATAAAGATTGCCTCAGTTTTCTCAGCATTTAATTGCAACTTCCAAACGGCGAAGTACTGTACGAGGGAATCTAGGTATTTTTGTAACCGGAGCACAGCAGTTTTAGGTTGGTGTCAGGAGGTGAAGATTAAAGTATCGTCTGCATAGAGTGCAGCATGACAGAAAGGGTGCTCAGGAAGGTCAGTAATAAAAAGGTTAAAAAGCGTGGGCCCCAGGACAGATCCTTGGAGGACACCCGCGACTATGGGATAGACAAAGGAAACGGCGTTGTTTACATGAACTCTACTGGAGCGGTCGGTCAGGTAGTTTTTGATCAATAAGGTGAGGTAAAGTGGATTTGCAGATTGTGTAGTTTATTTATGAGCCCTTGATGCCAAACAGTATCAAAGGCTTTTGCGAGATCGAGTGATACTAAGGCTGTAGGACGATGTAAGTTGAGATTATTAGTGACATATTGCGAAACACGAACAAGTTGGTGAGTAGTGGCGTGAGTAGCTCTAAAGCCACGCTCAGTCAATTCGCGACGCTCAGTCAATTCGCGGTAACTGCCTTAAATCGTGTATAGTTTGATGTGATGACTTGGAGCATTTTCGTGCCTTGCATCTATCTTGGGTTCCACGGAACATTGTGTGCCTTGCGCACCTAGCTGCCCTGAGCAACTTCTCTCGGGCTCTTGCGGTACCTTCAATCCTGGACAACGAAGAAGTCGGCTGCCGACGGAGTATCACTGGTGGAGAACATGGTTATTCAACAGGTGTCGGGGCCCTCATCGTGACGCAGTTTACTAAATGATTCTTTAGATTCCGTCGGGTGTATTATTGCTTGGTAAGTTCGTTTTTATTTCGAAACCGAACCGCATACCGAACTATCGTCATCGGTCCATTTGATATTACGCACTTTATACATTTTGAGCGCTTTGACGATTGCTAATACTTCAAGCTCATAGCTTGTATATTCTTCCTTGTGAACTAGTGTTACCACTCTCACAATACACAGCGTGCAAGACACCGTCTTGTTATTTAGTCATCGGTGTTTTGCTGAAAAACCATCGCACCATACGCAGTTCAGTCCCTCGCTCGTACATTGTATAATCGCAATACAGGCTGTCCGTGGTCAATATTTTACGTGTATTTCACGTTGAGGAATTTTCTAAGACTGTTTGGCAGCATCGACCTACAGGTATGCGACGATCTCGCTAACTGCGTTTATGATGGGGCCTTGCGGGAATCCGAAGGGATGACTCAAGGTAACTCCGAGGGTACCAGCGGTAGGAGTACCCCTGCTTCGAATTGAGCAGTGGTGGCGAAAGGCCGACACTTGTATCTGGGACTCCGAAGAGAGAATTTTGTGAAGTTACGCGAGTCAATAAACAGCATTTCAAAAACGGCCAACGGAGTCAATAAACAGCATTTCAGAGTACATATCGGTACCAACAATTTATCCATGGACGGACACATCGACGGCGTACTTCCTCCCAGCCAATCTGCAGAGTGGAAAGTGCGCCGCAACATTTGGTTCTTCGAGCCGGATTTCACCGTACGCAGCAGCGACTGTGTCCAGAATCGTGGGACATCGAGGATCAAACGCCAAGACACTTGGGACGACACCGAAATCTGCTACAGCGGAGGGAACGAGAGAGTTGAAGGAGCCATGAAGGAGATGGATAGACATCGGGGACAGGACTACCGCTGTGCTATACAAGGTACTCTAACATTTTATTTGGCATGCGGCGATTTCCTTCGAATTATTTATTACTTCCTATCGTACTTTCGTACACACATCGGCGGTATACTTCCTACCAACCAAGCTACCGAAGGGAGAGCACGCTTTTACCACATGCTCTCAACACATTGAAACCTGCAACCGCTCACACGCATCTAATTCCTCATCGCCGAATCCGAATTCAACATTCGTTCCTTAAAATTCGACAGAGAACGCGCATTATCGCGGTTAACCAATAGAGCTGGATACATTTTCGAAATCCCCAAATATACCGTCGGACCAAGGAAACTAGACCGATTCCTCTTCCTTATACACCAACGGTATACTTATTCCGACATCGCGTGTCTTGAATGGACTTTATGACGCAATCATGTTCTCTACCGCTTTTCGGTGCTTTATACTCGCAATATTTAATTGGACCGCGTTCACTTCGCATTCAATGTGAAAAGTTTCGGGTAGCTCATTGCGCTCGTCTAGTTTCTCAATTTTTCTCAAGCTAATATTGTTTTCGTTAACCTTTTAAGTAGGATGCGCCACTATAATGGCTTTCGCAGATATCATTTTTCAGAACGACACGCCACTGTAGTGGCTTTCGGGAATGTCATCTTTCAGAATAACGCGCCACCACAATGGCTCACTCTAATAGCTCATTCGCTCATCGTCTCAATTAAATAGTCTTCTGTATACAGGGTGAGTCATCGACTTTTACCGTCCTTTCAGGTGCGTATTCTGGGCGGAAATATAAGCCTAAACGTCACTTGGCAAAATGGTGAAATCTCAACCCTTTCCGAGACACAGGGGATTGAAATTTGAAATTTAAAAGAATCATATCTTCTGAACGGATAATCGTAGAGTCACCGGTCTTTTTCCAGAATGTGTGTGAGGGCTCGAGGTATCTGAAAAAAATCGAAACAATGTGAAAATTATTATTAGCCCACATTATTATTGATTTTCGTGTTTTAAAATGCAGTTGCAAAAATGCAAATTTTTGTCCGAAGATGTAGTTTCATTGATCATTGAAGAAACAAAAGATTACCTAAAATTGTAGTAGGATACTTCAAAGCGCTCTTTCATAAAAGGCCAGGAAGGAGAAGCAACTTCAAACGAATTATACAATTTCTTGTAATTCAGTTGCTAATTTCAACAGTGAAGAAAATATATTATACAGAATATTGACTAAAATAAATATTTTTAGAATTATTTTTAGATTTTAGTAGCGTTTAGATTTTAGTGCAGTTCAGATAGCAAGATCCAATAGATTGTCAAAAATTAAGGAACTTTCTGTTGGGAAGTGGGTGCAGAGTTGAATAATAAAAGCGAAAGGCGCAGCAATTATTCTTTTCACTGTTCTTTATTTGTCTCACGAAGGCACGAGGAAGCTTAGTCGTAACTGTTCGAGGTCTATCAAAGAACTAACTAGGCACATAAAGAAAAGAAGCGGACCCATGAAGTCACACGCCTATTAGCTTCATAAACACTCTCGGTTTATATAAACACCCCGAGTTCCGTGTAGAGCCGATTCGTTTTTGACCGTATAAATTTCCCTTGAATACGTTGTATGATCTAAAGTTACGCATATTCTCACACACCCCCTCAAAAATCAATCGGGGCTTACTTGGTTGAATGTGCCAACATACTGAATACTAATTTGTTTTAAAAGACCTGAACTTCCTCTTATTTTAATTTGACTCTACTTCTGGGAGCAAATACAATGGTCCAACATTCGTTGCTAAGGAATGGGGAAACCCAGGAAAACCCATCCAGACCACTTCAACTATGTATAAACTGCGACGACGATCCGGTCGCCCTGCCGGCCGTACCCGCCCACGCGGCAGGAATCGCTCGCAAAAATCCCTTGGACGCCCTCCTTGGTTATTCCCCGCGACTCGTCTACCTCGGAATTGGGCGCCAGGCTCCCGAGAGGACCAATATTTAGAGTGAGAAACGCGAGGTCGGATGCCGGAACAAACCGCGGGCAGAAACTGGGCTCGAATCATCCGACGCGACTAGCTCAGGTCTCTTATACGGGTCCCCGCGCTGCCCGCGGGAAAACGCAGTCTAACTCGACCGTCCAAGTACGGTGAACACGGCCGAGTACCATTAAAGCTGCTGGAAACGATGTATGCAAAAACACAGGAAAATAATGCCGCAATAACCGAGTCGATAAGGAAAGTACGAGTTATGAGATTTATTAATATCGTGGAGAGCATTGAGTGTTCCTTTGGTCCAAGACCAGGCCGTTCCTCGGGAAACCCATACCGGCACAAAAGGGGGCATCCGCCTACCTAGCGAGAGGAGCCACTGCCGCAGGAACCGTCCCTTGGGAGGGGCGTGGCCGGGAAAAAACCCCCACCCTTAGGTCTCATCAAGGGTGAGTGGGTCTGCCTAAACCCCCGACGACTCGCTTTGCCGTGCCGCCTTGGATATTTCCGCGGCGGCCCGTTGCCCGCAGGGAACCACGTGGAGGTGGAGTCGCGTTTTCGGGGCCAGACCTTACTTCTCCTGGCATTGCATGTCTTTACCGTATGTTGCCTATTCTTGTTCTTTTGTCCGCAGTATCGCCGTGATCATTTCTTCAAATTCCTTGTAGAGTGTCTGAGACAGCAGAAGGTGTCTCGGCGGCGGCCAAGGCTCCTTCATCTCTCTTACTTGTTGCTGCAGCTGTCTCCTGTGTGTCTCGTAGCGAGCACAGTTAAATAATATGTGGTCTGAGGACTCTGCATCACCACACACGCATCTATCGTCTGGGGCCAGTGCAAAATCGTGGAGCTTTTGGCGAAAATCTCCGTGCCCGCTAATGGCTTGGGTTAGATAGTAGTTTGGTGTCATCCATGTATTTTTCAGCCTCTCATCTATGTCAGGGATGAATGCGTGTGTGGTTCTTCCCTTGGTAGAAGATGCCCATCGCGTGTTCCAGTTTCGGATAGTATCGCGACGCAGTGTACCTTTGCGCTGGTCTGTGGTCAGTTTGGCATCGCGCCCCCCAGTTTCGGGGGCCGGTACGACGTGAATTTTCGCGGCAGTCAATAGAGCCCTTTCCTTAAGCAGCAGATCTAGCGGGATTGCTCCGGCTATAACCTGCAGAGCTTCCGTCGAGACGGTT
The DNA here is from genome assembly GCA_963989405.1 of Trypoxylon attenuatum. Lineage (NCBI taxonomy): Eukaryota > Metazoa > Arthropoda > Insecta > Hymenoptera > Crabronidae > Trypoxylon > Trypoxylon attenuatum. The sequence continues at coordinate 22,392,566 of OZ022489.1, forward strand.
CTATATCCTTTGGTGATCCTTAAAAGGGCGTGCCGTTGCGAGCTTGCCAATGCTCTGTGGTGTCTTTTCTGAATTAGATCAGCCCAGGTCCCCGCAGCATAGGCAATTACGGGGACATAGATGCTCTTGTACAGCACTGCTAGTACGTTAAAGCGTAAGCCCCAGGAAGAGCGGGCGATCCCGCCGAACAGATTGAACAGTGTCTTGCACTTGGCTGTAACCCGTTCTATGTGGCTGTGGACACCTAACCTTTGGTCGAAGGTGACCCCCAGGTATTTAGCGGCTGTTCCCATTTTAATTGCGGTGTCCTTGATTTTGATAATTGGCGCGCGCGAGGCTAGATTTCCCTTCAAGAGAAGCATCTCAGTCTTCGACTCAGAAATCACAAGCTTGTTGTTTGTGAACCACTCCTCAACAGTGTTCGTGGCGTTCTGCCCGAGGCGCTCTAGTTCGTTTCTACTGTTAGCCTCTACTATTACTGCCAGATCGTCGGCGTATGCGATGCATTCTGTTCCGGATTCCTCCAATAATCGCAGCAGTCCATCGAACATTACGTTCCAAAGGTCGGGCCCTAATATTCCGCCCTGGGGACAACCTCGCGTTACGGTTTTCTTAACTGCGTTATAGACGCCCCTGAGTTCGACCGTACGGCCCTGCAGATACCCGCCAAGGAGACGCAGAATATCCGCAGGGCAGTTCCTTTTGCTAAGCTCCTCCATTACCGATGGCCAGTTCAACAGATCAAACGCGGCAGTTGCATCGTACAGTATTAGCAGTACGTATTTGGTGCGAGAGCGATCAACCGACTGTCTGATCCTCAGGATGGCATCCTCAGTGGACCTTCCTTTCCGGAAGCCGTACTGATTTTTGGAGGCGTAGTCGGGGTGCATTATGTAGGGCTCAAGCCGGAGTTTCATCAGCTTCTCTAGCACCTTCCCCAGTATCGGCAGCAGACAAATGGGTCTGTAGGACCTAGGATTCGAGATGTCCTTATCCGGTGATTTTAGTAGCACCCTGACGGATCCCGTCTTCCATCTGTCCGGAAAGGTGCCCGAGGCCAAGCAACCGTTGAAAATATGCGTGAGCAGCTCTAGGAACCTTCGCTCACTAATGAGTGACTTGATCATTTCCGACTCTATCAGGTCTATCCCAGGAGCCTTGCCATTGTTAAGTGATCTGACGGCCCTCCGAGTCTCCTCGGTGGTCCACGGCATAGTCCGCAGCTCCTCAGTGCCCAGGCTTTCAACAAGCCGGGCTAGATCCACGCGTTCGTCTATCGGGCAGTCGGGGAAGAGACCGCTTAGGAGTGTCATAGCCGTTTCCTGCCAGCTAGTGGAAAATCCGCTCGGAGCCCCAATGCTACACAGCACAGTGTCTGGTGTGATCCGCTTTCGCAGGATCCTATAAACTAGGCCATATGGGTCTTTGTTTCCCTCGTGTGTGACGAATTTCGTCCAGCTATCCGACTTGGCGTCGTGGATCTTTCTGGAGTACTGCTTTCTTAGGTTTACGTATGTGGTTCTGAGGTTTTGGCGGATTAAGTTATCCTTCTGGTTCTGGTAGTTGCGCCTAGCTCTGTTCACTGCTTTCTTAAAATCTGTGAGCGTCTGGTTCCACCATGGGACCGACCGCTGGAAGTGTCGCTTCTTCGGGATGGTGTCTTTACAGGAGCTGTGTATTAGCTTCTCAAGCATGTGCAGGAAGGGCTCGGGCACCCCGGGTACGCCAGACCCGTGCTGCGCCGGCCGGGGACGACGCAGCCCCTGGGGGGTATCGTGGAGAGCAATCAGAATATTCCACAAGATGGCCGTCGACGCCAGCCGTCGATTTCCGCTCGAGAACAGCACAAAATTCAAAGTATTGGAGTCGGCCAATCACCGAGGCCGCTCGCGCGTCGCGTGTCGTCGTCGGCCAATCACCGGGCCGTTTGCCGCTATTCTACTCTATCGTGGCTGCGTGCTTTTTACCAAGACTTGACGCGGAACCGGGAGATTACACTTGTCGTCAGGGCCAAGATCCCGTCGTCGGTCATTTACCTGCTTTGGCCTGTACCCGATGAGGCCTTCGAGGGCCGGGGCCGCCCCTCGACGCCGTCGCTAACAACTGCGACGTTGTTTCCCCAGAATTAACCCCCGAGGACTCTAGCTCCCTTCGACCGACAACGAAATCCTTCCCGAGCACCTCATTGAACCGTCCCGAGACCCCACAAAGACCGCACGCACACCGACAACGCAACAGGGAAAGATCAGCCACTTACCGTCTCCGCCAACCTGCTAACCTGCTTCTCACCAGACACGGCCGGAAAGCACCGTCAAATGATACCGAACGCGGCCAAGGGACTCTACGCTACTCTCAATTCCATCAACTCAATCTATTACAGGCTCAAATGAGCAAATACTGCCGAGAACGCAAACGTGACTGCTCACTACGCATGCCGGAAGTCAAGTAACGCGAAGTTAGCACATGGCCGGCGGCGAGGGTTCGTGCCGCTAATCACGCCGCCTAGTTTAGGGGGATGGGTTAGCTGAGTTCCACGGTGGCCGACAGGTGGTGGGTCGTGTTCGATTTCTCATCGATTAGCGGCCTAGATCCTTCCTGTCCCGGTCCTGCTCCCTCTCCGGCCGCTGCTGTGCTCCCTCGTTCATCAGCTGTTTGTTTTGTGTGGTGCGTATCAGGATGTCGACCTGGTGATCGGTCCGGCCGACATCGCCGGACTTTCCTGTGGCTCATAAATATACGACAAAAAAGGCTTAGTTAATTTCCTATTTCTTTGGGTGCTTGGCCCTTCGGAACGCGAATCCCCTCGGCCCGGCGTGCGCAGCAACTTGTCTCACGCGGAGGTTGGCGGTGACGGAGCAGGTCATATCGCTTCGTCACAAAACATAACGATACATTTTCAATATAAATCACTCTAACCCCATTCCTGTTCTGAACTCCAGGAATTTTACTACGAACAATGGCTTAGTCATCGCATCTGCTAACTGGCTGTCTGTAGGAATATATTCCAGTTTAATTATATTTCTCTCCACTTGTTCCCTAGAAAAATGATACTTAATGTCTATATGCTTCGATCGCTTGTGACTGCTTGGATTATTAGCTATACTTATGCAACCCATATTTTCCTCATATATTGTGATAGGATTTGAGGTATTTATATTGATACTAGTTGTCAATGACTTTAACCAGAGTGCCTCTCTCACGGCTTCGAACAGAGCCATGTATTCCGCTTCTGTTGACGAAGCAGCTACCGACGCCTGTCTTCTGGTGTTCCAGCAGATAATACATTTTTCATACAGCATGAATAAATAACCGGTTGTGCTTTTCCGATCTGTTCCATTACTACCTCCCCAATCAGAATTAACGTAGCTACTCAATAGATTCTTCTAATTCCTTTTTGTGTAAGTTAATTTGATATCGGCTGATCCTTTAAAATATCTAAGTACTGTTTTAAGATTTTGCCACAATTCTCTATTATTTTTGTTTGAATATCTACTTAAAATATTTACGGCAATACTCAAATCAGGTCTAGTGCAAGTCATAATATACATCAAACAACCGACCAAATTACGACAAGGTGCATCAAAGTGTTCATCTGATTCAAGGCTGAAAAATCTACGGTATTTGGAAGTGGTGTACTAACGGGCTTACACAATCTTGCATATTGAACTTTTCCAAAACAGTTTTAATATACTGGGTGGAACACCACGACAGCGGGGGACTCCGGGAGGCGGTTCCAGGGCCCAGAATAAGACCAAAAAAGCTTATGGTAATTTGCGAGTTAGGGCTTTGTTTAAGAGATATTGACGATTGAAAACTAAACATTTAAAAATTCATATCTCCCGATTGGATAATGTAAGAATCAGGGGCTTCTTTCTACAACATGTGGAACGACCAGAGCTATCTGAGAAAAATAGAAATTGTAAAAAAATTATTGTTAAGGCACATTGTTATTCGTTTTTCTTGGGTTAGTATGAAGTTTCTGTATGAAAGTTGGTATGGATGGGTAGCTGAAAAAATCAAGGACATTCTCTGATGCACGCTCATACACATGCAGTCATAAAATTTTCATCCAAGTATCGCCCGGGCCTTCTCAGTTATTGTTCTGTTCGTGCGTTCTGCAACGCCGTTCTGTTGAGGAGGTCGCGGAATAAGATAAGCTACATCTTCGAACATCTGTTTATTTTTCAATTTTAGAAATTTCCTTTTTCCCATATGCCCTAAACGCTTATGCCATAAATTATAGTTGTTTGTATTTGTACTACATGTTTGAGAGTCAACTAAATTTACCCTTTTCTCGTCCGGGAAATCCATAGCTATTAAATTATTTAACGGCTTACCGTACATGACAATGTTACCATCTTTGGTGACGCTTATTCCGCTCTCATCGAATGTTATACTCATCCCCTTTAACTGCATCCGTCGCACCCACAAGAGGTTGTATGGGACGTCCGGGCAGTATAATACATCCTCTAAGACAGCGTTGATCCTCATATCAGTTGTTACCCGTATTTGTCCTTTCTTGGTGGCTGTGATGAATTCCCCATTCTTCGCAATCGAGATTTTTATGTTGAGTTGCAGCACCTTTACGTTTGAAAGTACGACATCGTTGTTGACTAGATGATCCGATGCACCGGAATCTAGGATGAAGGTCAGACCATTGTCCTTAGTGGCCTGATATCCTTCCGCCATAAATGCGTATCCCGACACATTATCGGTGGACACCGTTTGCACTGTCTGGGCAGCATGCGCATTCTTGTTGCGTTGCGCTGCTTTATATTGCACGCTCCTCTGATAATAATAGCAGTCTTTTATTTTGTGTCCTTTCCGACCACATTGATGACATTTTCCCACGAACGCATTCTTCTTCGGCTTTCAACCACTTGTCCTTCTATTCTGGCTTCTCCGGTTACCCCTCTTGAAACGTTTGTCCTCAAAACTTCTTCTAGGACTTGCGTCTATCGTCTCCACTTGCAGCACTTTCGAACTTCTGTCAATCTTCGCACTTTAGATTTTTGTCTCGTGGTCCAAGAGTCTCTTCTTTACTATATTGAGGGTGATGTTAGTTTTAGTCATCATGGTCTTGATGACTATTGAAACTGTATTGTAATCTTCCGGTAAACTGGGTAACAGGATGGATATCACTTCGTTTTCCCTTGGATTTACATCCACAGCCGATAACTCGCTTATCAGTTCATCGAAGGCTTCGAAATGATCCTTCAACGAAGTGTCACTTTTCATGTTTAATCTGAACAGTCTCTTGGGCACAGACAACCCGGATGCGGTACTCTGATTTTCAAATACCGAATCCAGATTCGCCAAGATGGACTTCGCGGTGCTACCTGGTTTATCGTACTTTACATGGCTGTCCGCTAAATACTGCACTATCGTGCATTTAGCGATGCGTTCGTTCTTCTGCCATTCAGCAGTGACAGGTGATAGAGGTGTTTCATCAAGGACGCGAAGAACATCGATCTCGTACAACAAATTACGAATTCGGTGCTTCCACGCGTTATATTATGAACCATTAAATAAGGGAATGTTTTTCTTATCGCGTGACGAATCCATTTTCACTAAACTGTCTTTCACACACGAGAGTCAAACAAAACTGTCAATAAGAGTCACTAACTTCACAGTAAAACACAGTTATTGCACAATGTGCTCCGTGCCCATAACCTGTTGGGAAACGGGTACAGAGTTAAATAATAAAAGCGAAAGGCGCAGCAAATATTCTTTTCACTGTTCTTTATTTGTCTCACGAAAGCACGAGGAAGCTCAGTCGTAACTGTTCGAGGTCCATCAAAGAACTAACTAGGCGTATAAAGAAAAGAAGACGACCCATGAAGTCACGCGCCTATCGGCTTCATAAGCACTCTCGGTTTATGTAAACACCCCGAGTTCCGCGTAGAACCGATTGGTTTTTGACCGTATAGATTTCCCTTGAATACGTTGTATGATCTAAAGCTACGCATATTCTCACATTTTCAAATAAGCTGTCTCGTTTTTTGAACATTTTTACGCCCTTCCGCAAGTTATGTGTAGACGAGAGTTGTTTGTTTGTTTGTTTTTGATTTTCGGACCCGACTGCTAAGGTCATATGTCCTAGGACCTACTGTTTTAAGTGGGATCCGAACCACTATGTGCGCAACAGTACGTGGTGTTTCTCAAAGATAGGTGAAACATCCTTTCGGATGTCACCCATCCGAGTACTAATCACGCCCAACCTTGCTTGACTTCGGTGATCGAACGGGAACCGGGACGAGAGTTTATTGTTATACATAAGGGGCGGTTGAAGTTTAAATAATATATCCCCTCCAACCGGAATAGATTTGGTGTAAAGACTTTTGTAGTGTGTGACTGCAAAACAGATTTCGTACTCAATTTTATTGTCTATGTCGGCAGCGATTGCGATGTAATAAAAATGAATTACAAATATCTAGGAAGATCGGATGAGATTTCACTCACATTGTTGAAATCCTATTTAGGAAAGGGGCATATATTGTTTCTGCCAACTGGTATATCAGACCCGACCCTCTTCAGTTATTTTTTACGATAATAAAACGAACGCTTGTGGCACCGTAAGACCGCGAAGAAAAGACATGCCTGTCATGAGGGAAAAACTAGAAAATGGCGAAATATGCTTCCGATCACCGTCCACCATGCTCGCTCTCAAGTGGCAAGACAAATGGGAGGAGTATATGCTATCAATTTGCAACTCCACTGATTTGTATAATCACCCTGTTTGGGTGTCCCAAAAGTAAACCGAGTAACTTCAGGGTTTCATTTGTGAAGCCAAGATAAGACTTTTTTCTTTTATAACATTTTTTCGTCCGAGCCGTTTTAAGGGAGCGGAGGGGGGTGGGGGCTTCAGTTCCTTGATTTTCTCGAAAACAAAGTATCGGAGGCAAAAAATGCTACAGGCGATTTCTTTAGGTTTTTGAACGCTGATTCCAACGATGGCATCAGTTTTTAAAATTTTCTATCGGAAACATAAGTTTTGACTGATTTGAAAGCCGTGACCCCTTCTCTCTCCCTAAATCAAATTATCAACTTCTTGTGACCAGAATCGGAAAGAACGCATAAAAATACCTGCGTATACCAAATTTTGTGCCATTCCGTCAATCACTATTGCCGCAGCATCAAAAGTTTGATTCTCTTTCCGAAACTGAAGGGGACCATTCCCCCCCCCCCCCCCTCCCACCTTTATGCTCGGACGAAAAAATATTATAGAACAAAAAGGTCTTATTTTCGCCTCACAAATCAAACTCTGAAGTCATTCGGTTTAGTTTTGGGACACCCTGTATAACTACCAAAAAAGTAAACCATCGCGCTAGAGAAATTATACTAAAACCATCATGAGTTGTTGATTGCACTGCCAATATAGGCGCAGTCGATAATAGAAGTAAAGTGATATCTAGTGTGCAGTCAACTGAAAACAGTTGTTACGGGCTAACCGTGCGAGCCCGTTTTTATCCGTTTGATTGCGGAAACGTGCACGCTCCTAAACCTTTAAGGGTAGCGGATTCAACCAATCGTTGCCGAGTTCGAATTTGTCTGAGATTAATTAGGGCACTAGATACTTCTCACTGTGCGAATGTCAATGAGATCTCTTGGGGCGATAATAGGTTTTAAGCAGTTTCTTTTTCGGCGGTCTAAATTGTTTGGTTTGGAATTTGGAGTTGGATGGGAAAAGACACGGCTTGAGATACGCCCGGCTACACATGGGCGCCGAGCCTCTTCAAGGCTTACTGTGTCTTTAGACAGGTAATCCTATTTATATTCTCTTAAATGGCCCTACGGTGATTAGTCTATCTATTTCCTTCCCTCGCGAAAGGTATGAGTCTGGGACTAGTCCTACCAGATGTACAGGTTCGACCTTGAATTGGAGTCCAGATACTTCACAAAGTGCGTATTATCAATGGGATCTCTTAGCGCACCAATTCCTATCGAACTATATCCGGGTCGGTTCGTCAGTCCTTGAAAAAGAAAAAAGATGTAGGATATTGTGGGATCGGAAGGTGGCAGGTCGGTGTTATTTTAAGAACAACGCTCAAATAACACGAACACTATTTATTCGCACAAATTACACACACACGTCTTAATCCACACGTCTTAACTCGTCTAGAGTCGTCTTCGTCCTACGATCGTCTTAGCTGTCTCGAGGCACGGCTTTCCTTTTGACACGTCTTCTCGTCTTGCATCCTGTGAGCTCTTGAACTCGACTAACTCTGTTTTTTTTTTTTGTTGTTTAATTGATTCTGTCCCGCTCCTGCAGTCGCTAGGGATGCTTATCGGGATGTCCAGAGTTTCTAAATAAACTGAAAGTAACAGTGGTCTTGTGCCAGGTGAGGGGGGACCGTGAAAATTTGCAAAAAACACGGGAGCTTGAGAAAGTGTGGGGGAGTATTAGGTGGAAGTCATGATGGAAGAGAGATTGTGTTGGATAGAAATAAGGTGAAGTTAGGCTGGAGGATGGGTAGCATGGTGCTTCAGCGTCTTGAAATGTAGCGGGAACTGGTAGGTGATACGGTATGGGATTCTTTCGGCAGAGACTGGAGAGGTTTGCTGGATTAAAGGATTTGTGTGTGGGGAGACTTTATAGTTGCTGATGAGGGTGTGGATTACGTCAGAGATATATGGCATGTTTGATTCGAAGTGGAGCAAGTGGGTTCTGTAGTCAGGTTGGCGGTGTAAGATATGTTTGAGGATGCGGTTCTGTAGGATTTGGGTTTTCTCAAGCATGTAGGTGGGTGCAGCACACCATACGTGGATGCCGTACAAAAGTACGGTGCGTAAGCATACTTTATATAGAGTGAGTTTAACTTTGGTGTTGAGGGGGAAGCGGGGTGAGAGAAGATTCTTGAGGGCGTGATATGCAGTAACTGTTTTAGTGAGGCGATCAGTGACGGCGGGTTTCCAACTGAACTTGTGGTCGAGGATGATGCCGAGGTATTTGATATGCGAGGACCAGGGGATGGAGACGGAGTCTATTTGGAGTTTTATGGAGGGAGTGCCTTTTTTGATGAGCTTACCGTGAATGAATATTGCCTCGGTTTTATCTGTGTTTAGTTGTAGCTTCCAGATGGTAAAGAAGTGTATGAGGGAATCAAGGTATTTTTGGAGTCGAAGCACGGCGGTTTTTGGTTGGTATGAGGAGGTGAAAATAACTGTATCGTCGGCATAGAGTGCAGCATGACAGTAGGGGTGCATGGGGAGGTCGCTGATGAAAAGGTTGAATAGCGTGGACCCCAGGACGGATCCTTGGGGGACACCAGCGGCGATGGAGTAGGCGAAGGAGACAGTTTTGTTTAAGTGTACTCGACTGAGGCGATCGGTTAGGTAGCTATTGATTAGTAGAGTAAGGTAGGGAGGGATTTTCAAATTGTGAAGCTTATAAATGAGCCCCTGATGCCAGACCGTATCGAAGGCTTTGGCAAGGTCGAGTGAGACTAAGGCTGTGGGACGGTGTAAGTTGAGGTTATTTGTTACGTACTGTGAGACTCGGACAAGTTGGTGAGTGGTGGCGTGAGCAGCTCTGAAGCCAAATTGGAAGTTGGGGATGATGGATAGGTTATTGATGTGGAACTGTAATTTATCCAGGATAACTTTTTCAAATAGTTTTGAAATGACAGGTAGGAGGGTGATAGGCCTATAGGATGATGGAAGGTTCGGAGGCTTCCCTGGTTTGCGAACAGGGACAACTTTGCCGGTTTTCCATGGAGAGGGAAAGTGGGAGTGTAGAAGTGAATAAGAAAAGATGTAGTACAGTTGCGCGTAGATTTTGTGGTGTGCATGCTTGAGCATGGCGGCAGTGATGCGATCAGCTCCAGGAGCGTTGTTTTTTAATGTTTTAGCTAAATCACGGATGTATCGAGGGGAGAGAGCGGTTCCGTCCTGTAGTATGGTATTGTGTTGTTCTGGAGAAGGAGTGGGTATTGCAGGGGAGACGATGTGGGGGTCATTGTCATAAGGAGAGGAACGCTGGAGGGCGGCCTGGTGGATGTCTTGAAAGGAGGTGGCGACTGTATCAGCTATTTTTTGTGGATCAATCGTGGGGCATCCCTGCACTTGCATGGAAGAGAGAGGATCCTGTTTGCGGTTAATTTTCTTATAGATGGCCCAGAAGGTGGGATCAGGTTTATTGAATGCCTGTATTTTGTTGGTCCAGAGGGCATGTGTAAGGTGTTTAATTCTGGCGTTGATGTCTTTAGACAGGCACTGGACTAGGAAGTGGTGGTATATTAACCGGGTGTGTTGCCAGTGCTGACGTGCCCTTCTTCGTGCTCTGATTAGAGCCAGGAGAAGGGGGTCAGCACTGTACTTGGGTCTGCGTGGGCAGTTTGGGTTGGTAGGTTGGGTGGAGTCACGGAAAGCCTTGAGTAAGCATTTATTGATGGTAAGGATTTGAGAGTCGACTTGGGCAGAGGAGGAGAATTTGTTTATTAGTTGAAAAGTGGCTGTGCGTTTCCAGAAGGATTTCCAGTCGGTAGATGGGTTCCAGTAAGGAGGTGGTGCAGGGTTGGAGGAAGGGATCAGAAGGATGGGTTTGTGGTCAGAGGAGAGGTCATTTTCAGGGATGCTGATAGAGGAAGAACTGAGTTGGTTGGTTACAAAGAAGTCTATTGTGGAGGGGCTAGAGGGGTTAGCAAAGCAGGTATGTTCGCAGGGGGCGATGACTTTGAGAGCACGGTCGATTAGGAAATCGTGGAGCTTTTTCCAGGGTGGTTGGTGGTGCGGTTGCCCCAGGAGGTATGCTTGGCGTTCCAGTCACCGCCGACGAGATATGGCTTGTGGTAGGAGTCGAGGTGGTTGAAGAAAAGTTTGATTTCAGGGGAGTGTTTGGGTTGATAGAAGGCGGCGACAATGAGATTATGATCAGGTAGGTGGATGGCAAGGAAATCTGTATGGAATAGGGGCGTTGGTGATGGGAGGCAACGATAGTGAGTATTGCGGTGCACAAGGATTGCGACTCCTCCAGAGGGGTGCGGAGTACCATCGTGGGAGCGGTCCTGTCTGATGACAGTGTAGTCAGTGAATTGAAATTGGGTACGCGGGGATAGATGGGTTTCAGTGATGATAACAATGTGTGGAAGAGTGAGATCAGAGAGGTAGAGAAGTTCTTGTTTTTTGGAGCGGAGTGAGTTGGTGTTCCAGCAGAGGATAGTGGGAAGATTAGTACTGGGTGAGCTCATGACAGATAAGTTTTGGTTACGTTGATAAAGGCCACCAGTTGTTGAGCAGGAGTTTTACAGTTTTTTAGTTGCTGAAGGAGGCATTCAGCCGCAGCGGCGAGCTTGGAGATATCGCAGAGAGCATTGATTTCTTGGCAGGTTTGTGTTAATGAGATGAAGTCGGATTCGGTGGAGGAGTTGGAGCTGGGGGTATTTGTCCTGAAGTGGATGTTGGGGGCAGTGATTGAGGCGTATGAGGGGATGTTAGGAGGAGGGACAGGAGAGGGGTGTGTTATAAGGGGGATAGGGGGCCCGTGAGTGTGGGAGGGTAGAGGAGGGAAGCTGGAGGAGGCAGGTAATAATAATAGCTGGGGGGGTGGGAGAGCAGGTGCGGGAAGAGTAGGTTTGGGTTTCGGTTTGTTCGCCAGGTAACTTACCAGGGATGGGCACTTGGAGTAGTTAGCTGTGTGGGAGCCGCCACAGTTGGCACAGGTAGGTGTAACTTCTTTTGGTTTAGTACACGTTCTGGTAGCGTGTGCTTGACCGCACTTTACACATTTGGGATCCAGCCTGCAATTGGAGGCGGCGTGACCATATGCCTGACAGTTGTAGCACTGGATGTGTGCTGGTCCGGGGTTATATTTGTGCCAGTATATCCTGGTGTTTAGAAGAGAATTGACTTTATTAATAGTTGAGATGAGGGTGCCGGGAGGGAATCTGACTTTGAAGGCAGCGAACGGAGAGGTACTTAGGGGACTGAATTCAGTGACGTCAGAGGGCGCTAGCTTGCTGGCGATTAGTTGATTTCTGACGGTCTCGACAGGTAGTTTTGGGGGCCCCCGTAGGAGTATAGTAACTGGTTTGTCACTGGGGAGGGTGTAGGTGAAGAATTTTGCATTATTAGCCTCAAGGGCCTGGGTGACCTTTTTGTGGGCATCAATAGACAGGAGTGATATTTTCATCTGGTTGCCCAGAAACTTAAGTTGAAAGCCATCAGAGCCAGCTATCGGGGTGAGGAACTCGTGTAGTTTGAGGAGGTCACCATTGAAGTTTGCTAGGAGGATAGGAGGGGGTTTAGTCGTGCGTGGCGGGATCAGCACATGCGACTCAGGGGTTGCATGGTTGGAGGTAGCCGGGGTGTATGAGGGGGGAGGAGGGGGCAGGTGGACAGAGGGACCGCCACGGGTCTTTCCTTTCCCTTTTTCCTTCTGCTTGGCGAGGGGGGTTTTGGTGGATGGAGCTGGTGGTTTGATAACTGGGGGTTGGTTGTCAGAGAGAGGGGTGGTGTCCATGAGGTCGGTATCTTGGAGGTTGGCAAGAATTTCGAAGCGGTTGGGTGAGGCTGTGGCAAAGGATTGTGGGGAGTCGAGTGAGTTTCGTCGGGAGGTGGAGGTAGGTAAGGTTGGTGGAGCATTGCCACGGTTAGAGGTGAGGGGGGTGTTTACTAGGAGAGGTCTCATGTCGGTGTGGATAATTTTGGGTAGGTTACCCGGAGATGGAGAGGATGAGTTGCCTGAGTGTGTAATTTTTCTTTTGTTGATGCTTGCAGGAGCGTCAGACGAGGCTTGACCATTGAGAGAAGGGGAGGCGGGGGACCATGATAGGTTAGGAGTTGGAATGGTGATGGGGGCACTTGGCACTAATGGAGAAAGACCACTGTTACCTGACTGTCTGGTGTAGCCTGAGTTGTGGGATTGTCCTGAGGGTGAGGCCGTGATGTTCGCGTTGTCCGTAGAGGCTTCTTGGTTATCCAGAAGGGTGGTGTAATGGAGGGCTTGAGCGTTGAGGGCGCTGAGAGCGGCTTGCTGAAAATGTCCGCCAACACGGGGCTTAACCTGAGATGAGACCGAAGCCCGATTGTTGCTAATTGTGTCGTAATGCAACCTTATATTTATTAGCCTCTTTACGTCGTAAATTGTAACCTTTACGATTCTCTTGCTGAGTCTTCAGAATTTGCTCTTTTGCTTTCTCTCTTAATATAATACGCTTTTGATCGAATTGTTCGCAAAAAGCGTCTGCTAACATATCTTGCATCTGTAAATCTTCTTTACAACGCATTGTAACTCCTGTTAATAGTTCAGATGGACTTCTGGCTATACTCCGCTGATAAGGCGAATTTATTGAGCTCTGTAATTTACCAACATGACGGTACCACTTCGTAAAATCATCCATAAACAATTTTGTAAGAATCGGAATAATTGTTCGGTTTAGTCTTTCAATTTTCCCGTTAGCCCGTGGTAAGCCCGCCGTTATTATGATATGCTTAATTCCTTCAGTTTTACAGTAGCCGTCGAATTCTTGTAAGGAGAATGCAGTTCCCCTGTCAGAAATGATATACGGTGGATTACCGAATGCTTTTGATTGTCTAGTTTAGCAATAATCTCGCGTGATGTCATTGATTTTACTCTGTACAACCAGACAAACTTTGTGAATGCATCAATAACGGCAAGAATGTGGTTATAGTTCTTACTTGTAGATTCTAACGGTCCGAAATGATCTATATGGTACGCGTGTAGCGGAAGATCAATCTTCGGAAGCGGATGCAAATAACCTTCAGGTTTACCCTGTTTTCTATTAACAAACATGCATGGTATACAATTCGTAATAAACCTTTCGACTTTTTTACTTAACTAAGGAATATAATAATCTTTTGAAATGAGGTCCTCTGTACTTTTTGGACTCGGACGTACTTTCTGATGTACAATTTGGATTATTTCATTTTGCATCTGTTTCGGTATTATCAATAAATCGTTACCACTCACAAATCGGTATAATATTCCACTACGCAACGTAAAGTTATCTTGTGGAGTTTCATTTAACGCTTCTATTAGCGTCTTAAGTACCGGATCGTTCTCCTGCGCTCTTTTGACTTGTGACAAAATATCGTCGGCGGTAACAATCATAATCGCATTACGACTTAGACAATCTACGTGTTTCATCCGCGTACCCCTGACGGTGCCCTATTTCATAATCGAAATTTTCCAAATACTCAGCCCATCTCCAGATTTTCGCAGAAATCTCTTTCTTTTTCATTGTTAACGTAAAAGTGGCGCAATCTGTAATAATCTTAAATCTTATTCCTAGTAAATTGACACGGAATTATCGCAAAGCGTCAATAAAAGCTAAAATCTCAAGCTCGTAACTCTTATATTTGCGGTGCGGTGGAGTAGTCTTACGGCTCACATAGTATACTGGATGGCACTTCTCATCGTCTGTCGATTTTTGTAAAAGTATCGCTCCTAATCCATTCTGAGACGCGTCTGTATGCAATTGTGTCTCTTGCGACGGATCAAATATCTTTAAGACAGGTTCCTTAGACAAAATTTCTTTAACCGCGTTAAAAGCTTACATCTCGTTTTCTTCTAATTTGAAACGTTCCTCTTTGCGCAATAAATCGCTTAATGGCTTCGCAACAACAGTACGCTGGTACAAATTTGCGGAAATAACCTGTGAGCCCTAAAAAGCTTTGTGCATCTTTAACAGATTTCGGTTTAGGAAAATGCAACACTGCCTCTATTTTACTCGGAGAGGGATATATTTTACCATCCCTGATTATTTGTCCTGAATATTCTATGCGCTCCTGCATCAGCTTACACTTCTTAGTGTTAAACTGTGTTTACCTACCAACATTAAGAGGGAAAAGGAAAGGGAATGATCCCGGCTTAAACTGAAAAAAATAAATGAACATTTCATAATATTCTTTATCGGGACAATGAACCAAGACTTTGACTTACTGTACAAGATCTACGCCGCTATCTAATCCTTTAACAACTTCAACAATTAATCAGTCAATAATGAAGAAAACTAACGCACGAATGGCCATTTACAATTAACAAGAGAGCTCTTTTACCAGGTACTAGCTACCAACACCAACGTAGAGTGATCTGGCCCGCCGAGCGTACTCACACGCCTCGGGGAAACAAAAAGTGCTGCCGGTGGGCACCACCCGCACCTTACAGGCAAAAGGACAGCACCTCTGTACTTCCTCACAACACAACTCCCTCACTTGCGCGGCACAACTCACCTGGTCTCTATAATCGCCTCTAACACAGATTCTATAACTCTTTGTACTTTCGCTCAATCCATCGCACACGCAGTCGCTCCTACCGTGGTCGGCTCGATTCTGCCACGCGCGCGGCTCCTCGCTGAGCCTCGCTGTCGCCAGGGAGAACGGCGCGAATGCCCAAGACGCGTCACGCTGCTGCGAGCGTTTTTCAAACGCGAACAAGCTGTAAACCATATTCAGCTACTACTTTTACCACTGTATCTAGTCGTTCGACTCCTTCACTGTAATCAGATGCAAAAATTATTACATCGTCTAAGTATAACGACATATTCTCTTGGTTCATTAACGGTCCGAAAACATGGTTTATATAACGTTGAAAAGCAGGTGGTCAATTGCAGAGTCCGAAAGGAGCCTTAAGGAAGTAATACTGTCCCTCATGAGTAATAAAAGCTGTATATTTACGACTTTCTCCTGCGACGTCTACATGGAAAAATCCGTTACGAAGATCGAGCGTACTAAACACACGTGCAACCCGTAATTTATCGATCTGATCTTCTATCAATGGCAACGGATACGTGTCCTTCTCAATAATCTTATTTAATGGATGATAATCGATACATACCCTCGGTGAGCCATCTTTCTTTTTCACAACTACTACAGGACTTGCGTATTATGAAGCACAAGGTACGACAACTCCTTCTCGTATCCACTCCTTCAACCTGCTCTTTGACAATTTTCCGCTCTGGCGCGAAACCTTCGTAGCCGCTGGCACATCGGTTTCTCGTCTTTGAGAATTAACTTCAATTTCACTCCGGTCGTCTTGCATTTCTTTGGCTCATACGAAGTTATTAAATCTGTCAGCTTATCACGTACATTCTCGTCGAGAATCAGTTCAATGTTTGCTAGGGTTTCTTCGGGAAGATTAATATGCGTCAAAAAACAAGTGGGCACAGTCTTTGTAATAATTACATCGCCTTGGTTAAACTTCATCTCGGTTACGTCTAAAATGTTTCTACCAACAATGACGTCATATTGCATTGCACTAGGAGGTACAATCTACAAAACTATTGGGTAATCTTCGTTATTGATATAACCAGATGTTTGTACTGCAACTACGATCCGTGCTCGCGCACGGCCGTACCTCTCACCGCAGCCCGAACCGTCCGCAATAGTTTCCCTGATGCCCAGTACGCTCCGCCGATCTCGTATGTGGGCGCCAGGCCCCCCGAAAGGAGCCACTATTTAATAATTACTCGAGATCGGACGCTGATACGGAACGCGCAATAACTACGATAGTTCCCCCGACCCGACTAGCTCTGGTCTTTCATCTGGGTCCGTGCGATGCCCGATGGAAAACGCCGGAACGTCCGGCCGTCCTGGTACGGCGGAATCGACCGAGACGCGTTCAACGCGACTGAAGAGGGAGCATACAAAACCCAAGTAATCACGTGAAGATAAATAACCCCAACTTCGTAAAGAAAGTAACAGAAATGAATTTATTACAGCATTCGTGATCCGCAACCGAGTTAACAAGATGGCGGCGTCCGCGTGCCGTCGCTGAACCCTCGAGAACAAGCTAAACGTTTAAATTAGGATCTTCGGCCAATCACGGGGCCGCCCGCCGCTCGCGTGTCGTCCTCGGCCAATCACGGGGCCGCTCGGCGCTCGCGTGTCGCCCTCGGCCAATCACAGGGCCCCTCGCCGCTCGCTACTACGCACTTCTATATTTCGACCTAACGACTTGACTTGACCACGAAACGGGGGAGATTACGCGTCTTCAGGCCCGGAAACTCGCTGCCCTTCGGTCGCCTCTTGGCCTGTCCCAGGAGAGGCCTTCCTGGGCCGGGGACCCCCCTCGAAGATGTCGCGTACCGCGCGACTTTGTTGCCCCGGTCACACCTCTCCTGGTCTGTTCCTCTCACGACTTACTGGACTGCGAATTAACCCCTTTAATGAAACCCAGCAAAGAGCCGCACCGAAATACACCGAGAACCCCGCACACGCACCGGAGAGACGCAAAGGAAAGATCAACCACTTACCGTCGCTGCCAACCTGCTAACCTCGTTCGCTTGTCTCTCCGCCCCTCGTACAGTAACTGGACGCGGCCGCAACTCGATACGCTATTCCACCACGCGGCCGAAAGACTCTATTCTGAGATTCGAACCACCAAACTCAATCCAACAAAGCTTAGGAGAAAAGAAAGACTATCGAAATGCAACTAGGACTGCTCACTACGCACGCCGGAAGTCAAGTAACGAGAGGCTAGCACGTGGCCGGCGGCAAGGGTTCGTGCCGCTCATCACGCCGCCTAGTTTAGGGGGATGCGCTCGATGAGTCCCACGGCGGCGACAGGTGGTGGGTCGTGTTCGATTCCGCATCGATTCGCGGCCTAGATCTTTGCCATCCCGGTCCTGCTCCCTCTCCGGCGGCAGCTTTTCCCTCTCGTTCCTCAGCTGGTGGGTTGGTGTGTTGCTTGTTGGGATGTCGACCGGGTGATCAGTCCGGCCGACATCGCTGAACTTCCCTGTCTCAAAGATACATCGTAACAAATGGGGTTAATAATATCCTTTTTCTGATGCGCTTGGCCCTTCGGAACGCGAATCCCCCCCGTCCCGGCGCGCGTAACAAGTTGTCCCACGCGGAGGCTGGCGGTGACGGAGTGACGACAGAACGCTTCGTCACAGTACATAACCCAAAGCTTGAGATTGACCGTTCCGGAAAGCCGACAACTTGAAATTGGAATCGATAAGTTCTAACGATTTCGTCTCGTGAAAAGCATCTTTGCGCAATAAACCTGCCAGACTACCGCTATCTATTAAAGCGTGCACCTTTATATCGTCACAGACAATTTCATTAGTTGCACTGTTTTTTGAACCTGCATTAACTATACTTACCACAGATTCATTTGGGCTATTATGATCTATCGGCTTTGTGCAGCTCAATGACTCATGTCCAAATTCGTTGCAATTGAAACATTTCTTACCCAAGTGTTACTTATCGCAATTCGTCGAGTGATGGCCTAATACACCGCAGTTAAAACATCTCACTTGTGGCTGTCCATCGCGTAGTTCTGCATGCTTCTTCGTATCCTCCGTTGTATTCTTTTTTGCATCGTCCGTTAGCGTCTTCTTTCTTCCTGCTGTTGTCACTGCATCTTTAAATCTTCCGCCCTTCTTCATCTTCTCGGAATGAGAATTTCTGATTTTTCGATAAGTCTTTAGCCTTTCCTTGAACTCCGATATCGTCTTTGCCCCATACAATACCGCCTTATTGTTCGCTTCATCGTTTATGCCCTCAATTACGTAGTCAAACAATGCGTCCTGACCGATCGAGCCACGTGCGGTTAGCTCTCTGATAGCCGGAAAATATTCTTGTACTGTTTCTCCCTTCTTCATTCTCCGCCTTTCAAGCATGCGATGCAGTCGGGCGGAGCTCACCTTTTCAGAAAATTCCTCCAACAATTTTGACTTTAATCATTTCCACGTTTTTATTATGCCCTGACTTTGTATAAACAGTCGGGCAATCCCTTTCAGAGACTTCTTGGCAAATACTACTTTTTGCAAATCATTCCAACTAAACATGGCTGCCACATCCTCAAAATCAACGATCCATTGTCCGATTGGGCAGGAATCCCCACCGTCAAAATCGCGAATCGAACCTTCAATGTCCTTATAACTCAACATAAACTTTAATTCGGAATTTGCCCGTCAGTCACTTCACACTTCGTTCTTCATTTTCGTTCCATCAGAATCATTTGTACTTTCTTCATCTGAGCTCGTATCATTTTCTGCGACGAGATTTTTCCATCGTCTTCTGCGTCGTCTTGTGCGTCGTCAACATCTGCGGCTTGCAACGATTTCAGGTTCATCAGTGCTCGTACGATTCTTTCCCTTATTTCCTCGGCGTTTCCCGAATATTCCGCGCCGTGAATGTTGCAAATCGATATTAAATCACCAATTGATAAACCCACGGCATAATCCAATTTAGCACGATATTCTTGCGAGTCGTCTGCGAAAGTAAAACCGGTAAAATCTCGTAGCTGTTGCCGATTTTTCCTATCTCCGTCTGCTTGGAATATTAATTCATGCATTGCCATAATAACCCTGCGAGGAGCCGTTTTAATTTTATCTCTTGTAATTGGAATCTGTCCTAAACTTTCCGTAGTGGCTTTACATAGAGTCATTGTCTTTCACGTACACGTATGGACACCGCATCGCAAGTGCCACCGCGCATCGCTACTTCTCGAACAGTCGTGTTACTAAATTGCCGTGTGCGTGTTCGGCTTCGGCTTGTCTCGACACGTTGCTACGCGCTCTCGTAACTTCTAGATGCTTCGTTTTTTCTTTGTGACCTTGTTTCTCTGTCTTACACTCGTTACTTCATCTCTACGTCTTTCACTTCTTGCTTCGTCTTTTCTGGACTTTGGACTGTTGCAGACCTTTTGCAATTTCTCAGCAACATATATCTTACTTCTTTACGAACCATATATCTAAGAATCTTATAGGAACATGCACCTCTGTGCTACACCCTCTTTCTTTATTTAGACACACTTTGTCACCCCTAGGTGTCCTCGTAATTGTTCGAATCTCCCTTTGCTCAAAGGTTTAGTGAGGGTATCCGCGATTTGCTCCTCTGTGCTTATATACTTTAATTCAAATAACTTTTCCTGGTAATGATACCTAATAAAATGAAATTTTACATCTATATGTTTTGTTCGACGGTGGAACTCCGGATTTTCAATCAGTCTTAACGCACTTTGATTATCAACGTACACTACGGGCTTGCCTATTGCATGTCCTACCAGAGTTTTGACTAATCTTTCTGTCCACACTAGCTCCTGCACTGTTTGACTAGCTGCTATGTACTCTGATTCGGTTGTTGACTGAGCTACTGTCCGCTGCTTCCGTGATCCCCAAACGATCGGTGTCTCTCCTAATTTAATGACATACCCTGTAGTTGACTTCCTAGTCTCTCGGTCTCCCGCAAAGTCCGCATCACTATACGCTTTTAATCCTACAGTCCCTTTCTTCCCTTCGAACCTGATACCGTATTCTACAGTTCCTTTTACGTATTTTAATATTCGCTTAACTGCGTTCCAATCCGCCTTCGTGGGCGCTTCGGCTCGTTGGCTGACATGGTTCACTGCGTAGGCGATGTCCGGTCTTGTCACCATGGCGAGGTATAATAGGCTCCCCATAGCTTCCTTGAATGGTGCCCTCACCGGTTCTCTGCTGCCCTCGTTGTCAGCTATTGCATTGGTCTGGTGCTGGTCGGCCGGTATCGCCACCGGATTGGCCTCCATCATCCTGAATCTCTCCAACACCTTTGTTGCGTAGACTTCCTGGTTGGCAAATAGTCCTCCTTCTGGACATCGTCGAATTTGCATTCCTAAAAATACGTATAATGGAGTCACACATATTTCCAATTCTCGTGCCAGGTGCTCGAGCAGCCTGTCACTCAGACTCGCGCTTGTAGGCGCCACGAGGCCGTCGTCCACGTAAATTGCTAGGATGAGCTTCTCCTCCCTTCCGTCCGTTGCGAACACGCACGGGTCATCAGGGTTGGCCTTGAGGTTGAATTTCTGAAGACATTGGGTGAACTTCTTGTTCCAGCATCGCGCTGACTGCTTCAATCCATATATGGACTTTTGTAACTTACAAGCTCTTCCCATGCCATCATCCAATCCTTCCGGCTGCATTGTGTATATCTCCTCTTCCAGTTCTCCATGGAGATATGCTGTCTTGATGTCGAACTGCCTGAGGTCCATGCCCTCCGAAGCCGCTAGAGCCAAAACTACACGTATCGATGGGAACTTGACTAC
Organism: Trypoxylon attenuatum; assembly: GCA_963989405.1. NCBI lineage: Eukaryota > Metazoa > Arthropoda > Insecta > Hymenoptera > Crabronidae > Trypoxylon > Trypoxylon attenuatum. Next base: position 22,413,561 of record OZ022489.1, read on the forward strand.
TGGACTGTATGTTTCCTCATAGTCAATGCCTCGCACTTAGTTGAAACCCTTTACAACCAGAGGTGCTTTGTACCTGCTCCCATATCCTCCGACTCCTGGTTTGTGACAGAACACCCACCTGTTCCTCTGGATTTGAGTGCCTTGCGGCGGTCTCACGAGAGTCCACGTTTTGTTTTTCTCTAAGGATCTGAGCTCCTTCTCCATGGCCTTTTTCCACGCTCCGGCTTCCTCCGACTCGATGGCTTCCGGATAACTCCTGGGCTCCTGACCTGCAGCGACAAATAATTTTTGAACATCGAGTTCATAATCTCCATACCATATTGGTCTCTGGATCGCGCCTCGATCTCTCAGTTGGTATTGTCCTGCTTCGTTCCGTGCTTCAGCCGGCTCTCTTTGTGGTGCTTGACACCCTTCTACCGGATTCCCTGGTGCTTCAACAGCATCTTCATACGCTTCCTCGGATTGTTCCATGGGAACTTCTTCTTGTTCTTGTACTTCCTCGGAGCTATCCTCTTCTTCGCTGGATTCCGGCCGTCTCCATTTCTCAGAGAGTTGGGTATTATCTTGCTTCTTCGTTTCCTTACCCGTCTTGTCTCCTTGTATACTTTCTGGAGCGAATACTACATCCCTGTGGACTTCCACCTTATCCACCTCAGGAAACCAGATCCGATACCCCTTGGCTGTGCTGCTATAACGGACGACGACTCCCTCTTTCGCCTTGGGGCTCCATTTTTGCCTCTTTTGCATTGGAATATGTACGAATGCCTTGGTCCCAAACACCCGGTAATTGGTCAGACTGCACGGTCTCCCATGCCATAATTCGTATGGGGTTTTCTTAGGCTGGTGTGTGTTACCTGTTCTATTTAGTACAAATACCGCCGTGTCGACCGCCTCTGCCCACAACTTCAGATCTAAACCTTTTGCATGTATCATGGTTCTGGCTGCCTCGACGACTGTCCTGTTTTCTCGCTCTATTACACCATTTTGTTCAGGTGTATACGGCACACTCCTCTCATGCCTAATCCCCTCCTTGGCAGTGATTTCTTCTACTTTCCTGCTCACAAATTCCAGACCATTGTCCGTTGTCAGTCTTCTTACCTTGTTACCGGTTTGGGTCTCCGTTTCCCTCAGGTATTTTTCCAAAAGTTCCGCGACTTCCGTCTTGGATTTTAGGAAGTACACTGACCTATACTTAGAGAAATCATCCTTCAAAAGTAGGAAATATTTTGAATCCCCTATTGACCTATGCTCCATTGGCCCACACAGGTCTGTGTGAACCAACTCTCCTGGACTGCTTGTTTGGCTCTGGCTGCTGCGGAATGGTTTCCGTGCCATTTTTCCCACCACACAACCTTTGCAGAACCAATCCTTCTGTGGTGCGGCTTGGATTCCTAACCTGTTCAGAGTTTCAGTCACCTGGGCTACATTTTGGTGGGCAAATCTCTCATACCACACCTTAAAGCTCACTTCCTTCTCAGTATGTACGTAGGCCTGTTCTGGTTCGCTTCCCTCTTTCTTTGGAAGCTTGCTGTGGAATGCCATCCTGTATAGGTTACCCATGCGTTCTCCCACTGCCACCGTGCGCCCATCTCTTTTCAACTGGCACCTTGTCTTATCCGAGGTTGAGCTCAGCCCCTTGTCAACCGTCGCTGCTAGGGAGAATAGGTTATATTTAAGCTCTGGAACATACAACACTTCAGTTAACCGACTGTCGTTCCACTGTTTCCCGTCATAGGCCTGAATCTCGATTTCTCCCTTTCCTAGGGCTTGGATGGTTCTTCCGTTACCCATTCTTATGAGTCTCGGCTCCACTAACTCTCCAAATGTAGCGAACCACTCCCGTCTTGGCGACATGTGCTGCGTCGCCCCTGAGTCTAAGTACCACTCGTTCCCCCCGTCTTCTGGAGCATCTGGCACTGTCGCCAGCACCTCTCCGACGAAGGGTTCTTCTCTCTTCTCATTGGCACCTTGCGGGCTCTGCTCCGCACCCCCACGTTTCTCTAACCTACATTCCCTCTTCCAATGCCCCATCCTGCCACATGCAAAGCACTTTCCCACTCGCTTGCCAGGATTTTGGTTACCTTTGTTTTTGGATTTAGCTAAGAAGGCGCTGTTGCCCTTGGGCCCCGTCTTCTCCACCCGCAGCTCCTCCGACATTAGGCGTGCCGTAAGGTTCCCCAGCGTCCTTTGTTCCGGGCTCGTTGACTCCCATGCAGTGGTAAAATGTGCGTATTCCGGTGGCAGGGTCATCAGGATTTTGGTTATCACCATGCTTTCCGACATGGACTCACCAAGCATAGTTAGACGGTGTGAGAATTCTTTTATTCTAGCTATATGTCCGGAAATATCGTCTCTACGCTCTTTCCCGAGCGAGTACCATTGCTGCTGGAGCATGTGCTTGGCAGTTTCATTTTTACTTTCATAGATTTCGTGGAGTTTCTCCCACATGGCCTGGGAGGTCTCGCAATTGATAATATGGAGTAATGGATGCTCACCCACCGATGTAACGATGATTTTCTGCGCTTGGCCGTCCAGTTTCTTCCATTGTTTCACCTTTTTCTCGTACTCGGCCATTGCTCCCGGCGTCCCACTTGCTGATCCGACCGGCCTGGGGTTTTCCCCGTTAACCACCTCCACCGCTTCTGCGGTGAGGATCAGTATTCTTGCCTGGAACTTCCATGTTCCCCAATTCTCGCTGCCCTTGAGCTTGGTTATTCTTGTGGGTTCCGGCTGCTCCATTCCGATCCTTGCTCTATTGCACGTGGCGGCCAACCTTGGAGTCTGCACCTCACACCTTGCTCGCGAGAATTGTTACTTTTCCGTGTTAATTTTTACACTCTACCCCCAGTAGCACATGACTGGGCCCAGAACCTGTTGAGTTTTGCAGTATAAGTTCTTTATTAACATCACAAACCCCGGATCCATACGGATTTACATAGTCGCTTTTATCGCACTCTTGAACACACGTTCGTTCGCATCGGCTATTCGCACTCGAAGAAGGAGATCGGCGAAATCGGAAGATGAGCTAACATCCGATTCTGCTCGCTCTCGCAACCCGCCGCTAGTTCTCGTGTCGCTTAGGTCGCGTCTCCCTGCATGCTATTGCCCTTTGCACAGTCCAACTATCGTGTACATACAGGGTGTCCAATTTTAACTTACGCAGCTGAATTTCTCAAAAGTGGTTAGTGCTAGCAAAAAATGTTTCAGACAAAAGTTGTTTGACTTCGAGGGGGACATGTTACGGTGACCTTGTGTTTGATCTTAGAGGTCACGTTCAAGGTCATTTTAAGGTCAACCTTGTTTTTTTAAATGGGAACCCATATTTTTGACCGCAAATTCGGAAAGCGCGGAAAATTCTACGTTGAAATGAGGTGTAACAGTTGGGGTCTGAATGATCCACAAGGTTGTGTGGAGGTCGGTTTTATTTTATTTTCTTAATCCTTCCAACCGGATAACGGATATAAATAAACACAAATTTCGGAGTTAATTTTAGAACAGGATAAATTGTATTAATTTCGAAGGCTGTTCTAAAATTAACTCCGAAATTTGTGTTTATTTATATCCGTTATCCGGTTGGAAGGATTAAGAAAATAAAATAAAACCGACCTCCACACAACCTTGTGGATCATTCAGACCCCAACTGTTACACCTCATTTCAACGTAGAATTTTCCGCGCTTTCCGAATTTGCGGTCAAAAATATGGGTTCCCATTTAAAAAAACAAGGTTGACCTTAAAATGACCTTGAACGTGACCTCTAAGATCAAACACAAGGTCACCGTAACATGTCCCCCTCGAAGTCAAACAACTTTTGTCTGAAACATTTTTTGCTAGCACTAACCACTTTTGAGAAATTCAGCTGCGTAAGTTAAAATTGGACACCCTGTATATATGCACATATCCTTTAACAATAATTCCCTCTATTCCCTCTAACAATAATTTACAAGTAGCAGGTTTATTACATGAAACACAGTTGAACAAAGTACGTAGTGTTATTTAGGCCGATTCAAATTGTAGGGCATCATGCAAGAGTACCATTCCTAGGTCCCGTCCGCATTCCTCTTGTAGTGGGTACGCCCGTCCGCCTAGATGGAGCAACGACTGCGAGTTCTACTCCCATATCCAAGTGCCCACCCCCAGGTCACAGCCAATGAATGTCTTCATGGGCGTCGTGTTGATCCCTTTGTTGAACATAGTGTTCAACGCGCTTTCTATTTTCTTAACGTGTTTGTCCCAATCCCTGGGATCTCCACCGGCCGCAGTAGTGGCTAACGCGTCGACGATCGTTTTATGATAGTGCTCGCATTGTCCGTTTGCCGTGGGGGTGGCCGGCATTCAAAACATGCTTAATCCCGATGGCATCACAGAAAGCCTAGAACTCAGCGCAACGTAAATCACGCCCCTCGGTCGCTAATGATCTGTGTTGGTGACTCGAACAGGGAGGCGAGATTCGCTAGCGCCTTTACCGCATGGCGCGTCCGCCGATCTTTTACTAGCTCGATGATAGTAAACTTGGTAAACGCGTCTAGAACCACGAGCAGGGCCCACATGATCGACGTGCACCGTATGAAAGGGCGCCGGAACCTTCTCAATGCTGTTGAGTTTGCATTGTTTTTCCCTGCAGCGTGCTCGTAACATGTACAACTCAGGCAAGCCTTCACGTATTTGGTAACGAACTCTTGTATCCCAGCGAACCAATAGTTCCGTTGCATGCGCTCTAGAATTTTGTCGGTACTCAGGTGCCCCGCGTCATCATGACATAACTTACATATCTGTGATCGCAACTTGGGTAAGACTCACGCGATATTGCCATCCTTGAGACGTCGGTACAGCTTTTCTCACTTGATCTCATACTCTGTAAAATAATGTTTAGTCTCGGGCGTCTTGTTCCGCGCCTGCTGGATCGTTCGTATTCGAGCCAATTGGTCGTCTTGCATCTGGGCGGCAGTAATCAAATCGGCCTCGGAGATGTCTACTGAAAAGACTTCAAGTGTGATCGGCTGGGGGTTGCGACTGTATGTGCGTCCACATGGGTCATCCGTGTTCCAGGCCGGTATTCTATTTCAAAGGTGCACTCTTGTACCTCCAGCCACCAACAGCCGACCCGTGTCAATAAATCCTTTCTAGAGAAAGTCGTCCTCAACGCATTGCAGTCTGTTAATACTTTGAATGCTTGCTGCTGTCGCTCTTGCCATCCCCACGCGACATCTTTCCTAGTTAACCTCGTTAACGGTTCTAAGATTGTCGCGTACCCCGTGACGAACTTTCGGAAATAGCTAGCCAAGCCCAGAAATTGTTTTACTTGCTTTACCGTTTCTGGGGGTGGCATCTCTAGCATCGCCCCTATTTTTCTCCGACCGGGTTTCACGCCCTCCGCGCTAATTTCTCGCCCGACATACTCTATACTTTTCTTAACCCTTTCGCGCCGAGCGCCCCGTCCGCCGAAGTACCGTGACTGTACGGAAACTCGCGCCGAAAATATGCACAGTGCGCGTGGTTTTTGTATATATGTTAAGTCTCATCTACAATATATTCTGCGAGCTCTTGGTAAAAAAATAGTTCGAAGTAATCGATAATTTTTGACGATCTTCCTATTTCCTTCTTTAGTCCTGAATTTTTTGAGGAAAATTTATGAATCCTTGGTGCGAAATTTTTCAATGTCCATGTTGTGTTGCACTGGGTGTCCTTTGTATTATCGTCAATTAACTCTGCTTCTGATTCTGAAGTACTGCATATATTATTTCTCCGTCGTCTTTTACACCGGTGGACATTATTTTCATTTTCAAAATCGGTTACTTCAGTTTCAAACATAATACTATTTTTATGCTTTGTACTCATTCTGAAAGGGCCTAAGATATTTTTGTAAATACATTTTCAAATAAAACCCTAACCTCAAAAGTCTAATTTTTAGTAGTTATACCGTAGTAGCCGATCTATTCCTAATTTCTGTAAAAACCAAATATGTAAAATCGTTTACTGCCTAATGGATTCGATAGAATGTTCGCTATAAAACAGTAAACGATCGAATGATCCAATCCAATTCGTCAATAAAATCAATGGAAAATGCTCTGCCGATAACGAAAAATGTTGCCATCGATTATAGATGGCACTCGTACAGATCATTTTCGATGCCGCACATATGCGGCGCTCGTACCCAGCAGTCGTGGCGTGGATGCCGCGTATATGCGGCGGCCGTACCCACAGGTCGTCGAGTGGATGCCGCATATATGCGGCGCTCGGCGCGAAAGGGTTAAAGAACGAGCAGTTTTCTAGCTTAAGAGTTAGGCCATGTGCGCGAAACACTTCCAAGACCCGACGGAATCTCTCGAGACCCTCTTCCTTTGTTCGAGACGGAATGATAATGTTGGCGAGGTACGAAAACGCGATGTCATCCTTAAGCCGACCCAATACTTTATCCATTAACCGGTGGAATACGGCGGGCGCGTTGGAAAGACCAAATGGCACTTTCAAAAACTCGTAGTGGCCTTCGGTGGTAATAAACGTCGTTTTGTCAACCGATCCTTCGGCGCCGGGTACCTGATAGTAGCCGGACGCTGCATCTTGCCCCTGTAAAATATTTGTTTCCGCCGAGTTTGTCTAACTGGTCATCACCTAGTGGCAACGGGTATTTGTCTTTCATCGTTACGGCATTCAATTTGCGATAATCAACGCACGTTCTCAAGTCTCCCGTCTTCTTTTTAACCAGCGTGATCGGACTGGCGTAAGGGGACTCAGATTCGCGAATTATGCCGTTCGTGAGCAATTCAGCCACAATTTCCTAACGAGCGATATGCGACAGGTACATCCGTTGTCATTCGAATCTCAATCGCGGTCGCGCTGGTCTTCCCGAGATTACGCATTGACGAAGATGTGCAATCGCGAAATTCTTTGATCAGGGCAGCACACGCACGGCGAGTTTTACCATAGACCTCCCCGAAATCTAACTTTACGTCCGCGTTAACCGCAAATACATCGATCGCCGGTGCAGCTAAGTTTTTCCTCGCGGCTCCCTAGTTTCGTCATCACGATATGTTCCTGCTGCAAGAAGTCTCGACCTACGATGATTTCCTCCGTCGTGCAAGCGTTAGGAACAACATACGTGCGAACGTTAGCTGTAGCGCTTTGTACCCTAATTCTGAGCGGTGCTACCTGTCCTGTCGTAACCGCTTCACCACTAAATCCCTTTAACACGGCGCGTTTGTCCTCGGCTAAACTAATGCGAAGCTCCTCCGCTACCGAAGATCCAAAGAAGAATCCACCCGCGCTCCGGAAGTCGCTCGCAACTCACTGTCTTTGGTATCGTCACTTTCGCTTGCTCGAACTCCCGCGGTACGCCGACCCCTGAAGTGGGCGCCAGGCCCCCGGAAGGACCAAATTTGTAAAGAAAGAAGTCGGAAGATAGCCCGAATCGCGGAAAGAAATTAGCAAGATCACCCGTTCCGACCAGCTCAAAATTAGGTCACGGGTTTGCGCGATGCCCAAGAGAAAGACGCAGTACGACTCGGCCGCCCGAGTACGGCGGAATCGACCTAGTACAGTCCAATCCAGCTGAAAATAATGCATTCAACCAGAAATACAGAGAGAATGAACGTTAAATGACTTTTATTATAACCGAGAAACCCGAAAATAACATGGCCGACTTGGCGTGCCGTCGTCACGCGCTCGTGAACAATGGGTAATTCAAATCGCCACCGCTCAATCACCGACCGCTCGCACGCGGCCGGAATTCGCGTATCCTAATCACACTCTAAATTATCTGCAAAGTATCGCTCTAATTTTCGCCGGACTTGACTTTCGAACCGGGAGGTCACACGTGTCGTCAGGGCCGGGATTTCGCGTTCCGTCGGTCGCTTCGCCTGTACCCGATGAGGCCCTCGAGGGGCGGTCGTTTCCCCGCTCGAAGCCGTCGCCTGCAACCCGCGACTTTGTTTCCCCGGTCACTACCCCAAGAGACTCTACCGTTCGCGACCGAAGGCGAAATCCCCTTTAACGGACCGTAAATTCACTACCACGAGCCGCACCGGAATCAGAAAACCGCACAACCACCAAAGAGACGCAATAGGGAAGGATCGAACACTTACCGTCGCCGTCAACCTGATATAACCTCGTTCATCCGACCCAAAGCTTCTCGCATTCAACTGGATGCAGCCGAAATACCTCAACTCGCTCAAAACTTCTAACAAACTCTACTAGAATGACTCTCAACGCAATTAATGCAACCAAAAGAAAACCTGGATTGCTTGCTACGCACACCGGGAGTCAAGTGGCGAGATTTCCACATGGGTTGGCGGCGAAGGCTCGTGCAGCCGATTGCGTCACCTTGCACAAATGGGCGCGTAATTGTGACTCCCCCGGCAGTTGACAGATGGGGTGTCCTGTTCCTTTTCGCGGTCGATCCGGTGGCCCTTGATACTCGGCTGGCGTCTTTGTCTCTCCCTAGTGGCTACTCGGCTCTCTCTCTCTCTCTCTCTCTCTCTGTCAGCTGTTGGTGTTGTTGTCGGGATGCCGACCTTGTGATCAGTCTGGCTGACATCGCCGGACTTTCCCCGTGACTCGAGGCGGAAAAGAGAGGGTTAGTGACATGTTTTCTGAATGGATTTTGGGCCGTTCTGAACGCATTTCCCCCCCGGTCCGGAGGTTGGCGGTGGCGAAGCGTTCAAAAAGCGCTTCCTCATACTACGTAGGTGCCATTTATCCGTATCGGCGTCCAGAATATATTCTTATTGAGGGTACTGAGTCTAATTGACAGTACCTTTTTCTGTTGCTGGTTGTCAGCCTTCCTGCCTGCATCCTGCGATTTCTCACCCTTGCGCTGCTTGCGTGCCCTCGCGATGTACTCCAATTATCCGCAGGTGTAACACCGCCGCTCCTTTAGTTCTGCTGCCGATGAGGGAGATGCTGATCGACCTCTCTTCGCGCGTGGTGTTGCCTTTTTGCTCGATGGAGACGACTCTCTCGGCCGTCGGTCCTTCGGCCTCGTAAATCGGTCTTTGGACTGCTTCTAGCCGGGCATACGCCCCATCGTCGTCATATACGAGTATAATGAGTCTACTTGCGCTGAGCGGACTGCTCTTGCCACCATTTGATCTGGTATGCCGTGGATTACCAGCTCCACCAAATGACGATCTGGGAACTTCTCAATCTTATCGAACCGGTGCTGCTTCTCGTGGCAGTAGTCTCCCAAACTCTGCCCTGGACTGGCCTCGTAAAGAATGGCATTCCAGTACAATTTGCTGACGCTTGTTGGCCGACGGAAACGGGCGACTAAGAGCACCTTGATCGCGCGCCACTGCGAGGATCTCTTCCTGCGGGTTTCGAACCATCCCTTGGCATGACCCGCCAGTCGCGTTATAATCAGGCGCATTACCGTGCGATCGTCCCATTCGTAGATGGATACCAAGTCATCTACCTGCATTATCCAATCTTCTACCGTAATGTCTTGCACTTCCGGATCGAAGACTGCGATTAGCTGCTCATTACCGTAACGGGCCCTCAGATTTTCCCGGCCCGCCGCACAGTAGTCCGGAAGACCTCACAAGCTGGCCATAAATCAAATCTTTCTTAAATTTTTACAAAAATATTAGGAAAGGGGTATTCAAGGTCGCTGATATCAAATCTGGAAGTATTTTTTAAAAATTCAAAATGGCGGATAAGAATTATAATATACAGGGTGAGTCAATGACCTTGCACCAAACTGAAACCACGTGTTTTGGGGGTCAATAGAAGCCTAAAAGTCCCGGAACACAAAGTTGAAATCTCAACCCTTTCGGAATTACAGGGGGTTGAAATTCTAAGTTTTAAAAAATCATATCTTCCGACAGGATAATACTAGAGTCACGGGTCTTTTTCTAGAATGTGTGGGAGGGCTCGAGGTACCTGGAAAAAAATATAAACGACGTGAAAATTATTATTAAGCCACATTATTATTGATTTTCTCTAAACGGGCAAATTTCACGTTCATAGAAGACCTACAAGAAAATCAATAATAATGTGGCTTAATAATAATTTTCACGTCGTTTATATTTTTTTCCAGGTACCCTGGGCCCTCCCACACATTCTAGAAAAAGACCCGTGACTCTAGTATTATCTTGTCGGAAGATATGATTTTTTAAAACTTAAAATTTCAACCCCCTGTAATTCCGAAAGGGTTGAGATTTCAACTTTGTGTTCCGGGACTTTTAGGCTTCTATTGACCCCCAAAATACGTGGTTTCAGTTTGGTGCAAGGTCACTGACTCACCCTGTATAATGTATAAGAAAATAAGTAATTTAAGTTACGATATACAAGTAAGGGGTATTCGGGATCGCTGATTTCAAATCTGGAATTATTTTTAAAATCGTGTAAAAGCGAAATCGTGTAAATCGGGCGATCTGTGTTGTATTCTGCTGGAGCGTTATTCGCCGGGCGAATACAAAAATTCATTTTTTTCAAAATGGCGCAAAGACGCACACAATCAAGATGAACGAAAATGTGAACGAATAAAGTATAGTGACAGAAGGACTCGTAATCAAAGCGCGTATACAAAGTAAAGTGTGTCGTCGTTGGCTTCGTAAGACCGAAAGATAAACTGGCGTTGTTGGCCTCCTTTATAAGGACTTCCTTGGGCCCGTCCTTCTGGGGTTTTTCTGATGGCCTGGTCCGTAGTTTCCCTGGCGTCCCGTTGCCCTGAGCAAATCCAGACCTCCCGACTCGTACGAGCGTGTACGCTTCCAAATTTTCCAACATTTCCGACACTGACTAACTGCTACTCGCGGTCGCGGCCGAGCGAGAGCAGTCAAATATTTTAGATACACGAAAATGTCATTTTCTAAACTCCTCTACGTACTGTAATGAAATTTGCCATACTTATTAAGTATGTAAAATGGCGAGAATTGAGATGCGTTTCATTAAAATTGGTTCGGTGGTTTCTCAGATATTAAAACCCTTTTAGTGCCGGAGGCCCATATTTCAGCTCTTGCGGCACTGGCGAAAAGTGCCGGAGAGGATATATCGGCCCGCGCCTTGTAGCGCTGTACTATTCGCATTGCGGGAGAACTGTATCTCAAAATAAATTTGTAAGGCGTTATAAATGATCTAATTTCATTACGAGAGAATTAAAAAAAAATAGTTTCTTTTAAAAATTTTCGTTTTAACTCTTTGTGGACGACGAGTTTGTTCCATTGCTTGGAGGTACCGAAATCTAACATAAACATCGATGGTCGCCGCTCATGCGACATCCGACCTGCGGTGTAAATCGCTGTGGCGTTGGGTCCTTATCGAAACTTGTCGACAGCGTTTTATATAAATAAGTTTTTGAAGACTCTCACGAAATAACGTCGCATTGTCGCGTTCTTTCATACGCGAGTCTCAGGCAACGATCGAGGCAGGCACCGATTCGGCTTTGGGTGGGATGGTTTTCCTTTTCTTTCTGACCGTCTCTCCTTTTCTACCACGTTGTAATATATGCGTTTAAATGCCCCGAAGAATATTTTGCAATAATCATTAATTCTGTATAAGTAATTAACAGTTTATTAATGCACATTTATACAATACAACAGTTTATTATTAGTAAAAACAACAAATAACAATTGAATTAATAGTTTTATACTATATGGCGAAATATATGTTGTACAAGAATAAGAATTGCAAGTCCAGACAAGCATCCACATTTGGCCCCTAAGATAAAACAGAAAAACAGTTTTATTACACATAAGAAAGCAATATTGAAACTAATCACATTGTACGTATGTATTGAACGATCTTGAACCTGGCTTACCTTAGGTGACTCGGCAGTTGAATTACATAAATGCAAATAAAAGCTATTCTTTACTTGAGGTATGATTATGAGATTCTGATCAGAAGGTTAGGAATGAATAATACGCGATATTAGGGAAAAAAGCCTGTCACGGCATAAAAAAAGACCCTTTTATTTAACTTGTTGGGATTTGCAAGGGAAAACGGCGGCTCTACCACTTCTCTTTAACATTAATGCTATTTATTAATAAAGACACATAATCTCTTAACTTAGTCGTAACTTATATTTTTTTATTAACCTCTCAGCGCACGTGCTTATCTCTCTGAGCGCTCATAGCGGATTGGCTTTGTTTCTCATGCCACAAAGGCGCCACGACGCAACCATCGAATACCCGGATAGTAGACGCGCCACTCTGCGCTCGATTTCTGACATAACTAAGTACTGACCTGAGACATAAGAAAAGATGCACGGCGAGTGACGCAACGGAACACAGCAAGCACACGCACACGTACACCGCTAGTTCACAAAAATGAATTTGTCAACCGACACCCACACATACACCGATGGTTGAATGATGAACCCGGGAGGTTGATTCCAGGTTGAGTAATCAATCTGGAATGCTGATTCATTTGGGAATCTGGCCGATGACGGCAACGGTACGAAACTGCCGATGATGGCAAAGGTACAAAAATGATTTCGCAGAACTTAGCAACTGGTTACGATTCGCGAGGAAGCTTCACACGCTTCGTCTTGTCGGTTTAGACTGTCTTTTCGTCTTATTCCCCTGCTTCAGCACGCATCCGATAGTTGACGCGAAAGAAACTGTTGGGTTTTCAAGAGCCAAGATTTATCTTGGCTCGCGTGGAATTAGCCACTGGGTTGACACAGCAGGATTTTTATCGGGAGAAAGACTAGACGATATTCAACTTAAAACATCGAGTATATTATTAAACACAAATTATCAACTGAATGAGTTTCTCTTTAACACTTTTTCTTAACATCTTCTTATCTCAGAGCACATGGTCAAGTAGGAGGCGTTTCCTGTTTCAACATACTTATATAGTTTACGTAGCGCATGCGCTCTTACAATGTCCTATTAGCTATATGTACAAATATGATTAGCATGAACATTTCCCAACACCTTCCCTTAATCTTATTTGTACTATTTTACATTCGGTTTTATCCTGAGATCATTGCTCTGAGTATCTTGAATTGTTTCGCATTTAACGCTTTTGTAAGAATATCGGCTATTTGCCGACTCGTGTTGCAATATTCTATTTTCATTTTCTCTTCCTTTACCACTTCCGTGATAAAGTGATAACCACGGGTGCGATACTCCCTGTTAAAAATCGTCGACCATCTGTACAGCAACTATTTAAACATCAATGGTGCGAAACGAAGGATTGAAATTTTGTGTAACTTGTATGCAACTAAATAACAACCACTATGTATACTAAATGAAATTATGTACAAGAGTATAATCGTGTCACAATTGTGTGACATGACATATCCTCATTGATACCGTCGCAATCTCCCCGCTGAGGGATAAAACCAAGTAATCCGTGGCTCTTAACCAAGGTGACTGATACACGAGAGGATACGCAAGCAGAACTAAACACTTAAAGTCTATGAATACTTACCAACCAAGATGTAAGAGCACAAGAGAATAACAACGGAATAAGTTATAGAATACGCGGCAAATACAAACCCAGACATCAAGGAACCAGTCAAACGAACTGAAGGCGAGTCTGAAGATATAATGCAGATGACAGTCCAACAATTAAAATATCAAAGTCCAAAATGAAAAAATATACAAGTCAAAAAAATTAAAATTGATAACACAAGTCAGTAGTTTAAGAAGTTGTAGACCGAGCTCAAATTGGAAATATCCGTGCGATTATTGACCGATTTGTTATGGAATTTAATATGTAGCATTTCCAAGAAAAGTCTTTTATATAAATCCCTTTCCTTTTCCAAAATTAGAATATTATCAAAATCAAACGAATGTGTCAAGGAAAGACAATGATTAGTTAAAGATGTGTGTGAGACATTAGGCGCTGTAATATTATAACGGTATTCCCGTATACGATCTTTTATGTAACGTTTGGTTTGCCCAATGTACACCCCATCACAATCTAAACACTTGATAAGGTACACTCATTCAGAATTTAGAGTGAAGTCTAATTTGTCTTTGTTTGATCCAAGCAAATTCCGCATACTATTGCAATTTTGATAAACTATTTTTAAATTCAAATTGGCAAATTTCCTCTTGATGATTTGGGACAATCCAGCAACATACGGCAGAACACGTGTGGATTGAGGAGTGTCTATAGTGTTATTTCTTGTATTAATAGTAATGTCCCTGTTTCGTAAGATCCACAATCTCTTAGAAACATGTTTTTCTATCAGATGTGCAGGAAAATCATTAAGGATTAGAATGTTTTTAACTAACTTTAAATTATTGGAATGAAAAACAGCATGGGATAACAAAATTGCTGTATCCCCTAAAGACAGGATGATAGAAATTTTCTGGTTTGAATGGTGATGCGAAGCGAAATTAATTCTTTTCGCACACCAAGTGGGTTTTCTGTACCAGTTGGTATAAATTCTGTTGTTAATATAAATAAGGAGAAGGTCTAGGAAAGGGATAACACAATTCAATTCACTTTCAACCGTGAATTGTAGTCTAGGGTGGTAACTGTTAAACTTCGCTAACGTACTATCTATTTCTGAGACCGGAAGAACAGTGATAATATCATCAACATATCTATAGAAAAACGGAACATGGAAAGTGAGAGTCGAAAGACAACGTTCTTCCAAATCCTGTATCACTAAATGTGCGAGTATAGGTGCCAAAGGTGATCCCATAGGTAAACCGAACAATTGTTTATAAATAGTGCCGTTAAAAAAAAAGTAAACATTATTCATGATCAGTCTGATTGCGTTAATTATTTCCAACAACGGGATGACGTGTGTAATCCTTTGTGACCTTCTTTCCAAACTGTTGATAACAAGTGCAAGTGGGACATTAGGGAAAAGTGATGTAACGTCAAACGAAACTAAATTGTAATTGTCAGGTATTGCAAAGTCTGTCACTAATTTCACAGTTTCAAAGCTGTTTTTGACGTATGACGGGCACTGCAAACAGAATTCTTTGAGAATGTCTTGAATAAACGATGCCAAACGGTGGAAAGGGGATTGGATACTAGACACAATTGGTCTTACTGGCAAATCGGGCTTATGAATTTTTGGACGTGAGTGAGTGAGGAATTTTTGATTTCTTTTATTATATTTCATTCCCCTGGGGGTTGAGATTTTCTAATTGACATATCTCATGCACTATAAGGTATGGAGAAAATTTTCTTCAATGAAAGTTGCATGGTATAAATGGGGCTTTCGTCTCCGGTTAATTTTTCCCCCCTATTGCAATTATTTCTATAAATTTTTATTATAAACAATTACATTTTTATGAATGGGAAACTATTTTTGTCGTTCCATCATGATGCAGGATCGCAAGGCGAATCCACCCATCTGCATCATTAGATCATACTAGACCCATCCCAAAAAGTACCGAAAACTACCCCCTTAAATAACAAAGTAATAATGCGGAATAGAGAAAAATGTAATAAGGGAATGTAGCACAACTCAAAGAATACTTTGGAAGGGCATCCAAAAATTCATGAAAATTTCATTTGTTTAAACATTTTATTCAACGTAATTTTTTTGTTTATGAGATTAACAATTCATTGTAAACAGCTCAATAAAGGAGCTCACGCAGAATACGGAAAGCCCGCACACATGGCCAATAACCGTAAAAATAAGCTATAATTGCAAAGTCAAACGATACATACTACACACTAATATGGACCGCTTAAGTCGCCGATACATTAAACACTAAAATAATCATAAATAATAAATAATAATAATAAATAATAATAGCTTTTTTACTGCTGGTCCCATGCTGCTGCACACTGAGAGTGTTCATTATTTCAGTACACTAAAATGTGTTTTTCTTATTCCCTATTAAATAGGGCCTATTTTGTGCTCCTCCACAACCGAAAAAAGTAGAGGTTTGTAATTAGCTTACTTTTGCGGTTACTGGCCATGTGTGTGGGCTTCCCGTATTCGGCGTCAGCTCCTTCATTGAGTTGTTTACAATAAATTATTAATTTCATAAACAAAAAATTTAATTATTGAAACATCAGCCTTGTAACGTGCATTGGATCGAATACCGTTGCAAATCCACCAGATTCAGGTGTTGCCTAATAAAACAAATCTATACTTTTTTAGAGGCACCCTGGGGGTTTGAACGTTTCGAATTTGAATAAACGATAAACTTTTATTAGAAACCATTTGTTTAATCAAAACTTGTATAAGATTGATGGGACTTCACTTTGCGTTAACAAATTGCTCATATTAGATTTGTTGTGATGTTAAACATATTACATTTTTTTCACATACAGTACTAGGTTGCTAACCATCGTTTACGTATTATTGTATATTTATGCACTTGAAGAAAATCATAATTTTAAATGTATAAATTACCAAAGAAAAAAAATATAAAGTAGTTCTACGAAAACTGACGGTAATATTCGCATTTAGCATTCTTCAAGACTCACCTGGGATATTATACACTAGTCAAAAGAATTATGGCAACAAAAAGTTTTCTTCAAAAATAGGTCAAATTCAATTGACGATAACTCGGTCAAAAATGCTTGAAAAATTACGATTTTTTTTTTAAATGAAAGCTTGAAGTCTCTACTTTCGATTGCGGTATTAAGAATTAAAATTCGATGCACCCCTGCTGCTACAGTCCCTTCAAACCGAGGGCATGTTTTTCTTGTCGAACTTCGCAAAGTTCTGCAAAGATTACCGACTCAGAAAGATTTTTCTGATCAATTCTGTAAACGGGAAAAGAAAGTGGGAACCTTCCCCTTTAAAACAAAAAAAAATTCAAGTGGCTGCGATTTTTTTCCCGGAGTTATCGCAGTTTGAAGCAACCCTTCCATTTTCGTTGCTACCGTACCGCCGGCATTAGCATTACCCGATGAGCACCACGAGGAGGTTGCCGGTCGGATTTTGCCCATCATGTGCGCGTGCGCCCAATGTGTGTGTGTGCGTGTGCGTGTGTGTGCGTGTGTGTGTGCCGATTTAAATTTAATAATGGGTATTACCCCCTCGTTGGCGTAAAACTTCCTGCAGTCGATTTCCCATGTTTATACAATTCCGAATTTCCTCTTGTTCTATGCTGTGCCAAATGTTGATTAATGCTCGCGACAAATCCTGTAAAGTTACGGGTGCCAAAATTTGGCACAGCATAGAACAAGAGGAAATTCGGAATTGTACGCGCACATGATGGGCAAAATCCGACCGGCAACCTCCTCGTGGTGCTCATCGGGTAATGCTAATGCCGGCGGTACGGTAGCAACGAAAATGGAAGGGTTGCTTCAAACTGCGATAACTCCGGGAAAAAAAATCGCAGCGACTTGAATTTTTTTTTGTTTTAAAGGGGAAGGTTCCCACTTTCTTTTCCCATTTACAGAATTGACCAGAAAATTTTTCTGAGTCGGTAATCTTTGCAGAACTTTGCGAATTTCGACAAGAAAAACATGCCCTCGGTCTGAAGGGGCTGTAGCAGCAGGGGTGCATCGAATTTTAATTCTTAATAGCGCAATCGAAAGTAGAGACTTCAAGCTTTCATTTTAAAAAAAATCGTAATTTTTCGAGCATTTTTGACCGAGTTATCGTCAATTGAATTTGACCTATTTTTGAAGAAAACTTTTTGTTGCCATAATTCTTTTGACTAGTGTATTTGTTTCGGGAATGTAAGCATTATTCAAAGGGTTGAATTTTTCCCGTTTTGAAGGAGGAGTCCAACATTACCTGATGATTCACTTTTATCAAAATGTATGTACAGTTTTTAATCGTTACACATACACGCATCGTTGTCATATTCATGTTTATACGAAGGCAGTGAAATCCCAAAAAAGCATTCAAAATGCAAAGATGTGGGCCAAGTAGAAAGTATAACGTGATTTATGTACAATACAGAAATTGACTATAAGTGATATACAAAAAATGTCGCCCCCCCCCCCCCCCGCCTCGGCTTTCACCGTAATTTTCACCTGTGACAACAAAACATGGTTAAACTAATCTAGGGATATTTTTATTAGTTTCCGAAATCTGATTAATCAAGGTACACCATTTCATTTATGTACTGTTACGGGCTAGCCGTGCGAGACCGTTTTTATGTCCGTTTGGTTACCGAAAAACGTGTGCTCGCTCCTAAACCTTTAAGGATATGCGAGCCCAATCAACAGTCGCCAGTTCGAATAAGCCTGAGATTAATTAAGTTCCAAACACATCTCACTGCGCTAATGTCAATGAGCACTATTGGCAAAATAATACCTTTCAGGCGGATTCTCCTTGACGGTCGAAGCTGATTGGTACAGGATGTGGTTTAAGGGTAGGAAAGACGTAGCTTGAGGTAACACACGGCGTTCCACGAAGGCGCCTAGTCGCTCTCAAGTCTAACGGTGTCTTTAGGCAGGTAACCCTACTTATATAATCGTTCTTTAAACTACCCAACTGTTTCCCTGATTCGCGAGGGTGTCAGTCCAGAGACCCGTCCTACCAGATGTATAGTCAGATCTTTTAATTGAGGTCCGAACACATCTCACTGCGCTACAGTCAATGAGACCTATTGGCACAACAATATTAATCCGATTATACCCGAGTTGGTTCGAAGGTCCCCAGAAAGGAAAAAGGTTTAGGATGGCTAAAAGATAAATGCTTGAGGTACCAGACGGCGTTCCACGAAGGCGCCGAATCTCTCTCGAGTCTTATATTACCCCGGATAGGAATAGTTGAGCGGCTAAATATTCCTACACTAAATGTGGGTTCTATGTACGATGTCGCTTTCAGTATTGTACGCTATGACAGGTGGTAATTGAATGTAGAAAAGGAGTAATTGACATGAAAAATAAGGTAACTATATTGAAACAATTGCAGAGAATAAAGTATACAATCGTGTTAAGTGTGTGTTCGTTTGTTACAAAATACCTTTGTGTAATCCTCGTCTGTTCGTATAGAATTGATTCGCGGCGTAATGCTTACAAGGGTAATCGCAACTAATGCGATGATTTGGTCGAAAGTAACGAGTACGATCTTCCTCGGAATAACCCCGTATTCCAACGTCTGAGATTATAAAGAGATTCGAATAGTTTGGTCGAAAGTAACGAGTACGATCTTCCTCGGAATAACCCCGTATTCCAACGTCTAAGATTTGAATGATTAAAGAATGCTTCGAAAGTGCCTAGCACGATCTACTACAAGGAGGACAGAGCTTCGCCCTTCGGGAAAGAATCAAAGACTGAACTCCGGAGAGAACTAGCGCGGTCGATCCTCGGAAGGGCAGAGCTTCGCCCTTCGGAAGATGAAGCTACTAAAGACTCTGCTGTATAAGATTTCGGACGGTTTATATAGTCGGAACCAGCGCTAGTTTGGGGTAAAAAGTGGGGTAAAGCCTTCGGATTTTCCTAGACAAGCCCTAGGATGTGGCCGTATGACTCAAGCGCGTCTTGAGTGCAGCTGTGTATGAATCACTGCAGTAGGGGCTGCATGGGAATGTTTACAGGACTGAGAGATTATGTTGGGTGCGGTTTGAGCTTGAAACTAAGATTTTAGCTGAATGCTAGAATATTCTCGATTTTTAAAGTGGAAAAATTGCTTGCGTAAAATACGGACGTAACAGTACAATACAAAAAATTCATTTTTCTTTATCAATAATAAATTTCAATCGCTTTGTTGGATAGCCTCAGTGCTCCCGATTGTAGCCGTGCACGTTAGAAGGTAGGGGATCGTGTGTCACTCAAGGATAGGAATCCACTCCGGGAACGTTATCACTTCGTTGTTTTATTCAGATATACCTGGTGGTTATTACAACGATGGTTACAGGGCGCTCCGCGATACTAAGATCGGCGGTCAACGGGCGGCCAGCGGCGTGATGATGTGTACTGTTGCGTTTTCAGAAAAAGTGTCCCTCGTGCTTCGCCGCGGACCGTCTTTTATACAATATTTTTGCTTACTTTATGCTTTTAGTTGCTAGGGCCTTATTCTCGAAGCTTCTATTCCAAAATCGTTGACGCTGCATTTCGGGACGTCGAAGGTTATGCCCATATTTGGTAATGTTTGTGATCGCGCGGCCTATGACTCATCCCTATCACGTTTCTTATTGCGTAGTTAATTCGCGGGGGGGCTAAGTGGCTTTGGGGACCTACTACACCCCTCCCCTCTTTTGAGAAGGAAGCTTCCTAGCTTCCTGTCGCGGGCCGTCGCTATCTTATCGGCTACGGGGTATTATTCGCGGCGCGCGGTACATGCAGCTCGGTACGGTAGTTCGCTCTTATTCTTTTACTTTTCTTTTTCTTCCTTTCTTTTCCTTCTTTATTTCTTTCTCATTTCTTTATGTAGGGCTTTACTTACGTTATGATCGCAATTTGGTATGAGTGGGATAGGAATCTGTATTAACGGTAGTGGCGTAGGATAGTGGGGTTTAATGAACGATATGATATAATACGATATAATGTAGTATAATGTAGTGTAATATAACAATATAATATGGTAAGCAACAATATAGTGTGGTATGATATAATATAGTATATATAATATAAAGATAATGGGGTAAAGTCTAATACTAAGTGGCGTGTTATTTGCGTCGGTGCGCGGGTCTGTTTTACATTGGGCAGTTTCGCCCATATATGGCTGTCCAGCAGACTTGGGCCGCTCTAAGCCGGCATGTGTCGCAGCACACGGCTGGTTGTAGTGCTAGTTCCAGTCGCACGTCACACAGGTCGCACTTCTGGGGACGGCCGTCTCCTCTCAGGATCCCGTGAACCCGCCCTCGCGCCGTTGGGGTCTCCGCATCATGGGCTCAGAGCCCACAAAGCACCTGGCCGATCCGATTTTTGTGCGCCCTAACTCGCGCGCACTGCAGGTCTTGGATCGCCGCTAGGATGGTCTCTATTTGCCCCAGCGTTTCTCATTGCGGGCCCTTATCGTTGCCATTTCTTTGGTGTTACGTTTTGTCTTTTCTCATATTGCTCCGTCTGGGCCGGTGGTTTGTTTCTTAGTGAGGCTGAGCGAGCTGGGGCACCTTGACGTTTAGTCTTTGGATTTTGCTTAGTGGGCTTTTCGCGTTAGATTATCGTTATCATATGTGCATTTCGTTGAGCTGCCCTTATCGAGGGTGTTTGTTTCCGTGCCACTGAGGATGGCGAGTTACGATGCGGCTCATACTCGTGAGAACGATGAGCATAGGGGCGAATTTTGTTTGTTGGGGGTATCTGGTCTATTCGCGGTTGTAGCAATTGTCTGTTCCGTTATTCGATGAAGTGTTTGAGCTGATTCGCATGTACTTTCAGGGTTCGTCGGCCCATTTTGATGGTGTAATTCACAGGTGGGTGTTCTTCGATAATTTCGTATGGGCCTATCTATGGTGATTCTAATTTCTTGCTACGACCTCTTCGAACTGTTGGATCGTGGAGTAATATCTTATCGCCCTTGTGATATCTGGTCGCCTTGGCGTGAGTACCGTATTCCGCTTTCGCGCGGAGCTTCGCTTCGTGGCTGCTCTGTTTGGCTACTTGGTGAGATGCTCTAATTCGTTCGCGTAATTCTTGTGCATAATCTTCGTAAGTGTAGAGAGTTTTTGGTGGTATGGTTAGTGCTGTGGGCAGATTTGCCTGTCGTCCGTACATTAATTCGAATGGGGTGAGCCCGGTGGCTGTGTGCGGGGTCGTATTGTAAACAAACATTGCGTAGGGTGTCCATCGGTCCCAATCAGTTTGTTGTGGGTTTGTGTAATGTCGTAGATATTCTGCTAGTGTTCGATGTGATCTTTCGAGCGCGCCGTTTGTTTGGGGGTGATAAGCGGTCGTTTGGATTTTATCAATCTTTAGTAATTTACACACGTTTTTGAATATATTACTTAGGAAATTAGTCCCTTGGTCTGTTAAAATTGTACCTGGAGTTCCGTATTCGCATATTATTTTAGTAGCGAACGCTTCGGCTACCGTGTGAGCTTCTTGATTAGGGAGAGGTATCGCCTTACTGAATCGAGTCAGCAGGTCTTGGAAGGTCAGTATGTATTTGTTGCCATGTTCGGTCTCAGTTAAAGGTCCTACTATATTAAACGCGGATTTCTCGAACGCGGTACTTGATGTGTCCGTTATCACCAACGGTGCTTTTTCTGGGCGATGCAATTTATTCTTCTGGCATAGTTCGCACTTGGCTATATAATCTTTCACGTATTGCGTAATTCCGGCCCAATTATGGCGTTGTCTAATTCGTCCTATGGTTCTTTCTATTCTTTGGTGTCCTCCCGTGAGGTTGTCATGGTATTCGCGTAGTATCGCTGCTTTTTCCTTTTCGCTGTATTCTTTGAGCTCGGTTGGCTGTTGCGTCACTATGTATATAGTTCTGCTGAGTGCATCGGCGTTTGTATTCATTTTTCCTGCTTTGTGTACTATCTCGTATTTATATTCTTCTAGTTTGAGGCGCCATCGCATTAATCGTGATCGTGGGTCCTTTACGTTGAATAGCCACACTAGGGGCTTATAATCCGTGATTATTTTGAATTTGTTTCCGTATAGGTACGGTCTATATTGTTTCGCTGCCCGTACGATTGCGAGTAATTCCTTTTCCGTCGTACTGTAATTTCTTTCAGCTTTATTTAGTACGCGGCTCGCGTAAGCTATCGGCTGGTCCTTGCCTATTTCGCCTTGTGATAATATTGCTCCTATCGCAAAATCGGAAGCGTCCGTTGTTAGTAGGAATTCCTTCTCGAAGTCAGGGTAGATTAATAGGGGTGCCGTCGTGAGGGCAGTTTTTATTATTCGAAACGCGTGATTCTGCTCGTCGGTCTAATCAAATTTACTGTCCTTTACCGTTAGCTTAGTTAGGGGTTTCGCAATTTTTGAGAAATCTTTAATGAACCGACGGTAATATCCGGCTAATCCGAGAAACGATTGGATTCCTTTTGTGTTATGCGGCGCGGGAAAATCTGCTACGGCGCGGATTTTATCCAAGTCCGGCAGGATTCCGTCTTCGGTGATTACGTGTCCTAGATAATTTACTTCCTTCCGTAAAAATTCACATTTGTTTGGTTGTAGCTTTAAATTGTGCTTGCGTAAAATTGAGAGAACATCGCGTAATCGTGCATTGTGTTCGTCTAGACTTCTTCCGTGGATTACGATGTCGTCGAGATATACGAAACATTTGATTTCTTGTAGTCCTGATAAGATAGTGTTCATTAGTCGTTGAAAGGTTGCAGGTGCATTCTTTAGTCCGAAAGGCATTCTGTTAAATTCATAGTGTCCATATGGTGTAGCAAAAGCAGTTTTTTCACGAGCGTCTTCGGCCATGGCTACCTGGTGGTATCCTGAAGCGAGGTCTAATGTTGTAAAATATTTGGCTTTTCCTAGTTGATCTAGGATGTCGCTGATGTTAGGTAGGGGAAATGAGTCTCCTATTGTTACGTCGTTTAATTTCCGGAAGTCTACAACGATTCGTAATTTTTTGTTTCCATTTGCGTCGGCTTTCTTTGGTACTAAAAGAAGTGGCGCATTCCATTGGCTATTGCTTGGTCGTACAATTTCATCGGCTAACAGTTGTTGGACTTGTTGGTTTATTTCCTGTTTGTATTTTTCTGGTAATCTGTATGGTCTTGAGTTAATAGTTAGGTACTTGAGTTATGAGTGTGATACGGCGGTTGTGTACGTTAGAGGTTCACCTTCCAAGTGGAATACATCGGCATAAGCGCTACAAATATCTACTAGGGACTCCCGTTCTTCTTTGTTTAAATGTTTATCGCGTAGTTGTTGTAGTACTCGTTTGTAGTACTTCTTCGAGTTCAATTGCCGGAGGACGGAGGTCTACACTGCTATCGCTAGTGTTAAGAATGCTGACGATGCATCGCCCGTGGGGCGGCCTTGTCCAGCAGCTTCCGATAAAGACGCCGGGTTGGATTTCGTCAGCTGTCGTGATCCCGTCGTGCGTACTATGTGTTGTTATTTCTACTATGGTCTCCGAGCGTGGCGGTAAGTGAATCATCGCATTCGCGGAATAGGTTTTCCAAATGATTGGCCCAAAGCGCAACTGGTCTCTAGCGCAGTCTAGTTTAGCGCCGTGTCCGCGAATAAAATTAATTCCCAGTATGCCTTCGTATTCGATAGGGAAATCATTAGACACTACGTATAGGGGTTGCGTAATTATTTCGGAGCCTATTCTGATATGTCCCTGTATTTCTCCGAGGGTTTTTAATGAGTTTCCGGTTGCTCCTAGTATTTCTATTTCTTTTCTCCACATGGATACTTCATCGCGCAGGTGGCGGATTTTAATTAGGCTTATCGAAGCTCTTGTATCTATTAGCATTGGCATGGTTCTGTCGCAGGTTTCTTCTAAGGGCACGTTCGTCAAAGGTAAAGCATTCGTTTTGTCTAGCGAGAGATTTACCTGAACGACCCAACACTCTCGCGGGGTCGCGTCTCGTCTCCGTTTCCCGATGATCCGGTTTCGCATTTGTGGGCGGGGCGCGGAATAGGGTCCGGCCTTCAGCGCGCGGTATATGTCCTTGGCGCGTAAGTTCGCGGCTGTTGCATGCGCCGTCGGCGGTCCTCATAGGAGTGGCCAGTTCTACGACAGTAATCGCAGTACGCTTCGACCAGGTGTGCAGTCGTTTGCGATGGACGTGGGGCGAAGTCGAATTGGCTCTCGTATCTGCTGGAGCGGCAATCGCGCCCGTAATGTCCGTTTTTTCCACATTTAGCACATTGCACCGGATAGTTCGAGCGAGGTTCGGCCCTGGGAAATTCGCGTGGTCCATTATATCGACCAGAGCGGCATTCACGCCAATTATGTCTTGCGTTCCCGCAGGTGGTGCAAGTCGTGGTCCGGTTAGGGTAGAAGTTGCGATGCGCGGGGGTGGGACGCTCCGTTCGTCGAGGGTGATGATCGTGACGGGCGGGGGTGAGGTGACGCGAGTGTGAAGGGCTTGGCCCATTTAATTTATCTTCTTCTATCGCGCCGGATACGGCTTCTTGGAATGATCCGTAATTCCGTGCGCGAATTATCGCGCATAACAGTTCGTGTAAGCCGCGGGGAAAATTGATCAAAGCCTGATGTTTGCAGATTTCGTGAATCATGCGTATCGCTGTCGCGTTGTGGTGGAGTTGCTCTAGGGTCTCCATCAAGTCCGTCATTATTTGTTCGGTCCGCGTTGCGTAATCCCTGACGGTTTCTCCAGGCTTTTGTCTTAGGTCGTTGAACTCAAATTGTAAAAAGGCGGCGGATTTGCGCCCGAGATAGCTCGCTTCCAATTCTTCTTTGAGATCCGCGTACGTGTGTATGTCGCGGTGTTCGAATTCAAGCAGTGCCTTCTTGGAAAGTTTGATATGCTGAACTGCTTCTAGTAATTCGGCCTCGTCGCGCGGGTGTATTTTTAAAAATGCATAATTGCATGCGCTGAGGAATTCTTCGAGAGCTGCCGGTAAGCTGCCGTCGAATTTAGGAATGTACTTTAAGTTGGTAAAACGTTGGTAATGTAGTGTAAGTTGGTAAAAACGCGAGGGCTGGCGGAGGGCCCCGGTAGGTTCTGGCCATGATTGATGTTAAGCAGTGCGTCTAATTCGACGCGGAGTCGGTGAATTTCGGCGGAAATCTCGGCCTGGGTAACTGGGTTTTGGTTTCCAGTGGGGTTCGTTTCGTTTTGTTCTCCTTGGTCTGGCCTGGTGCGGGGGTAGAAGATAGCGCTTTCAAAAGACAGACTTGACCTGTTAGAATTAGCTCTATCGGGTCGCGGGGGGAAAAAGACTGTCGTCTAATTCTCCGAATGAGAACTCGCGGTCGAAGGTGAGATTATTGGGTGGTCCTTCGGGAGATTCCGGGTATCCAAGTACGCGCCTAACGCTATTTCTAATCTCTCTTAGCGCAGTTACGGTGGTGTCGGTGACACCTGTTTTGGCACGCGCCGCCGGGTAATCCCATTTGAAATCCCAGAATGTGGCCGCGTAGAGGCTGTACACAGTACATGTGGCGTAACACCCATGTAGATCTACCTAGCTCCAGCTGTCGGTCTTTGCAATTTACTAAAAAATGTTGCCGGCGGATTCATAATATTTAAACTTGTACACCAAGTAATCCTTTGATCATTATCCTCCGGCAACTTATGAAGAGACAGCCCCGAATAGTCGGAGGCTTTGCGGTGACAATGCTGCAATATCTCTTGCTACGCATCCTACAAAAGGTATATATGCTACGGTAAATTTGATAAATCCGGTAATTATGCATATTTACCGGTTATTATGCATACTTACCGCTCATTTCGGTAAATGTGATAAATTCTGAAGAAATCTGAAGAATTTATCACATTTACCGGCGATTTTACATAATTCCCAATTTGTAATGGTAAATGTGATAAACTCTTAAGTATTTATTGAATTTACCGGCGAGTTTACACAATTTCCACCTGATAATTGTAAATATGATAAATATCTTGACTGATTGGGCCAGTAGAATACAGCGCAGCCTTTTGTGTAGTTACCAGTTAGAAGTATAGTTTCTGTTGGACATTATCGTAGAAAAAACTACGAATAACAATATTTGGTGGTAATTATTTAGAAAGACGGTGATAAATTGTATCAAAATTAAATGATACCGGCTTTTACGGTCACAGGTCAGGTCAGTGCCAGATGAGGGGAAGGGGGCGCAACTGTAAAACGTGATAAGTAGACTGCGGATCTTTATGCAAATATGAATTTTATTATTCATAGAAAATTGAATGGAGTTGTTTTTAAAACGTGTTATCCACCTTTCTGAAATTTATATACTGCAAGAAACATTTCAAATTGTGTTTTTAGTAATCATCATCATAAAAGTCCGCAGTCTAGTGATAAGTTTCATTATGCTTTACAGTCACAGTTCAGGTCAGTGCCAGATGAGGGGAAAGGCGCGCAACTGTAAAATGTGATTACAATAATAAAATTATTCTTTCTACTCATGTCCTTGTATTCGAATATCGCGTTAGAAATTGGAATATGTAGTATTACATGATCATAATACATACTCGACAATTATTTCAAGCAGAACTTGTAATCTGACTATGCGAATCCACATAATTACCAAATATTGTTATTCGTAGTCTCTTCTCCGATAATGTCCAACAAAAACTATTCTTCCAACAGGCAACTACTCAAAAAACTACGCTGTGTTCTACTGGCACAATCAGCCAAGATATTTATCATATTTACAATTATCATGTGGGAATTGTATAAACTCGCCAGTAAATTTGATAAATACTCAAGAATTTATCACATTTACCATTATGAGTTGGGAATTATGTAAAATCGCCGGTAAATTTGATAAATTTTGAAGAATTTATCACATTTACCGAACTGAGCGGTAAGTATGCATAATAACAGGTAATTATGCATAATTACCGGTTTATCAAATTTACCGTAACATATATATTGTTGCGAGTTCGCGTCATGCTAAAGTAACTAAGACTCCGTTATTATAAAAGGGCTTTATTAAAGAGGCACGTCCGCTCGTTTAGACGTCCAGGAGGCGACTCGACGTTAGTTGTTAGTAACAAAATGCACTGCTGCTAAGCAACACGCTAAGCAGCAACTTCAAAGTACACCGCCATAACAGGAATACGGATAGCTTCAGGTAGAAGGATATACAGGTGACTTCAACCCGTAACACTCTCCCCCGCCAAGAAGAAGCGTTTGTCCCAGGCAAGGAAATTCCACAACGGTATGAGTAGGGAAAAAGGTGTAACAGCGGCCTAACTCAACCGCACCACGCTCCAGCATTCGCTGCAAGGCCCAAGGGAAAACCGCCAAAAACCGAGGGCAGAGCGTCCGTGCTGCCTTCAAAATTTCCAATTTCCTTCCCGTAAACCTCCAGCGAAGTAACAAACAGCCTCGATCCAGTAAGGAAACCACAGACTAAACGGAAAACCCTCTACCAGGCAACTCAAGGAAAATTAGTACTCTCCCTCCCAAACCGTAAACAAAGTAAGAAGGCAGAACCGCCAGGCACAAACTCCAACATAAACAAAAAGAAATCACACCCATGCCATCGGAATCTTCACTTCTCGCCAGAGCTCCAGCACCGGCTAAGGTGCTCACCCCAGCTTCCCCCGTCTTAACCTTTCGTCCCTGAGGGCGCACCGTGTCACACACCAACCACGGAGTGTCCACTAGGAACACCCGCCACGGGGAGGAGAACGCGACTACCTCGGGTTGAAGGCCAGGGTAGAAGATCGCTTCACGACCCGAACCACACTGCTACCTAATTCCTGAAAAATTACAGACTCATAACCCATCCGTGGTCCCGCCCCTCACTCGCTCTTCTTGAACCTACCTAACCAGACTGGCTCAACCCGCCCTTTGTATCTAGCCAAACGATTAACGTGGACCACCTTATGCTTCCCTCTTGGCGAACGAAGAATCCGATAAACCACATCGTTCAAACGTTCTTCAACGACGTACGGACCTTCCCAATTGCTCTGCAACTTCGGAGCCTTCCCCTTCGTCCTTCTTGGCTGATAAAGCCAAACGAGATCGCCGGGCGCAAAAGAAAGCGAAGCACGCCCGGCTTCATATCTCATCTTTATGCGTTGAGCCGGTTTTTCCAAACGATTCGTCGTCAAATTATGAACCTCATGCAAATTCTTTTGCAACGCGGAAGCGTAGTCAGTGTCCAAAGCATCAGAGGAAGGTGGGACTCCTTTATACAGATGCAAGGGCATACGCAACTCCCTACCATACAACAGCTTAGCAGGAGTTTCCCTCGTCACTTCGTGCTCAGAAGTCCTGCATGCCCAAAGAAATAACGATATCCACTCATCTAGCTAATTGTCCTTCCATGTCTTTCAAACTGAAAAGCCAAAGCAAAGCCGAATGATTCGTACGAACAATAAACTGACGCCCATATAAATAATGATGGAAATTCTTGACAGATTTAACGATGGCCAACAATTCTCTCCTTGTCACACAATAATTTCTCTCGGCACCGGATAACAATTTACTATAATAGGCTATGACCTTCTCTTCCCCTTCGTGCATTTGAGAGAGAACAGCACCTATCCCGACTGCAGAAGCATCTGCATCCGCATCCGCATCCAAAATAAACTTCCCTTCTAACGACGGAAACGCCAAAACAGGAGGAGACGTCAAACTTTCCTTCAACCCTTCGAAAGCTTCTTGACAAGCCGAAGACCAAAGAAAAGTAACCCCTTTCTCAGTGAGCTTATAAAGAAGTTTTGCCGCCCCAAAAAAATTCGTGACAAATTTGCGATAATAAGAACATGAACCGAGGAAACTCCTCATTTCCTTAACATTCTGCGGGACCGGCCAATCACGAATTGAGGCTACCTTCGCAGGATCCGTTTTAACACCCTTCTCAGAAATAACGTGTCCTAAATAAAGGACTTCTTTCTTGAAGAAAGTACATTTCTTGGGACTCATGAGCAACTTCGCTTCCCTCAGTCACCCAAACACCAGACTTAAATTCTTCAATTGGTCATCAAACGTCCGCCGGAGTACCACGATATCATCCAGATACACCAAACAGCTCTTCCAAAGCAAACCATCAAGGACCTTTTTCATAAGACGCTCGAACGTAGCTGGCGCATTACACAGGCCAAAAGGCATAACGCGAAACTGCCACAGTCCCGTACCAACTGAAAACGCAGTCTTTTCGCGATCCTTCTCGGCCACCAACACTTTCCAGTATCCACTCTGCAGATCCAGAGTACTAAACCAACGCGACCCAGCCACAGCATCTATGGTGTCCTCTATTCTTGGTAATGGATACGAGTCTTTCTTCGCAACGTTGTTAACTCGACAATAATCCACACAGAAACGAGTAGAACCATCTTTCGTCTTCACCACGAATATCAATAAAATGCTGAACAACCTCACAGCGGCCTGTTTCTTCCGAATTTGCCACAAATGTATCCTGGAATTCAATCAACAACTGACGAAACTTCCCTTTCTCCGACTCTTCCAAATCGGACGAACACCGATTAAAAACATCAAGCAAATACTCCGGGATATCCCCCAGGCGAGGTTTTACAGAACTTATCGCGGAACGTTCTTCCGGTTCACACCGAAGTCGAACTTCCGAAGAATCCTTCAACTTAAGAGAACGTCGAGTAAAGTCGCACGACAACAAAATCTTGGACAATATATCCAATCCCAAAATACAATCCTCAGAAATATCCACAAGACAGACTTCGTGTTCCAGTGTGAGATCTCCAATACAAAAACAACAAGTCCTCTTGCCAAAAATGATATGTGACAAATCCCTTCTGTCAACCGAGACAAACTGTCTACCGCAAACCTCAACAAAGCCAGAATTCCTACAGTCATCCTTACTGGATCGTAAAAGGGTTACAACTGACCCGGTATCAAGAAGCATGCTGCGGGGTTGCTTGTCAATCAACCCTTCGATGAACAACCCATTACATTCTTTCAACCCGGGTCCCGAAGGAAATTCTTTTTTACCCACCCTATTAACAAAATCAAACGAACGGCAAGCGTTTAAAACTGAGTCACAAAACACTCCTAACCCCTTCACAACTAATTGAAATATCGCCAAAGCGAAACAAAACACAAAAATAACAAGATCTTTAAACTCAAAGTCAACATTCCTGGAGACTTTACGAACCGACAACAAACCCGTCTCCCTTAATTTGCGCCCCGTGAATTTCCCGATTTCTGTTTCTCCCGAGCTTGCTGACTGCTACCTAGGGAATTGCCCCTGGTCTGGCCAAGTTTCCCGCACAACCAACATGTCAAATCTTTCTGAGAAGGTTTCACCCGACAATTAAACTTGGTATGACCAATTTTCCCACACTTCCAACAAGTTTTCCCTTTTTCATTCCCGCTCCACCCTTGCTCG
The DNA here is from genome assembly GCA_963989405.1 of Trypoxylon attenuatum. Taxonomy (NCBI): domain Eukaryota; kingdom Metazoa; phylum Arthropoda; class Insecta; order Hymenoptera; family Crabronidae; genus Trypoxylon; species Trypoxylon attenuatum. Next base: position 22,444,262 of record OZ022489.1, read on the forward strand.
CGATCCGAGCGCGATGGCTGACTAATATGTGAAGGGACCCGATTGCTCTGGCATATGCGATTAATTTCCATTATTTTCCCTGCGCCAATCACCGCGTCGTGGAGAGAAGCAGGACTCGATAAATGGAGCTGCTTCTTCAAATCTTTATCCGAATGGGACTCCAAAAACTGAGTAACCATGAGCCGTTCTTTAACCGCGGCGGAACAGTCAGGAAATGCGTAGGAAGCCAAAGATTCCTATTTGTTTGCCAGCGCGCATATATCTTGATTCGGACCCTGCCGGTACGAATTAAATTTCATATAATTAAAGCTTTCGTTAGATTGGCGGTCGAACCTGAGTTTTAACGCCGAATGCAATTTCGTATAGTCTAAGCGGTCAGCCTCACTCAACGCCGTTAACAAGGAAAGAGCAGGTTCCTCCAAACTATTCAAAAGCGCGGCTACTTTCGCCTGATCATCCCAATGATTCAAATTTGCCAACGCCACGAATTGAGCTTCAAATTCGTTCCAAGATTTCCCGTTGAACTTAGACGGTTCCGACTTTAACCCGGTTTTCGACAAAATCGCAGAACTTTCTCCCGTCCGAGGCATGGGCAAATTTTCTACCAACGAAGCGGTACTGGCCTGGTGTAGGAGCTGCTCTCCTCGAACGTCGCCCTCGCCTGCTCCACCCAACCGAGATTCCAATTTTTCGAGCCTCTTCTCAATCTGGGACGCAATAACACTGAATAGATTCTGTATCGTCCCCAGCAACTCCTCCGTGCCTTCTGATGACCTCGGTTCCCCAGGAACAGTTTCACTCTCATTCGTCGCACTCGCAGAATCGGATTCGTGAGATCCTGCGATCTCAGGAATCCCACTTCTGACACCAGTGTTGCGAGTTCGCGTCATGTTAAAGTAACTGAGATTCCGTTATTATAAAAGGGCTTTATTGAAGAGGAACAAAGAGGCACGTCCGCTCGTTTAGACGTCCAGGAGGCGACTCGACGTTAGTTGTTAGTGTTGCGGAATTCCTCAGTGGAAAACCGAGACTAGGGGTTTTAGCCTTCAGAGCAAGTTGTGCTCCGTTCCACGACTCGCGGGAGATTCAAGAAATAAAAAGAACTTTGAACTTCTGAATGACTTTTAATTGTATAAAATGCGATTTGTTCTTCAAGGTTAAACACAATTCTCGGCAACATTTCCTTAGACAAGGCCCTTTTATAAACTCTTGGTTCTGTTTGTAACCCTGACAACGGTCAAAGTCCAGCTCCTCGAAGAAGGTTCCCGAAGCTCGCTGCAGCGGGGAGTCCTCCTGACCAATCCTAGACGATTCCCCTCCAATTTATAAGATGATCAGCTTGGCTATTCGCAGGAGTGCGGTGGCGAAGGATTCGAGTGGGATGGCTGGACCGCGACGCGAGAGAAAGAGATACCGAAACACACTATTCTTTTATTTACAACTGCTATATCTATAGTCATCGATTAAACATTTCCTACGCACAAATACACACCTAAATATTGATTTAATATCTCTCTAACACACGGATACACACTAATTAAGATTCCCTCAAATGTTCAAACAACTGCGTTACAAACTACTGATTAGCAACTCAGACTTCCGAAATCTTCTAGAAATTTCCAAGCTAATGCTTAATATGAATAAATTAAAACAAGAAACTTAAAACCAAATCCAAGAATAATTCAACATTTACTGCTAAATTCAAAACCTAATTAAAGATTAATCCGGACTACAAACGAAAATAGAAACAAATGCTATCGCCGGGTCGGTCAAACCGGCCAAAACTTATAATTAAGGATTTCAAAAGGGAGAAATAAATTAAGAACAGTGCATTATCAATTGTACGTTTATTCCATGTCGAAAGTTGTCATATTTACCAGTTAATAAATAAACAACCGCTGTCACGCGTCTGGAGTACTGCACGCATTTGGAGTACTGCGAGGGTACCGCGATGAAAACTAATAATTAAGGATTTCAAAAGGGAAGGTAAATTAAAAACTATATGTTATTAATTATACTTTTACTTAGTATCAAAAGTTCTATTATAATTTACAAGTAGCAGGTTTATTACATGAAACACAGTTGAACAAAGTACATAGTGTTATTTAGGCTAATTCAAATTGTGGGGCATCATGCAAGAGTGCCATTCCTAGGTCACGTCCGCATTCCTCTTGTAGTGGGTACGCCCGTCCGCTTAGATGGAGCAACGACTTCGAGTTCTACTCCCATATCCAAGTGCCCACCCCCTGGTGATAACGCACGTCTATATGTTTCGAGCGTTTGTTGAATATTCCCGAAGTCACTAGTCTAATTGCGCTCTGATTGTCGATCATCAATTTTGTCTCTACTTTGCCTCCTAGCATTTCTTCTATCATACTTTTTATTTAGAGCAATTCGTTGCAACAATCTGCAGCGACTATGAATTCAGCCTCGGTGCTGGATAATGCTACGATTGATTGTTTTCGGGATGCCCAGCTCACTGGACTACCGTTAAAATATATCAGGTACCCTGTTGTACTTTTACGTGTTTGTAAGTCTCCGGCTAAATCGGAGTCACAGTACCCTACTAGACTATTTGACTGATTACACTGTCCATCAAATTTTAACTTTTTTTCGATTCCTCGACATTCAGTGGGTGATTCTGATAAATTTTGCCCCCCTAAAAACGAATCTGAAGCCCGTTTTCGTCCATCACCCGCAGTTTTTGAGATATTCGATTTTGAAAATTTTTACCTTCTTTAACTTTTGAGCTGCGTTTGCAACAAAACTATTAAATTTAAACAATTTTTGTTTATGGCAGCAGATTCTGTGGACCTTCACATTTAAAATGATGTATATTACTTATGCAATGTCTCATTGCAAATTTGTTTAAATAACGATTGAAGCCGCCGGGACCCGGTTTTTAGGCCAATTTTTCGGCTTTCTTTTCGATTTTATCTCGAATTTGAAGTTCCTGAATAAAATCCAACCATCCTACGCGATAGAGCGGTCGTTTTTCTACGCAAAACGGTGTTCAGAATGTGACGAATGTCACCTGGATTAACACAACAAGATGAAATGTTAGTGCGAATCAGCGCTGTGCGCAGTGGTTTTCGCGCGCACCAAGACTCACTGTCGTTCCCAAATGGTCCCCGTTGCGCGCTACAGACCGGAGAACTACTGCGACGGTACGAATACTTCACCTCTGCCACGGTACGGATGGGTTTTACTCTACTTTCGGACGGCTCTTCTAGTCGTAACGCTAGGTCGTTCGGTTCGCTTTCTTCTAGGCTTTGCTCAGAAACTTGGTCGTGAGTCCCATATTCTGCGCCAGGTGTGAATCCGACGGCTTGCCCAAGCTGTTTGGGGCTTGAGAGGAGTTTGAGGAGTGGTCGAACTAGATTATATTCTCAAATGAAATAATACAAGATAAAGCTGCTTGGAACCAAAACGCGACACCTCGGAATGCGTTACTGGAGAAGATGTGCGTTGGTCGAATGTCTGAGAGATAGTTCCTAAAATACATTCTGTTCTTAGCTTAAATACGCCGAACTTAGGCTACAAAATAGCGCAAATGCTATATCTAGATAGGTGGGGGTGACTCAGGTACCTAGGTCTCTGGCTCGCGGCCCCTGTGCAAATACCCCTTGGGCCGGTTTTCCCGGCAGGGTTTATGAACTTGTTTTTCGTTGACGTTCTGAGACATGTGCATGCAGTATTACCATAAAGACTCGTCAAATTCTTGATGCCTCAGAAATGGCTATAATACTAATAGACTTTGGTACGCAACATCCCGCCGACCTTGAAGGGTTCGCGTTCGAAATTACATTCATCAATATGCTAGGCTAGATAATTTTACATATACATGCTAGGATATGCACAATGATTAGACTATGTTTCTGCTAGTTCCTATGATTAGATCGGCAAGATGTAAATTTTTGACACGGGACGGCTAATGATGCCGTTAGAGACCCTCCCTGATACGACCCTGGTGATGCCATCCTTTCCAGGGTGTGTCTCGGTGATGCGGCCGAGCCGCCATTGAAGGGTTGGTAGGTAGTCTTCCTTGATAGCTACCATGGTTCCTATGGCCAGCTGACTCGTATCTGCCTTGCGCCACTTGCCTCGTTGTTGCAGCTGGTGCAAATATCCCGTTCGCCATCTCTTCCAGAAATGCTGTAACATTTGCTGAATGTGCTGATCGAGACAGTCGATTTTCTTGAACTTCAAGGAGATCTGGATAGGGAAGACTTGTTAGGGGCTCCCCGATGAGGATGTGCCCTGGTGTGAGAGGCCAAATCAGAGGAATCAGTGGACAGAGGGGAAAGGGGTCGTGAGTTCAAACACACCTCTACTTGTGTCAGAATAGTATACAGTTCCTCGTATGTTAAAATCGTATCTCCTATCACTCTCTTAATGTGATAATTAGCTGACTTAACGGCACTCTCCCATAAACCGCCCATGTGAGGGGCATTCGGCGGAATAAAATGCCATTGCATTTTTGATCGGTTGCGTAACTGAGCACCTGCCTTTGATGCTCCTCTGAGCGTAGGAGTGCTTCTAATTCTGTGAGTTCGTTTCGTGCACCTTGAAAGTTGCTACCATTATCGGAATAAATAGTATGTACCTGTCCGCGGCGCGCCATGAATTGCCGAAGACATCGTAAAAATGCTTATGTGCGTAAATCTACTGCTAGGTCGATGTGCACTGCCTTTGTGGCAGAACACACGAAAATACACATATATGCCTTAATTGTAGTACGAGTTCGCGTCCTATCTTTGGTTAGAAAGGGACCAGCGTAGTCCACGCCGCAGGTATAGAAGGGTCGTCGCGGAGTAACGCGGTCTTCAGGTAGGCTTCCCATAAGCGTTTCTACCTGTGTCGGTCGCACTCGGAAACATCGGACAAAATTTCGCAGTACTAATTTCACGCTATTTTTCCCAGCGATCGGCCAATATTTTGTACTTAGAGACGCTAGGGTTCCTTGGCATCCCATATGCAGCAATCCTTCGTGTTCTCTTCGAATGATGAGCGTCATCCGGGCGTGGCCCTTTGATAAAATGAGTGGAAGCTTCTCATGGTGGCTCAAATCAGCGTTTGCCAGGCGACCGCCCACCCTGAGAAGTCCTGCGGTATCTAAGAACGGGTGCAACGATGCTAGTTTTAAAATGCTCTTCGGACCAATTCTTAAAAATGGTCCTATTCATCCAGGCATTCGCTTGCGACTTAAAAATGACCGGTAATTTATCTCGGCAATGTTTCAATGCCCTCGGGTTGGTGTATTTGTACATTAGAAGTGGCTTTAATTTGTGGGATCCGAATACATTCGGGCTAAAAACCACCGTTACGCGATCCTTCGGCATTTTCCGGCCACTTACTCGCTCGGTCGCTTTGCACAGGGGTTTGTTTGGCAGTGCATTCCAAAGTAATCCAGTCTCGTTCATAGTATACAAGTTATCAAGTGACAAATTTTCACTTAACTCATTTTTGAATTCGGCAACAAATCTTGTGGCTCGCTTTTTGAAACCAGTAAGCCATCCGTGGTTAATTTTAAAATTGCTGGTCTCACTCCAATTAGGCATTTCCGCAAACAGTTCCGCCGCCTTTTCTGTCAATATGGCATCACTAATTATATCACCCAATGCCCTCCTCTCAGTGAACCAAACATACAGTTTCTCTTCTAGACCTGCAAATACTGGTTTAGTCATGCTACGCCGATTGCATTGCTCTGGATTATTCGTAGTGAAATTGGTGATCATCTGAGCGTTCTTTTTTATCCGTCGGATTGTCGATTCGTGTACTCGATCACAGAGGACAGATAGGGATACACCATCTTTTAACTCCTGCAGCACATCCAGACGCTACTGCATCGACAATGTCTTCTTCTTTGCGATACTCATTGCTGTGCACACACACACACGCACCCTCCCAAAGCACAGGATATTAGACAATGTGTAAATCAATGATAATAACTGGTGGTTTTTTGATAATCACAAGAAAAACTGGGGCGTAAATTGAATGTGACTTCGAACAAGAATGTCACGAGTGCGAAGCTAAAAGATTCAAAAGGTCTTAATTGCGGAAAAAGAAGAGAGAGGGGTTGAAACAGAAACACAAGAGCAACAAAAAAACGCGGGGATACGTAGTTTTATCAAGACACACTTTCGAGTATAAAAATTAACTTTGGCGATGAATTGAAGTTCGAAGGCCTGACTTGGGTAGCCAGTTGAACAGGGAAACTTCGGGCAAAATGCAATCCCAAAACTGTGGATAAATACGTGGCAAACACGTTGTCTTTACGAAGGACATGATTTTCAGAAAAAAAATATTGTGATCTATTCGTTAGGATCACGTCGTTCCCTCTGCTATAAACTCAGCATTAGCAAAATATTACTGTACTTCATTTACTATAGATTTTCTAAGTTTTAAGTAGAAGAATATCAAATAATGCATGAAAATACGATTAGAATTGGATCATTGCGGGGATTTAAACTTCGGGGCATTCAGACGCATGTATTCCAACGTGGTAGAAAAGGAGAGACGGTCAGAAAGAAAAGGAAAACCATCCCACTCAAAGCCGAATCGGTGCCTGCCTCGATCGTTGCCTGAGACTCGCATATGAATAAGAGAGACAATGTACAGGACGGAAAATGATCGCGCTGTTTCAACTGAGAACCGGACGAATCGTTTGCGGCCCCTCGACTGTTGTAGGGCAGAGGAGGATGGCCGCGTGAAAAAGACAAGGAGGGCACGAATACGGAGCGCTTGCTTCTATCGCACGTAACTTTTGATCTATTTTATTCAATTTCATACTGTTTGGTATCATTTTTATCAGCAGAACACTACGAATACAATAATGTAACTTTTATGAGAAATAAATTTAAAAAAAAACAATTTTGAAATTCGCACTATGGCTAATCGCGCGCTGCATCGGCTGCAAAGGAAGCCGCCGACGCCTCGGATTTCACGCTTCGCTGGGCACGAGAGACGACAACTAGGTGGTGGGGGTGATTCCCGTGCAACTGTGAAGTACATAATTTCGAGCAGAAATCGAGAAAGTACTGTACCATCAGGATCCCGAGTAGCAGAGTGGAAGGCATCCACAGTATCAGATATGAGGGCTTTTATTGCCGTTCTCTTAGAAATGGGGTTTACACGTAGACCGACACTTTTCAGTTATTGGTCAACAAACCATAGACATATTGCATGGTTTGGCCAAATGTTTAGCCGAAACAGATTTCAATTAGTTTGTAGGTTTTTTCATGTCGTAGACTATGACAAATTAATAGCACGTAATAGCCCAGAATATGAACTTACAGCAAAATTTGAACCAGTCGTTATCCACGCAAACAATAAATTCAAATTCCATTATTCGCCTCATCAACATATGAGTATTGACGAATCGTTAGTCGGCACGAAGTGTAGAACGTCGTTGATACAATATCTTCCGAATAAAACGCATCACAGATGGGGTACAAAGTTTTGGATGCTGGCTGATGCAGTTACCCATTGCTGCTTATCATTTTCTTGCTATAGAGGAGCCACATATCAAACAAATGAAGATGAAATAAGGAAGAACCGTCTTGTCTACGTCGTGATTCTTAAATTATCGAATATTGGCAATTATTTTATGAAAGGGTATCACGTGCTAGCAGACAATTTTTTTAGAAGCATTTCATTAGCTAGAGCACTGTTTGAAAAAGGGACATACCTGACTGGCGCAATCCGCAGTAATAGAAAATATATTCCACCGTTTAAGAAGCCGAAATTGCAAGAGGGTGCATCTAAGTACGCCCGAAACAACGAAAATTTATTATTGACATACCGGGGGGGGGGGGGGGGGGGAAATCGCAGAAGAAAAATGTTTTACTCTTGTCCACATATGAAACGGCTCGGAATAAAACAACTACAATTAGAAAAAGGAATGCACAGATAGAGGTCGAAGAACCAGTAATTGTGATGGAATATAATAAACATATGAGACTCAAGACTCAGCCCTTGGCTTGGGGATTCGCTAGATAGTAGATAGGGACATCAACGTCATCGTTGTAATGTTTAACGTCTTCGTTCCGGATACTGTCCACTACGGCGACGGCCCTCTGGGCGTGGGATTGAGATACTGCCCTATCAGCGCGGCACCCGCCGAAGCAGGTAGCCTCCCAGTTGGACAGCAGGACTCCTGGCCTGTTGACGGCTACTGGTGGAGCCGGGTGACTATCCTCACCCTACCGACCTGCAGGCCGGTACCCGAGTTGTTGGTACGCAAATCACACGCCGGGACCCACTTAAGGGTCCCTCCCCACAGCATTTTGGGTAAAACCACTACCCCCGCGAGTCCAACAACCACATGGCCGGGGACTTGGAAAGGACGGGGAAAGGAATTCATCCAGCCCCCGCGGTACCAGTATTATGGTCACAGGTGTTACCAGTCGTGGGCAGTAGGGTGGCCCTAAGCTATATGACATTTTATGAAACTTCGAATTTTCTTGCTCCCACCCCCCAATCTTGTTGCAATCAACAAAAAAACAAACTACACAAAATTTCAGGGTAATTGGACAACTGTAAAGCGACCCTCAAACGACTTACTGCTGGAACATAGTTTGCGCACTATGCGCAGTGGTTAACTCTGTTCCGCATTTCAACTATTACCTGTATTTTTTAGAGAAATTTATATGGACACATCGAAGTTACTCCAGAAATCGTTTAAAAATTTTCTAAATGAATATTCGCTGAAATTAGTTTGAGAAATTTCAGTAGTAACATGGAAAAGATGGGAGATCCTAGGTATTTTTAATAATGCACACAAGCTTATAAGTAAAACATATTTTATTTACGACAATAATTTCTATAATATTAAAATACAGTGTGAACAATTACACTTATTTTTTTAGAAGGGAGGATTTGGTGACAGTTTGGTATTTTTTACGATCTTCGGCAACAATCCGTAAAACAATTTGCTTCTCAGATTCATTTCTTGTCAAAATGTTATTATAGTCTTGAATGAGTTTAACGCCCCTTTCTGCAACATCATTCACAACGACTATTTTCTCCAGTTTTTTCATTCCATTGATATATTCCGAGTCATCAGTCCATGTTGACGGGTCTTTGTGAAGAAAATCGGTATTGATATTGAATCTCGTGAAAAAAGATCTTGAACCGGGTGTCACTAAAGATGAATATTCGGCATTTGTAAATGAAGAAAAATTAGTTTCGTGTAAAATGTATCTCTTTAATTGAGTTTTTTCCTCTTCTTCTCGTTCAGCCTTCTCTATTTCCAGTAAAACTTGAGCCATATTTCTCTTAGTCTCCGTTGGAACATCATCGTCAAATAGGGATAGAATGACAGTTTCCGGAGCTAAGTACCAAAGATGATTGGCAAATTTCTTTGCGGCAACCTTACTGATGTCTGGATCAGTACTTTGATAACTTATCAGCTGACGCATTAATAGAAAATCATGGTAAGGTGCTTTGATTGCACACGGCGACAAAAACCAGGCTCGAACATATACTCGAGCAACAAAAATACATATTCGTCTTAAAGCATCTTTCTCCCTATGAGATAAATGGAACTGATCCTGAAAAATGTAGATCTTCAATGCATAGATTGCCTTTGCCATCCACCTAGCATGATGCACTGCTCCCGGTAGACGAAAAGATATTCCATTCGGTGGAATTCCACCAAGAAATATCATTGTTAATTCTAACAATTCTTTGTAATCATCCCGCTGGTGTTTCTGCGTAGAAAGGTGATGTTCAAGAAATCCAAGAATTTGAGTACGGATATCATGAGACACTTCATTGATACCAGTGACATAATTCTCTTTATCGAATTTCGCCCAGCTTTCTCTAAATTTTTTGAAAAGCGCCACGTCGGGACGGGATGTTGCACCCATCAATGTATCGAAACAGCTTCTCAAAATTAGTTCAAAAATGTGATGACGACAGGGAAGGTAAAGCAGATCACAATCCAATAATTTTTCCAAATTGACACAGGCACCATTTAATCGACCGGTATTGCTGGCTGTCGTATCACAGCAAAGTGCTTGAATTTTATCGATGATGCCCCACTTCTCCACTGCTTGGTAAACAGCAAGGGCTTGTTCTTCTCCTGATGCCGTTGGGATTTCAGGGATTTCTAGCAATTGCTCCTTGCCTTGATACGTTACTAGTATCGCAAGTCGATCAACTTTATCAACACCCGTGAGTGCTGGGAGTAGTTTTCCATCCCAATGCAATACTAATTCCTGGCAGTCGTCTAGATTAAACTTTTCCCGAATTTCTGACGATCTTTCTTCTCGAAATTGTTTGCGTAGGCGTTGAAAGGAAGTGCGATTTATTACCAGGTTTCTTGTGTCCTGTCCGAAAGCTTCTGCAGCTGCCATTAAAATGTAAACCGCAGTTCTGTCACTGACTTTGCACCTGTCAAAAACTTCGGCAAGACGAGGAGTAAAAAAATGCAATGTACCCCGAATTGCTCGACTTGTTGTTGCTGCTGGGATAGCAGGTATTTCCTGAGCGATGGTAAAGTCGCGGTCACTGTCTTCGTTGCTTGACGAATCAAATGATGAAGGAAGCTCATGAGAAGCAAAATTGTCGTCCATTTCTTCATGAGCTCTTTTTTTCCTGGCACTTTCCATCGCCGAGCGCGTTCGCATCCTTTCCTCCTTCCCTTGTAATTTCCGATCGACACTAGTCATCGAACCTGGACGTCCTTTTTGGCGTTGAAGTAGTAAGAAATTCTTGTCCTCTTCATTTTTCAGAAGATTTAGAGCTTCTGAATGTGATATATCAAATAAATCATCTAACATTCCCACAAACAGATCTCTCTTTTCTTTCTGTTTACCTGTAGTCCTAGTCAAATTTTTTTGTAGAACTTTCCATTCATCGTATAGTTTTAGTAGCTTCTCAACACAGTGGTCAGTTCTTCTGGTAGGAATTCGAGCTTTTTGCCAAAAAACCGCAACTTCTTGGATGACTAATGCAGCACTTTCTTTCGTTGTAAGATTGACAACTCTTACGTTGTAGAAAAAAACACTTAAAATTTGCCCGTTTGAAGGCAATTTGGCTCCGACAATTTGGTTCGAAATGTAACCAACAAGAGAGACATGAAAGTCTTTTCTTAATACATACGACGAACTAGCCGAAGAAGTCGATGCCATTTCACACAGTACGAAAAACACAGTTCTGAATTCTGCTTTCTCCAATACTCTTTACTCTTTGCTGGTCGTCGATATTCTGAGGTCTTCACAAAATTTTGGTATGGTACCCCCATATTGTATTACTAATTCTTTCGTTTTAGCAGAAGGCTATTTTTACAATGTCGCGATAAAGTACATGTGCTCAGAACTATCGACCATCCAGGTAAGCGGGAAATTCCGCGGATCGGTTCTTACTAGAAGTGCGGGCGAATTGAGGGGTACTTTAACAGCTACGCACAATCAGGTACGCTGAGGTTCAGGTAAGTTCGAGTCATAAAATAAAAATTTGTGACAATGTCTCGTGCCTCGCACATCTTTAATGACCCTTCAAATTAGAAATCTCAGGAGACTCTGTAGAATCTCTTGTGTCCAATAGTTGCCAAATCTTTTATTGAGTACCTACGAATTTTCGCAACTTCATGGTCGATGAGGGTCGCCTTACAGTTGTCCGATTGAGCTGAAATTTTGTGCAGTTTGTTTTTTTGTTCATTGGAACAAGATAGGGGGGTGGGAGCGCAAATTTATGAAAGTTGAAAAATAAGGGCCACCCTAGTGGGCAGCCACTACCAGTTTGAGGAGCCCAGGTCTTCCCGGCACTGGTCAGCCAGCGCTTCGGTCCCGTGGGGACGCTACGCCCCAAAGGACGTCTCCGGGGTCGGCCGAAGCCTTTACCCGGACGTCCTCCCCTGCGGAAATAGATAGGGATAGAGGGAATCTCGTTAATCCATTCATGCGCGTCACTAATTAGATGACGAGGCATTTGGCTATGCTCTACAATCCAGGGTATGAGACCCAAGGCTGCATTTCCTAGGGGTTAGCCCAGTATTAACAAAAAGAAGGTAAAACAAGTAATCTATAACTAATTACGGTTTGTTAGTGTTAACTGCCGATCCCAACTGTACTTGCAGTTGAGGATTAGGGTAGGAGATTAGTTAGACAGCTAACCGGTTGTAGGGTTAGTAATAAGTTATATTTATATTTTAATATTCCATATTCTATGTTATATGTTAGATATTATTATTATATTAGCAATTAGTTATTTATGCCAGCCGTTAAAATATTAAGGGTTTGGGTCCAATTACACTAAGAGTAAGAAAACAAAAATAGTTATAGTAGGTCTAGTCATAATCAATAAATAATATTTCAATGGACGAACGAAGCGCCGTCATACTGATAGTAACGAGGTCCGATTTGCGGTATCCAAGGTCCTTGAGGGCCCTGCTAGTGCTCTTGGGCATTGCCCCCCGCGAGCCCACAACGATGGGAATGACCCGGCTTTCCGTGGAGTGAGTGTCCCAGTGGATTTTGGCGGCCACCCCTACGTATTTTTCCCGCTTTTCGATAGCCGCGGCGTCGAGCGTTCTGCCGTTCTCATAACGCACGGTTACGTCGATGACGGATATCCGCGACTCGTTACGGATATCCGTGGCTCTCGGTCGATTGCCGCGTTCGGCTGCTTCCTCTGAATTACCTTGGCAACAACTTCCACCACTTCGTTGTGCCGGCGGATACGCATAGCCTTGGTGTTGGTGCATTGACCCAACACATGGGCAAATGTCTCACGTTTGGTGCTGCACCTTCTACACCATTCGGACACGTTACTATCTGCCCTTCTAAGGGCCATTCTCGTGCCCGCGGTGTTCGTCCGCAATTTGAGGGCATCGATGAATCGCCCGTCCTTGACATAGGCGTTATTGTAGACCCAGATATTCCCTATCTTGTCATCTCCGAAGTAGTTGGCTCCCTGGCCTTGGCAATTCAGACGCCTCCAGGCGTTTGCCTCTCTTCTCTTGGCCAGGAACTTCTCTTTATTTAGTTGGTCCACGGACAGTGGCCAACCGATATTTAGGGCCCGTGCGATGGCGGCACACTCCCGCTCGGCTGCGACCAATGCCTCGTCTTGGGATTGGCTAGCTCGTACGTGGGCTTTGAGCACCGCGAACAGAATTGTGCGCTCCAGGCGTGGGAACCCCAGTCCGCCGTCGCGTTTGCGAGCGTAAATGAGTGCGTCCGTGGTAGAGAGCTGGAGATGGAAGATTTCTGTAAGGTGCCTCCGGATTCTATCATCGAGGGCCCTCAGCGAGGTGTGACTCGGTTTGTTTGCCGTCAGCGAGTACTGGTAATGAGGCAAAATATACTTGCTTATAAGATCAGCTTTTTCGCGGGGTTTCAAGCTGAGCGTCCTAGTGCGCTCGATTGCCTTGACGATTTCATCAGGCCCCCCGCTGTTTGAGGGCCCATACCACGGGACCATCGTTCCGCCTAGGTATCGGTAGGCTTCGCCTGGCTTGATGTACTGAAGTCTCTCGCTGCCTACCGTCAAGCCAGGGTCTTCGAGGTACCAGCTTTTTTGGGCTGCAACAACTGTGAACGCCTGGCATTTCTGCGCGGACAGGCTCATTCCCAACGCATCAAGGAAACGGCCAATCTTTTCGAATGACTTCTGGACTTCCTGCTTATTTTTGCCAATCAGGACAATGTCGTCGGGGAAGGCTAAGGTCCCTACCGTTGATGATCCCAGGTGAAGCCCCGTTGGGCTGTTGTCAGTCTCAGCAATAATACAATCCACGATTGTGTTAAAAATCGTAGGTGTCAGCGGGTCGTCTTGTTTTACGCCTCGTCGCAGTTCCATAACGACATCTCCGTCGCGGCCTTTGATGATGGTCTTACAGCTCGTGCAGGTTGCCCTAATATAGTTGGCGGGGTATATAGGGACCCCCTTGTTTACTAGGCACTGTTGGATGGCTGAGTGGGGGATTGTGTCAAAGGCCTTCGCTATGTCGAAAATGGCGAAGGTCCCACCCGTCTTTGTTTTGGCCTCCTTGACCAGGCGTGTGAGCAGGAAGATGTTGTTCCGGCAACCGTTTTCGTGGGTGAAGCCTTTCTGCCTCACCGAATTGTCGATGACTTCCCTGATTCGGCCATCGGTGACGCCTAAGGAGGTTCGTGTTAGCAGCGACCCGACTGGGGTCCTTCCCCTTCTTAGGGATCAGCGTAGTACTGTTGACTCGCCATCCCGATGTATCGAGACCGGTAAACAATAGAATATTGTACAGCTTCGCGAGGATAACCGTGGCTCCGCTGTGCAGTAGATGGCGTTTGGTGATACCGTCGTGTCCAGCGGCTGTCTTCACTTTGAGCCTCGAGATTCTGGCTGGTGAGAGGTGTAGGTGCTGGTGGGACTCGTGCGGCTTTTATTTTAACCATCGGGCCTTCCGTTTGCCAGAGGCTCTGGTAAAGGGCGCGGATCTGTTGCTGACTTGGGCATTCGACTGGCGGGTCTAAAAAGGAGAGGTCATTATTAATGACCATGGATGCCAGCCTTCTAGGACAATTCTCGTACAGGCTTTGGCATCGCGCGAATTTAAATTTCTTCCTCCGATCATGATTCGGCTTGGTGCGTTTACGGCGTTTCTCCCTGCGCCTGTCCATGCTGTTAATGTTGGTGTTCGTACCGCGGTTCGTGTCCCGCTGTTCATTGGAATCAATGGATTTGAGCAGCTCCGGGAAGCTATCGCTGACGAAGTCGTCAAGTTGGTTACGGAATAGGGGGTTACTATCCCTACCCGCCCACAGATCGTTAAGGGTGCGTGCGGCTCCGGATATTATTTCCGCGCCTTCGATGACATGGCGAGTAATGCACTCCTCCAGGTCGCTGCGCCAGCTCCATTCGTCGGCGGTGTGTGGGTCGCCTTCCGGGTGGATAGTAAATTCCTTTGGGACATGCTCAATGAGCGGAATGACCGCAGATACAACTACGGGATCAGTACCTCGGTCGGGTGGACTGAGTGCAGATTCCTCTTCGTGAGCGGAGATGTACTCATCAGCTGAGTCGCACGCGCTCGGGCTATCATTAGATTCAGCCGCTCTGGCCGTCCTCGGGATGATGAGCTTAAGGGCCTGTCTACGCTCGCCGATTTGCCGGGAGGTTTTACCCGGGAAGTGCCGGCAGAGTTTCTTGTTCGGAAATCTCGTTTCCACGACGGTCTTTTACTAACTCACGCAGTACGCGTATACTTGCAAAAAACCTTTTTACGTGGAGTATATGGTCGTTGCAGGTATACGCGTACTTCGTGAGTTGGTAAAATAGGGAAAAACCGAATTGCGAAAAGTAGCGGGATAATAATTTTTATCGCATTGATCAGTAGCATACCTACTTGGAGCAAAGGAAGCTAATCGTCCATGCCGGGCGCAGCGGTAGGGTTAGGGTTAATGTGCGCTGCCTTGAATCTTGACCGGCCGACGACAATGACCTGCGTTTCTTATAATTTCTATTGCCACCAGTTATTTGTTACGATAATTATAAAATGCCCCGATTGACCCATAACACTCAATAAAATCATCAAATTTTGCAATTTACACTGTTCCCCTATCTTTCCTAGTTTTCGAGATATTCAACAAAATAGGTTTCGACCCCCCTTCCTCAACCCTTTTTTCAACCCTTAAAAGTGAATTTGGGCAGCTAAAGAAAAATACGTGTCGAATAGATTCCTGAAAACTAGGGGTGGTTCAAATTTGATTGAAATCGGAGTGTATCAGTTCCGTAATGTCCCTTGTAAGCCGAAGAGTCCTAGTGCAAAGTGGCGAAATCTTAACCCTTTCGCGAATATCAGCGTTTGAAAATTCAATATTTAAACATTCATATCGCCTGACCGGATAATATGAGAGTCACCTGGAAAAAAATAGAAATCGTATGAAATTTATTGTTAAAGCACATTATTATCCGTTTTTTATGTTCGAGTATGCAGTTTCAATACGACAACAAGATTTTAAGGGACTGAAAAAAATCAGGGGCATTCATTGATTGACAAAAAAATATCGTGTCATAAAAAGTTTAGATTTTTACCGAATGTCGCCGTAAAGATTCATTGAAAATTTTTTCGCAGTGAAGGCCAACGACTTTGACGGCACGTGTTCTTAGCGACAGTCGAAGGCTCGAAGTCGTCGGGTCTGTGTTTAGGTGGAACAAAGTTTAGGTGTTCAGTGTGTAAGATGCGCAGGCGCTAGAGATGAGTAGTACGCGAAGAAGAACGTGCGGCGGCGCTGGCGACCAAGACTGAGCGGCGTAGTCGAGTGCACGTGGCGGTCCGCCATTCCCTTGTCGGCGGCGTACGAGAACAGACGTTGCGGAATCCTTAGCGTTCAAAACGGATCGGAGTAAGAAGAGGTGTCGGAGCGGATCCGAGTGGGAGACTGTAAAGTATCGGAGTTGAGTAGGAGGAGAATAAAAATCTGTCGGTCTTCTCTAATTGTCGGTGGTTTATTGGAGTACCTACCCGTTCCCGGTTTGGAGTGCGAAGTTGGTGCGCACGTCGCACAGTGGCGAAAGTCGTGAAAAACCTGGCAATAATGCAAAATTTCGAAGAATTGTACTGTTGTGTGCGTGACTGGGAGAGCCTCGGCGCTCCCGATTGTAGCCGTGCACGTTTAAAGGTAGGGGATCGTATGTCACTTAAGGATAGGAATCCACTCCGGGAACGTTATCACTTCGTTGCTTTTATTGAAGATTACCTGGTGGTCTACAACGATGGATACAAGGTGCTCCGCGATACTGAGATCGGCGGTCAAACAGGCGGCCAGCGGCGTTACGGTATCTACTACTCGCGTTTTCAGGAATCTCTCTCTTGCTTCGCCGCGGGCCGTCTTTTATACAATATTTTTGCTTAGTCTACGTTTTTAGTTGCTGGGGCCTTATTCTCGAAGCTTCTATTTCCAAATCGTTGACGGTGCATTTCGGGGCGCTCAAGGTTATGCCCATATTTGGTAATGTTCGCGATCGCGCGGCCTATGACTCATCCCTATCGGGTTACTTATTGCGCGGTTAATTCGCGGGGGAGCTACGTGGCTTTCGGGGACCTATTACAGTACTTCCACAAACTAATAGATCTCGACTGTCCTTCAGTAAATACAGCACATAATTGTTCATAGATTGATTTTTAATCCCATTTAAAGCATTGATGTAACGGGTTGTTCTTTAAGAAGAATTAATGGTCTTAAAATATTCCATAGTTGTTGTTGCTCAGAATTAATGCCTAGAACTTCGCACACTATTATTACCATTTTACTTACGTAAAAAAGAGACCACAGGGTCCAAAACTGCTGGTAGCTTTCACCTTTCAACAAGTTTAACCGAATCGCTCCTGTTTACAAGAAAAATATCTAAGGCTAAAAGAAACAGTGAATTAAAATCGTGCGATGAGGTGCGAAGGAACTGTTTGCTCACCAACATTAAAAGAGGAAGGGGAAAGAAATGATCGTGGTTTAAGTGAAACTCAGACAAACATATTCGTTATTATTTAAGGGACAGTGCAATGGAAAATTCTGGCTTACGGTCTAAAAGCTGTTGGCATAAAAAAAAACCCCAAGTGCCTGTTTGAGGAAAAAAGCCTGCAGCTTTGTACACGCTTATCGCCGCTACCTACACTCTAACAATTAGCGACACGGTAGACTGACAATCGGAAATACAATCGCAAGAATGGCCATTCGCAAATTTGAGAGCTCTCACCTGAACCGTGGATACGCCAGTGCGCTGCGACCCTTCCCGCCGAGCGTGCACTCTCGCCTCGTGGGGTACTAGATGCTGCCGGTTGACTAGGGTGGAGTCTCAGGTCGCCGAACCGGGCACGCAAACGAAGAGCACCTTGTGCACCTTCGCCACAATGCACTGGTAACCCGCACAGCTACCACTATCGTCCGATTACTGACTAACGCCTCGCACGCACGCCACAAAGAACCTTGGAAGAAAAGCGCAAACTGCCTGTGGTCGTCACGGTGGTCGGCTCGGAAGTTCCGTGCTCGCATCCACCGCGTGGCAACGAACCGCGAGCCGATTCGCGGTTGTTCGAAAAGTTGAAGCTCGCTGGCGCTGGGCGGCCGCGTGAAGCCGCGAGAGGTCGCGTGAGCCTCTCTCGCTCCTGCGAGCGTTCTTTGAACGCGAACGGTAACAACGAGCTGCAAGACTTGTATAAAACATTTCGGGACAATACGGGCGTACCACATTTTTTGACAGACAAGGGAATATTATGGCATTTCATGGCAGCTCTGTTTCCGCATTTCAGCGGATTATGGGAGGCCGCGGTAAAATCCTTCAAACACCATCTCTAACGCGTCGTCGGCATCGAATTATTTACATCCCACCAAATGGCATCACATTATCCATGTAACGTACAGAAACACGCCACATATATACAGCACAGAGAAATACTTCAAAATCTTACAATAGTATTATAGCATAAGAATGGTCGCATAAACTCGCTGATGAGTTCTCAGGTAATCTACTATAATTTACTCGGTAACTGTAGTCGGTATACTTAAGCTACAAAAATTTCATTCAAGCACAAAGCAAAACGTTTTAACACCTTACCTTTGGAAAGCCGTCGTACTTTATTGTGAATAAGGAGGTTGGAATACTGAGTCTCCATTTCGTTTAAGAATTCTTTAAACTGACGATGGTAGAGTGCTTTTGACAAGATGCTGTTAACAATCTAGACTACCAAATTCATGACCTCAACTATTTCGACCGGAAACGTTTGGGCACAAAGCGCTCCGTACTGTATCATACAGTGCAACGAAAGAATTTCGTGGTTTATTTTGCTGTGAAGAATCGTTGTTACCTCTTTATTTTTTCCTATCATACTTCTGGCTCCATCAGTTGCTATTGAAACAAACTTATTTAAATCGATCTTATGGTCTTCAAGGCAGTTTTGCACGGCATTCGCTATATCTTCCCCTCTAGTTTGTCCCGAGAGTGGTAGCAATCCTAGAAGTTCTTCATTTGGACCTCGAGAAGACATATACCTGACAAAAAGGGCAACTTGTGCCGTGTCTTTTATGTCGCAAGACTCATCTGTAACAAGTGATAAGGCAGAAGCAAATTGAATATCTTCGACCTGCAAATATGTTACAATTGAAAACATTTTAGCTATTCTATGTTGTACTGTTTTAGCGGATAGTGGCAAATCTTTGATTTTTTTAAGATTTCTGATTTGTTTTTGAAATCCCGAAACAGTTCTTCAGATGCGCGTATGAAGAAATCTTTGACATATTCATCATCTGTGAATGGTTTGCCTTTTTTTGCAATTTCTAGAGATACCGAAAAACTGGTCAGATTAGCATTACTTGTAGATTGCGTCCAGTTATTTAACATGGAACTTGATTGCTGTTCTTGTTTTTGGAGCTCGTCTACAGCTTTCTTTTGTTCTTCGCCGGCTGGGTATTTACTAGCAAACTGAGTATGTTTTTGAGTGAAGTGCCTCTCTAGATTTGATTTCATATTGTGCGCGAATTTTTCGTGGCAACTGAGACAAGTCGGAAGGTCACCTGAGTTGCATATGAAAGCGAACGACTCCGTCCAATCCCGATTGAATTCTCGATGCTTTTCTTCAGTCCTTCTTTTTTTTGTAGATGCCATGCTTGCGGTGAGGCTGTAATAATGAACTTTTAAGATCATTATTTAGGTATCCAAAACAGCAGATGGCAAGTTTTACAATTATTTAACAAGTTGTAACGCCCCCAGAAAATTTTGAGCCAAACTGTACATATTGAAACGTAAGTAACCTAAAAACACGTATAAACTAAAAGCGCAATAGAAGGTAAACGAATTTCACATATAAAATAATGCACACGACTAAGATCAAGAGACAAGATCTTGCCTCGGACCAAGTAGAAGAAGACAGACCTTGTATCTATTCCGGAATCAGAAGTTACTCTTGTCTTTGCAATGATACAACTCCATAAACAAATTGAGACGGGTATTTATTTTCTCTAATAATTGAGAGGTGAAACCCACACCCGGCGCGGCCTGGGTCAAGGGCTGCCGGGGCTCATAAGGATAGAATTGATAATTTACTATATAAAATGACTAATAATTTGGGCGCCAGCCGATTTCCTCAAATCGGCAAAGAAAAGAAATAATAGAACGATATCCCATGGAAGTGGGAGGATTGGATGACCCGTTAGGAAGCAAAATAATGCAGTCAGATTTCAGGCAAATTATAGATTTACTGACTTACGTGTCAACTGGTGCTTCAGATTCTCCAAGAGGTTGAACGTCTCACAAACTTGACGAACAACTACGGTTACAAATAGCCTTATTTGACAAAACCCGCACGCAGCCGTGCTTATAATATACCCGCGCACTACGCAATTATGTGATCTCGCTACTTATTTGAGAACGTGGTGTTCTCTTCGGTGGTCGGAGTCAGAGAGTGTGAGCGTTCGATCTGGGATCGAACGTCTCCGGTGATAGCCCTCTACCGGTGTCGCGATAATTATTACTTCGGCGCTGGGGGTCTTCCTTATTCTTAGTCGTACTTGCCGAATTCCTTGTCGATCAGAAGGGGACTCTTCTACTTGTCGAGGGAAATTCAAATCTCCCGTCACAAAATTAATTTTTCAAATTTTTATAAACAATTTCTGTAAGTCTATACCCACCAGACGGCAAGTTTGCATAATTGTTATAAGCAATTTGTTCATCTATCGTGGAGATAATACACCTTAAACATACCTAAAATTTTAAAAAACGTCGTCTCCGTCTCCGTGTCCTCAGTTTCCTGTGCCACGCTGGCCACGTGTTCGTGAGACTCTCTTTTGTCCTCTACCTCTTGTCCATTTTTGCACCTTCTTCAACCCCTTCAGTTATCCTCCTCCTCTTCACCCTTCTCCTCCCTATCATCCACCTCCTCCTCCAACTCCTCCGCTACTCTCCCACCTCCTTTTCCTGTTTTTTACTCCACAACCTCCTCGTCTACCTCCACAGTTGCCTCTATCACCACCTTCTCTCCCAATTCACCCATCTCTATCGCCCCCGCCCCCCTCCACTACTTCCTCTCTTCCTGCTCGGCCTCCTCTTCCTCCCGTCCGATCTCCTCCCCCACCTTAATCATCTCTTCTCGTCCTTTTGCCTGGCCTCCACCTCCTCTCCTACTTCCGCCCTCTGCTACCTACTTTTTTCCTCCACCCTCACCTTGACCCTACAACGTTTATCTGAAACATTTTTCAATCGAAGTACGCTTTCTGCCGGGTTTTTGGGTCGGGTGATTAAAATGGGACACCCTGTATATTGTGACGACGATTCTTCCTCGCGGTCGACTGTGTACGTCCGCGATACCGAATTCGCTCACAATTCCAGTTCTTTCTCAAGGTAACTTAGCCCGCACAAACTCATGCGGGTTACCGGTCCCTGGAGTTTGCGCCAGGCTCCCGAAAGGACCAAATTTATAAGAAAAGAGACCGGAAGATGATCCGAATCGCGCGGAGAATTATTTCATTTTGCCCTTTCCAACTAGTTCGTTGTAGGTCAAGGGTCTGCGCAAAGCCCGAGCAAGGAAAACCAGTAAGGTCGGCCGCCCGATCACGGCGGAATCGGCCGAACAACCAATCAGATATAATTTAAATACACGGCCCAAAACAGATTATATTATCTCAAGTATTTTAGTGTTTCGCTGTATTCAAACGCGGGCCAAATAATCACTCGCTACATCTTTCAAAACGTTCAAACCGTCGCCGCCCTCTCGCGGCCCAAGTAAACGCTCGCACTTATAAGACTTGGTTTCTCGAAGGTAGGTCAGGCATTCCGCAGGACCGGGATTTCGCCGTCCGTCGGTCATCTCGGCCTATATCCGATGACGCCCTCGAGGGCCGGGCGGTTCCCCCCTCGAAGCCGTTGCCTGCAGCTCGCGAACTTTGTTTCCCTGGTCCAAACCCCACGAGACTCTACCGTTCGCGACCGAAGGCGAAATCCCCGATTATCATCCCGTTAACACAATTTTCCGAGCCGTCGCCGAAATCCTAAAAACCACACGCACAGAAAATAACGCAAAGAAGGAGCAACGCTTACCTCGTCTGCCACCCCGTTCTTCTCCAAATTCTTTATCGGGGCTGAAACGCCATGGCACTCACAACTACTCACAATTACTGCGGCCGTTCGCCCCACACGCCGGAAACCAAATGCTGGTCGTGTTTCCATGGGATGGCAGCCAAGGTAAGCGTTGCCGATAACGCCGCCTCGCTCAATTATTCGCTAATTACTGACTTCTTCGGCGGTTCTTAGATGGTGGGTCCTGCCTCCATCCGTTGTTCGGATCTGCGTTCTCCTCGTCTCCAACGGCCGGTACTGCTATGATCTTGGGTGCTCGTTCGCTGTTGCGATTCCGTCCGGGCGATCAATCCGGCCGGAATCGCGGATCTTTTCCTTAAATCTCATGCCAAAATTGATTAGTAACTAGTTCTATTTTCTCACGCCGGCCCTCTAGAACGCGCTCCCCCCCCCCCCCCCCCCCTTCCAACGCGTGTGGCGACTCTTTTCCGCGGAGGTTGGCAAGACGGAGCACTCCCAAAAAGTGTTACGTCACAACATATACGATTTCGTTGTTGTGCGTGTACGCGTTCTATCCTCCGTCCAAAATGGACCCGCGTTGTCGACGCCGCATGAATAGAACGGTCGCCGAGGTGTGACACGGTCCGCAGGTAGGTTGCCCATGATCAGCCTCGTCTCTACCAGCACCGATCGCGCGCTGTCACGGACGCTTAAACAGCATCAAACGTAAAATGCCTAGATCAGCACCTTTTTACCTATAAGACCTATAAGACTGTAGAAGGCACTTAGGTCCACTCCCTACGAGTTGGTGGTCGCGGAGCGTATCTGGATCGCATCTCCTTGTCGATGTGTCACCATGCTGCCGGTGACGTCAACTCCTGTATTTTGGTAACTCTGTTGGCTACGAATGTTGTCCATCGTCTGGGACATCCACTCATCCAGCCAAGGGTAATTGTAGAGTCGCACCAATAAATCTGTATTGTTCGAAGCTCCTTCCACTCGAAGTCACTCCGTCGTTTTGATATTTCATGGGTAAGGAATTAGGTTGGAATGAAGGTTTAACACAGGAAGAAACACGTTAATTGAGCCGAGATGAAATCCGTTTATTGGCTCTTGTGGGAAAAGCCCGAAGGCATAAAAACCCACGATGACTCACCTTACACTCCGTCACTCGATTTTTTGCACGCACAACTTCGTCGTTCGAGGAGCTAGACCGTGTGGTTTGTATGATTTCGTCTCGTGGCGAAAAATATGGCGTTCTAGCCTCGTGGCTGAAGGTGGTGTTATTAGCCTCGTGGCCGAAAGAGATGTTATTAGCCTCGTGGCCGAAAGAGATCTGTCTCGCGCCGCGCCGGACGGCAACGGCCGAACATACGCGCGACGATCGGGGCCCCCTCGAACAAACGACTCCCGATCGCGAACGCCCGGCTCTCCACGCGCCCGGCGCGATACGCGTTACATATCGAGAATCGCCGTAGCGTATCGTCCTAAAAACGTTTGCCACCAAGCAAAAACTCTGTAGACGTTTCGATGGGAAGTGTTGACCGTACTCTCTCTATCAATTAAGCTAATAAATGGGCTCCACGGAGCTCTAGCTGCGGCAGGCTGATGGTCTTAATGGGCTCTACCTTAGTCTTAAGGCATAGCAAATGTGTGGAATGTTCTCCGGACTGGTCGGCGGATCGGAGGTACCCGCACGCCCCGTATGCCTTTTGAGATGCACCGCAGAATCCGTGGATCACTGCACTTGTTGATCCTGGCGTCATGACACATCTTGGAATGTTAATGGTCGCGATTCTGCCGAGGGAATCCTGAAGTCTCGTCCATTGCTCGTGAATCGTGGATGAGAGCAATTCGTGCCATGACATTTTCAGCTGCCACAGCTCTTGCATGAGTACTTTTGTACGGATCGTAATCGATCCAAGTGGGCCCAATGGATCGTAGATTCTGGCTATCTGGGACAGTATCGTGCGTTTCATCACCCTTGTTTGGGGTGGTTTAGAGTCGAAGGTGTACCGTAGTAGGTCTTCTTGTGCTGTCTACGCGAGACCCAAAGTCTTCGGCTCCTTATGTGTCTGGAGAGATACCTGAGTGCTCCCATTGTTTGTATCCTGCAGGATCCGCAGGTCATTTGTAACCCATTTGCGAAGTGTGGAATCTGCTGCCTTTACAGTACTAGCTGGATTGCTGCACGAAATTCGGGACCGAAAACTTTCAATCACAAAGTACGAGTCGAGAATCGTGCCCAGCGAAGCGTGAAATCCGAGAGGTCGGCGGCTTCCTTTGTAGTCGATGCCGCGCGCGAACAGTCATAGTGTGAATTTAAAAATTGTGTTTTTTTTTAATTTATTTTGAATAAAAGTTACATTATTGTACTCCCCACGTTCTGCCAATGAAAATGATACCAAACACTATGGAATTTATTAAAACAGATCAAAAGTTACGTGCGACTGGCATATGCGAGTCTCGTGCAACGATCGAGATCAGCACCGTTTCGACCGTGCGGCGCGATCATTCTATTGCACGTAACTTTTGATCCGTTTTGACAAATTCCATAGTATTTGGTATCATTTTCATCGGCAGAACGTGAGGAATACAATAATGTAACTTTTATTAAAAATAAATGAAAAAAAAACAATTTTTAGATACGCATTATGACTCATCGCGCGCGAGCATCGGTTACAAAGTAAGCCGCCGATCGCTCGGTTTTCACGCTTCGCTATGCACGAGGAAGAACACCTGGGCGGTGGGGATGATTTTCGTGCAACTGTGAAGTACATAATTTCGGGCAAAAATCGAGGGACTACTGTAGAATGTTTGAAATATCCATTCTTAATTGACGCGCTTCTTCTATTGTGCGTGCTCCTGTGAGCACGTCATCGGCGTAAAAGTCGTTGATGATGGCTTGGCCCGCTTGAGGATGCTTCTTTATGGCCTCCTCTCCTAATTGTTGCAAAACGCAAGTTGCTAGGTAAGACGGTGACGCGGTTCCGTAGGTTACGGTTTTAAGTTCATAAGTATTAATCGGCTTTGATCTATCGCTGCGCCATATAATTCGCTGAAGTGCCCACTGATCTGTACAGACCTGAATTTGGCGGTACATTTTTTCCACGGCGGCCGCTATTAGAAAGGCGTGTGTTCGGAAGCGCAAAATAATTTCTAACAACTCGCTCTGCACTGTCGAGCCTTTTCGCTCTGCGTCGTTTAAGGAAATACCTGTGTCTGTTTTAGCAGACGCATCAAAGACTACACGGACCTTTGTGATCGTACTCTATTTCACCATTGGGTAATACAGCAGGTAGTAGTGCGGTGTGTTTGGCGTTCAATATTTTGCGTTGACCTTTCGCATGTGTCCTAAGGACTCGTACTGGGACATGAATTTAACGTATACAGCCCGTAAACCTGGATCACGATCTAGACGACGTTCCAGCGACGTGAAGCGTCTTAGCGCAATTTGCTGAGAATTTCCTAACTGGTTAGCATACTTTGTAAGCGGAATTTTTATGATGAATCTACCGTCGCGATCCCGGTGCACCGTGACACAGAAGTGTTGCTCACACTCGTAATCTGCATGCGGCGCCGCGTTTGGCTTTGTTTGAACAATTTCCTCAAGTTCCCAGAATTGGCGTAATTCTGCATCTAGGTCCGAGTTAGTTATTGAAATGCATGTTTGATTTCTGGAAAACTCAGGTAGGCTAAATCTCCTTGCTAGTACCCAACCTAACTGTGTTTTAACTAGTATTAGCAGACCATTTCCAAGTAAGTGCTGTTTGCTCACCAACATTAAAAGAGGGTTAAGGGGAGGGAAACAACCGTGGTTAAAGTTTGCAAAATTCAAATTATATTAACTGTCGGGACTGTGAAAATAAATTACCTTAGATTTAAGAGCTGCCGGCATAAAAAAACCCCACGTCCCTGTTGGGGAAAAAAGCCTGCAACCCTGTACAATCTTCGCCGCCTCCTAGTCGCTAGTCACAAGCACGTGAGTGGATATGCTAAATGGCCATTCGCAAGAAAACGCTGAGAGCTCTCACCTTAGATCCTAATGCACCGGTGCGCTATGACCCCGCCCGCCGAGTTGCACGCAGCACCAGACTCGGGGACCAGAAAACGCTGCCGGTTGGCTATGGCCGAACCACTCCGCCGCACCGAACAGGCACACGAAGAGCACCCTCTGCACACCTCCGTGGTCAAACGAAAGGGGTCACCGCACGGTTGGGGGCGTCTTAAGACGCGGTCAATCTAGACTTCGCACGCACGCACTGATCACAATCAAAAGAATCTCGGAATCGCTCGCTCTCTGACCTGCACGGTGGTCGGCTCAAGAATGAAGACGCCCGAGCCGCCGCGAGGCGACGATCCGCGATGCCGATTCGCATTTGTTCAAAAAGATGAGGCTCGCTGTCGCTGGGCAGCTGCGTGAAGCCGCGCGAAAGTTCTGGAAGCGCGTGGAGCGTTTCTCGAACGCGAACAAGTGCCGCCTGATGTATATTAGGTCCCATAAATACTCGTTGCCGATTAGCAGGTCTACGTCGCGCGACTCATAAAATTAAGGATCTGCTAGGTTGTACCGCGGTGGGATTGCGAACGCGGTCCTGTTAAATTTCACATTCGGAATATTCGCCGTGATGCGATTAATTACGAGGCATGGCAGCGTTGCCTTATAACCATTATACTGTGATTCGAATTTCAAAGAAGCCTTGCCAAAAATTTTATTTTTTGACGTCCCGACGCCCGAGATTAGTAACGCACAGCTGTCTCTACCGGTAATCCAACTCTTTTACAGAAGTCTCGTTTTACTATATTTATTTGCGACCCTTGGTCTAGAAGCGCCTGCAGTGATCCGTAATATCCTTATCAACGTGAACCAAAACTACAGCTATTGACAGCATAACCTGATCGCGAGTCCTCTTTACATGAGCGACGTACGATTGCTCTGCTCCTTGCTCCCGTTCCTTCGACGCGCTAGTTTGCGATTCTTCATCAGTCGGGGACGGCTTACTCGGCCCGTTAAGGTGCAATAACGTTTTGTGTTTGTTATTGCATGCCCAGCAAGGACGCCCTGTGCATGAACGACTTCCGTGTCCGATTTGAAGGCAATTGAAGCATGCTCGTAATTCGTTGATTTTAGCGCGTCGAGACTCGATTTTCAATTTGCGAAACTCTTCGCACTCATATAAAAGATAGCTCCCACTACGAAGGATGCATGAACCAGCTGGCCGCGTGACTACCGTTATATTGTGCACGGTTCCCCGTTGATTAGTTTGCGAGGCCTTTCCTACAGTCTTTCCGGAAGACTGACCTACGCGAACACAGTTTTCTAAGAATTTCCAGTGCTCCTGGAAGAATGTGCGCAGGTCCGAAATGCTTGGCTTACTCTTTAATGCTGTTTTAAATCTATTCCACTCGCATTTCGACCGCAAATCTAGCTTCGTTTGCATTAGATAAGTTATAGGGAAATCCCAATTTCTAATAAAACTATTGGGTCGTTCGGAAAGTTGTTTCGTTTTTCCCCGACAGAAGACTGGATTGTATTTTTTCGCACCCAAATTCAACCATAAGCCGCAAAATTATTGTTGCGCCCGCGAACACAGACGAGAACTTTAGAAATCAGAGGTTCTGCCTTACGGTTGTCAATCAACAGACAATCACAAACCGCCGTCACTGTCCACCTCGATCACTCTGGAAATTCCCTGAGAGAAACACATTCAGAGCGTAGAAAGCGCGCGACGCCAGGGTCGTAACACTGCTTCCCTTCTTCAAAAATTGTCGTCCCGACAATACTCTTGCAACTATCGTACTACGGCTCCAGGATCCCATCAGTTCCTTGCTGTACCCTAGTGTTGTGTGCGTGACTGAGAGAGCCTCGGCGCTCCCGATTGTAGCCGTGCACGTTAGAAGGTAGGGGATCGTATGTCACTTAAGGATAGGAATCCACTCCGGGAACGTTATCACTTCGTTGTTTTTATTGAAGAATACCTGGTGGTCTACAACGATGGATACAAGGTGCTCCGCGATACTGAGATCGGCGGTCAACAGACGGCCAGCGGCGTTACGGTGTCTATTACTCGCGTTTTCAGGAATCTCTCTCTTGCTTCGCCGCGGGCCGTCTTTTATACCGTATTTTTGCTTAGTCTACGCTTTTAGTTGCTAGGGCCTTATTCTCGAAGCTTCTATTTCCAAATTGTTGACGGTGCATTTCGGGGCGCTCAAGGTTATGCCCATATTTGGTAATGTTCGCGATCGCGCGGCCTATGATTCATCCCTATCGGGTTACTTATTGCGTGGTTAATTCGCGGGGGAGCTACGTGGCTTTCGGGGACCTATTACACCCCTCCCCCTTTTTGAGAAGGAAGCTTCCTAGCTTCACGTCGCGAGCTACGTATCTGAATTCTCGGTATTTGATCGGGTTCCCGGCGCGTGCTAATCGGCTACTCGGCTCGCGGGCCGTCGCTATCTTATCGGCTAAGAAGTGGTACTGGCGGGTCGCGGCGCATGCACATCGGTACGAGTTTATTATTTATTCGCTGGGTTTTTTTTTTTTTTTTGAAGGGTAGGACAGGATAGGGAGGTGGTTATATGAGTTAAGGGTATGCGTTAGATGATAATATAGTGTATATAATATGTATTGCAACGACGATCCGTGCCCGCGCACGGCCGTACCCGTTGCCGCGGCCCGAACCGCCCGCAATAATCGCCCCGATATCCAGCACGCTCCGCCGATCTCGTGGGTGGGCGCCAGGCCCCCCGAAAGGAGCCAATATTTAATAATAAATCGAGATCGGACGCTGACCCGGAACGCGCGGGTGGACGGTAGTTCTCCCGAATCGGCTAGCTCCGGTCTTTGATCGGGGTCCGTGCGATGCCCGAGGGGAAGCGCCGGAACGTCCGGCAGTCCTGGTACGGCGGAATCGGCCGAGACGCGTCAACGCGGCCGAAAAGGAAGCATGCAACCCAAAGAACCCCACGAAGAGAAATAACCCCGAGTTCGTAGAGAAAATAACAGAAACGAGTTTATTCCAAATGATTGTAATCCGCAATCGAGTTAACAAGATGGCCGCGTCCGCGTGCCGTCGCTGAACCTTCTAGAACACGCTACGTTCAAATCCGAACCGTCGGCCAATCGCAGGGCCGCTCGCCGCTCGCCTGTCGTCCTCGGCCAATCACGGGGCCGCTCGCCGCTCGCGTGCCGTCCGCGGCCAATCACGGGGCCGCTCGCCGCTCGCACTACTATCGCTCGACTCACTACCTTGACTTGACCACGAAACGGGGGAGGTTACGCGTCTTCAGGCCCGGAAGCTCGATGCCCTTCGGTCGCCTCTTAGCCTGTCCCAGGAGAGGCCTTCGAGGGCCGGGGACCCCCCTCGAAGGTGT
Source organism: Trypoxylon attenuatum (assembly GCA_963989405.1). Classification (NCBI taxonomy): domain Eukaryota; kingdom Metazoa; phylum Arthropoda; class Insecta; order Hymenoptera; family Crabronidae; genus Trypoxylon; species Trypoxylon attenuatum. The sequence continues at coordinate 22,473,629 of OZ022489.1, forward strand.
CGCGAAACGCGCGACTTCGTTGTCCCGGTCACACCCCTCCTGGTCTGTTCCTCCCACGACTTACTGACCCACCGAGCCCCCCCTTAATAGAAACCCTCAAAGAGCCGCACCGAAATATCCCCCAGAACCCCGCACACGCACCAGAGAGACGCAAAAGAAGGATCAAACACTTACCGTCGCCGCCAAACCGCTAACCTCGTGCCCTGCTCCTCGTTCTCACTTCACACGGCCGAAGAATTCCGCAAAGGATCGAACACGCGGCCGAAAGACTCTACGTGAGGACACGACACGCCAAACTCACTGGAATAACGCTCAGGAGAAAGCCAAGATGTACGAAATGCAACTATGACTGCTCGCTACGCCCGCCGGAAGTCAAGTAACGCGAGGTTAGCACGTGGCCGGCGGCGAGGGTTCGTGCCGCTCATTACGCCGCCTAGTTTAGGTCGATGCGCTAAGTGAATCCCACGGCGTCCGACAGGTGGTAGGTCGAGTTTGATTTTCCATCGATTCGCGGCCTAGATCCTCGCCATCCCGGTCCTGCTCCCTCTCCGGCCGCAGCTCTGTCTCCTGGTTCTCCGCTGGTTGGTAGGTGTGATTTTTGTCGGGATGTCGACCGGGTGATCAGTCCGGCCGACATCGCCGAACTTTCCTGTCTCGGGGGTGTAAAACAAAGGATGGGGTTAATAGTTTTCTTATTTACGGTGCGCTTGGCCCTTCGGAACGTGAATCCCCCCCCCCCCCCCCCCCCCGTCCCGGCGCGCGTAGCAAGCTATCTCACGCGAGGGCTGGCGGCGACGGAGCGGTGACGAAACGCTTCGTCACAGTATATAATAGTAGGTATGTATAATAGTTATGTATAATAGTTATGTATAATAGTTATGTATATAATAGGGTATGTATATGTATTCTGCGTTTAGTTTAAAATTTCGTTGTGTAGGGGATCTTCTTTGTTCCCCACGGGGCGCTTTTTGCCAAAGAGGATGGTCCAGCAGGACCGAACCGCGGTTAACCGGCATGATTCGCACTTTATTGCGGGCTGTTCGCTTTTGGCGAGGGGGATGCCACACTTGTCGCAGCGCTGCAGGGGCCGGTCGCCGGTCAGGACCCCATGGAAGTGTCCCTTTTCGGTTACCTCCTCACGCGCGCAGAGGCCGCAGTACACCTTGCCTTGCTGATTCCGGTGGGCCAGTACCCGGGTGCACCGTAAGCGTTGCACCGCTTGTAGGACGGTGGCCACCTGGATGTTTCGTCTTTCTGTCTTGGCTTGGTTCGATGCCATTGCGTTTTTGTTTTTCTTGTGTAAAGTTCCGTGTCGGCCTGTGGTTTGATTCTTAGTGAGGCTGAGCGAGCTGGTGCACCTTGACGTTTTGTCTCGGGGTTTTGCTTAGTGGGCTGTCTCATTAGATTATCATTATCATAGGTGCATTTCGTTGAACTGTTCTTATCGAGGGTGTCTGTTTCGGTGCCACAGAGGTTGGCGTGTTAGTTGGCGGCTCATACTCGTGCGAGCGATGAGCACAGGGCGAATTTTTGTTTGTCGGGGCATTTGGTCTATTCGTGGTTGTAGGAGTTGCCTGTTCCCTTATTCGATAAAGTGTTTGAGTCGATTCGCATGTACTTTCAGGGTTCGTCGGCCCATTTTGATGGTGTAATTCACAGGTGGGTGTTCTTCGATAATTTCGTATGGTCCTATCCATGGTGATTCCAATTTCTTGCTGCGACCTCTTCGAACTGTTGGGTCGTGTAGTAATATCTTATCGCCCTTGTGATATCGGGTCTCCTTGGCGTGAGTATCGTATTCCGCTTTCGCGCGGAGCTTCGCTTCGTGGCTGCTCTGTTTGGCTACTTGGTGAGATGCTCTAATTCGTTCGCGTAATTCTTGTGCATAATCTTGGTAAGTGTAGAGAGTTTTTGGTGGTATGGTTAGTGCTGTGGGCAGATTTGCCTGTCGTCCGTACATTAATTCGAGTGGGGTGAGCCCGGTGGCTGTGTGCGGGGTCGTGTTGTAAACAAACATTGCGTACGGTATCCATCTGTCCCAATCAGTTTGTTGGGGGTTTGTATAGTGTCGTAAGTATTCCGCTAGTGTTCGATGGGATCTTTCGAGCGCGCCATTTGTTTGGGGGTGATACGCGGTAGTCTGGATTTTGTCAATCTTTAGTAATTTGCACACGCTTTTGAATACATTACTTAGGAAATTAGTCCCTTGGTCTGTTAAAATTGTCTCGGGAGTTCCGTATTCGCATATTATCTTAGTAGCGAACGCTTCGGCTACCGTATGAGCTTCTTGATTAGGGAGAGGTATTGCCTTGCTGAATCGAGTCAGCAGGTCTTGGAAGGTCAGTAGGTATTTGTTGCCATGTTCGGTCTCAGTTACAGGTCCTACTATATCTAAGGCGCATTTCTCGAACGCGGTACTTGGCGTGTCCGTGATCACCAACGGGGCTTTTTCCGGGCGATGTAATTTATTCTTCTGGCACAGTTCGCACTTGGCTATATACTGTCACGTGAAGTCCGCACCCAATTCGCGAAACTGCCCTGGCTAGCGGGACTTCACGCGAACAATGTAATTTCCTTGGACTCGACTTGGGGAAACGCGAATCAAATTCTACTGTCGAGACTTCTATGGGCGCCAGGCACTCGCGTGCCACGGGATTTCTCCCGCTTTTAATTTGTACTACTGGAATCGCGATACGGTTGGTCTACGCGACCGAGTCTCGACCACACACACCGAAAAAAACGAACTCTTCCCCAAGTCGAAATTACGCGCGATACTAACGAACTCAGCGGGTGGGGTCGAACGGGGGTCGACGAAACTGGGTTATGGAACTGGGTGTGAACCTGGAACCCTCCCAGGTTCCTTCCGTTTTTCTCGTTCCGGTCCAGCGGGGTCGGGAAGGGTAGTCGACCCGCGCCACCGAGCACCAACCCCCCTGGGGCCGGTGGGTCCCTCCAACCCGCCTTCCCCCCGGGAATCGTTGGGGTTGGAGTACCGCGAGGTATCCCGTCCCCAATTTTGACGGGGCCTGCCTCGGCCACGGCGACTTCTTCCCCCGCTGGACGTCCGGTATTTACCGCGCTCCGGGCGGGAATCCGGCCTCCTCTGTAGACTCTTTCCCCTGGAAGCAGTCCCTGCGGCTTTGGGCTCCGACCGTCGTCCTCGGTGGTAGTCGTTGGCAATAAAAAAAAAGGATTCACCGGGCATTAGTCGGCGTTCATGGTTTTGGTGAGGCCCCGAGGTGTGCTCGTCGCTACTCCCGTGCCGGGAATTTACCAATTTTGGGACGTTGCAAAATGCAACGTCACAACGACCCCCCCCCCCCCCCCCCCCCCTTGGGGGAGACCGTCCCGGTCTCCTTCGTGCCGAGGTGCGACTAGCCCTTTTCTTTAAATTTCATTTTCTTTCGAGCACAACTCGGGTCCTCCTCCTTCAGGCAACATACAAAATTAGTAGCCAGCAATCATGCGCTACAAGGTCTTAGCAAATATAATTACTCAAGCAAGACCCAAAAGCAATAAACTGACACATAATCAGACAACAAAAAAATTCGATAAATCGCAATACGATCTTCAACACATGGTCTCCTCTCCTATCGAGGATTGACCAACCTTTTCTCCAAGCGCGATAGCGAAGGGAGTTCTCTCCTTTACGAGAGAACTAAGCAAAAGCGAAATATCCAAATTCGTACTTACTCCCAACCTGGCCGCATACCTGGGACGAGTTGACTCTCTGCTTTACCTACACGCTAAAATATTCCGCAACGCAAAAATTTACCGTACGCTAGTGGAAGGGTACTCATTCGCCTTGTAGTACGCATCACTAATTTTTGTTGGTTATTTTATTAACTCCCCTCCGGGGTCGGAAAAAGACAGGGAAAAAAAACGAATTACAATACTGGTACAGTAATACTCGCTGATGCAACACCTCCCTTGCGGGACTTACACTCTAAAGAACAAGATAACACTAAATAGGTTACTCCCAAAAGGACAAAGAAAAAAAACTCGTAACTAAAAAATTTTCCCTCGCGGGACTGCCTCTACGTATCTAATAACCCCCGAGAGGGCCTTACAAAAAAAAATCTAGGGTTCTCCCCTGCAGGTGGGGCACTCGCTACGCGAGACCCCCGTTCTCCCGCAGCGATAACAGAAGCGGGTTATCCGCTTCTCCGGGCATTCGGAATAACGGTGGCCGCGGTCCCCGCAATTCCAGCACCCTTGTCCCTTCGGCGTCTTGGGGTTCCATAACCCAGGGATCAACTTAAAAGCTCCCCTTCGGGATCGCTCTCCCCTGTCGTCTCGCCCCCTTTCTTCCCGCTCCCGGGCCTCTTTCTCTCGGCGCTCCCGGACTTCTCTCTCCTCGCGCTCTCGGCGCTCCTGCTCCTCTCGTTTCTCCCTTTCACGCCGCTCCTTCTCGGCCTTCTCCTCTTTCTCTCGCGCCTCCTTCGCCCACGACTCTTGGAAGAGCCTCACTTGCCGCTCGCGCTGCCGCTCCCTCCACGCTTGGAGGATTCCCTCCTGGCGCTCGCGTTGTTGCTTATCCGCCAGGTCTCGTCGCTCCTTCGCGGCTTTTTCCTCCTTCTCGCGGGCCTGCTTCTCCCGCCATGCCTGGAGAAGCCTCTCCTGGCGCTCGCGCTGCCGCTTCTCCTCTTCCTTATACGAGGAACTCTGAAAGGGGTCGGTTCACAATTCTATGTTCTATACGGTTTTAGTTGCGAGATATGGAATTTCCCTATCGTCCTCCCGTGCTCATTCTCTAACTCATAGGTAACTCGCGACCGAACTCGCGACACGCGAAATGGACCGTGATATTTAGGTGCTAATTTTGCCGCGATATTCTGCGAAGCCGATGATAGAACGTGTTGTCTTTTCAAAACCAAATCTCCTACTCGGAATACTACATCGCGACGATTTCGATTATAATATTGAGCTTGCTGCTCGTACGCATTTTCTAAATTTTGCTCCACCCACAAGTGGACGTCACGCATGCGACCCATGCGCCCGTCCCATTCTTCTAATTCTTCTAGCGCAGGTCCGTCTAGGAGGTCGTTCTTTGCCGTGATGTCTTCTAGTCTTCTCATAGGTCTCGGTTCCCGTCCGAAATTCAAGAATGCTGGGGAATTTTCCAACACCGAATGATAAGCGGTGTTATACGCGAAACGGAACGCTGGTAACTTCTCGTCCCACTCTCGATGGTCTTGTTCGAGAAAGGCCACAATCATGGTTTTTAGGACGCGGTTGACTCGTTCTACGGGATTCGCCTGCGGATGGTACGGAGGCGTTGTTGCGTGATAAATTCCGTAGTCTTTCAGTAACGCGTCGAGGTCCTTATTGACGAACTCCGTTCCGTTATCGGTGAGAACGACTTCCGGTGTTCCCCAACGGGAAAAAACCAAATCCTCCAAGGCATCCGCAATTTTGGCTCCGGTGGCTTTTCTCAATGGGCAGCATTCAATCCACTTCGTAAATAGGTCTTGTACTACGAGTAAGTAGACGAATCCCTGCTTGCTTCGGGGGAAGGGACCCATTATGTCGGCAGCGACTACTTGCCAGGGTTGGTTAACCTTCCGACGTCCCATCAATCCCGGGGGTGCTGCTTGGCTCGTCTTCGTTCTTTGACACACCGGACATCTTCTTGTAAATCTCACTATTGTGCGGAACATCCCTGGCCAAAAATGCGTTTGCGACACTCGGCGATATGTCTTCTCCACTCCCAGGTGACCTGCTTGTGGATCTTCATGTTCCCGACGTACGATCGGGATGCGTTCGTGCTCCGATAGCACCAACTTCCATTTGTCAAGATCATTTCCTAATAGCGTCTCAATCATTTCGTTTTCGCGTCGATACCATAGCTTTTGGTTCTCTACCTTCCAGTTCGGGAATCGTTCTGGATGCTCGCGAATCTGTTGTTTCCGATGCTCGTACCAACTCAATCGCTTGACGGTGGAGATTAAATGAGAGACGACCGGAATGCGCGAAAGTGCATCGGGTACGTGATGGAGTGCACCCTTCCGGTATACTACGTCGAAGTCGTATGCTCCCAACTCGAGAACCCATCTCCCTAGGCGACCCACTGGATCCTTGAGGTTGTGTAGCCATCGGAGACTGTTGTGGTCCGTAACAACAGTGAAATGATATCCCTCCAGGTAGGCTCGATATTTCTTTACCGACCATACGATCGCGAGACACTCTAACTCGGTGGTGGCATAATTCCTTTCCGCGGTGGTAAGCGTTCTACTCGCGAACGCGACAACTCGTTCTCCCTCGTCGGTGGTCTGAGTAAGAACGGCGCCTAATCCTACCGTACTGGCATCGGTGTGTAATACGAAAGGCAGACTAAAATCCGGATAGTTCAGTACCGGCGCGGTTGCTATCATGTCCCGTATTTCTTCAAACGCGGTCTGTTGTCCGGAGTTCCATGTCCAAGGTTGGTCTTTGCGCAATAGTCGGGTTAGGGGCTCCGAAACGGTAGCAAACTGGGCGAGGAATCGACGATACCATGACGCCATCCCTAGAAATCGCCGGAGTTGCTTCACATCCTTCGGTGGCGGGTAGGACATGATCGGCGCGATCTTGTCTGGATCAACCTTAAGGCCATCCTCCCCGTCAAGAAACCCTAAATATTTCACTTCGGAGCGACAGAACTCGCATTTCGCGGGATTCACCAATAGGCCTGCTCCCCGAATTCGTTCCAATACGCGATTTAGCCAGTCGAGGTGCTCTTCAAACGTTTTCGTAACCACGATAATGTCATCGAGATAGGCGAAGGCATGCGGCTCCAGTTCTGGTCCGATGAGGCGGTCCAGCAGGCGTTGAAAGGTCGCTGGTGCACCCGTCAGTCCATACGGCATCCGCTTGAAGTGGAATAGCCCTCTACCCGGCACGATAAACGCGGTAACCTCGCGACTCTTCTTTTCGAGCGGAACTTGAAAATATGCCTGACTCAAATCTATCGTACTCAGGTATCTCGCGGCGTGGAGTTTATCGAGGATGCTACTCATCAACGGCAGTGGGTAGGCATCCTTTTTTGACACGCTATTAACTTTTCTAAAATCGAGACAGAAGCGATAAGTCCCGTTCGGCTTTCTCACCATGACTATGGGACTCGACCATTCGCTATACGAAGGTTCGATAATATCGTCCGCGAGCATTTTGTCGACTTCGTCGTTAATTGCTTGCTGCACGACCGGTGAAACTGCGTAAACTCTCTGTCTAATCGGTGGGTGATCACCGGTATCAATTCGATGCTCGATTAGATTGGTCAATGCGGCTACTTGGGATAATTTCGGCGTTACTCCTTTCATAAAATGATCCAAGCGCTCGCGTTCGCAATCGGATAACGGCCTCAGCCCGCATACTTGTCTACTGTTTGGCGGTGGCTCGAACGCGAAAGACTCGTGTGGACGAAAATCAAAATGCCAAACGGCCCGATTATAACGAACAACAATTCCGAAATCTGCGATGGCGGGGACTCCGAGGATTAAGGGTCCCGGAATTTTATCGGACACTAGCGCGTTGACTGCTCTATGCTCTCCCTTAATTTCCACCCAAAAGCTAACGTGTCGACTGGCTTCTACCACCTCTCCGTTCGCGACTATGAAATAATAGGGGGTTTCCCTCGGTCCGACGTCCACAATATTAGGAACCCTCTTCGCGACCTCCTGATGGATAATATTCAGGGCGGCTCCACCGTCTATTAGCGCGGTTACTGGGAATCCCTCCACCCGTACTTGTAAATACAGGGGTAAACGGCCCAGTCTCAGCGACGGACGTGGCTCTACGCGCGATTCGGCACTACTCGCGGGACGCGATGAATTTGTCGGGGAACTCGGGGATTCCTCCTGCGCGATCTGGTCCTTAGGGGTCGTTTGTGAGGTCTCGGTAGCCGATACGACCCGTTTTACCGGCTGCCTGTCGCATTTCCCGGGTTTCGAGAGCATTCAGGGCAATCACGAGTTGTGACTCCGGCCTTTCCGCAACGATAACAATGGACTCTACTCGGCTCGGGACATTCCCGAGAATAATGACCGGTTTTCTGACAGTTCCAGCACGTCGGAGTCGCGGTTGTCCTTAACGGGGCTCGAGGTACTGGACGGGGTGTACTCGAGGCGGTGGGCGGCGGCGGGAACCTCGATTCCGGCGGGTAGTCTGCTGCTCGGGCGCTGGTCTCCTTCGCGGGAATTTCGCGTCGCCCGAATTGCGTGCAAGTCTTTAATTCGAGGAGCAGTTGTTCGGCCGAAAACGCTTCGCGCTCTAAATCGGATAAATCGCGTAAAGTCGCGCGTACGATGTGCGCTCGAACTTGCGGGTGTAAATTTTCATAAAGGATGTCGACCTGTTGGGCGAGGGGCCAAGGGGGATTCAATCTCCTTAGCCAGCCTTGCATCTCTACTAGATAGTCGATGACCCGTTCGTCCCACCGTTGCACGCGCGCCAAAATCCTTTTCTCGAAATCGGTTTGTTTTCGAGCGGTACTAAAGCTGATTCGGATCGCCGTGACAAATTGATCCCAGGTGCGCCATCGATCTCGACCGTTGTAATGCCAGGACGCGGCGCGACCTCCCATCGCGTGATGCAAATACGGGACCACTTCCGAAGGGTCGCAAGATTTTAGTTCGCAGGCCTCCCAAATTTGATCGACGAAATATTCTAAGTCCTCCGACGGTTCGCCCGTGTATTTAACTCCCCACCGTCTCAACTGTTCGATGACTTCCCCTCGGGGATCACGGTGCATCATCTCGTGCATGCTATATCCTCGCGTTCGCGGTAGTGGAGGTAGACGCGCGCGAGAATGATCCGAAATCGGAATTTGCATGGTTTCGACGAACGCGGGCGGTACATTGTCGGCTGGCGAATGCGGAAACTGTAATGAACTACTCGAATTGTTTCCCTGACTCCCGGATTGGTCCGCGCCTTGATCCATTTGTTTATCCGGGTTGGACATGGTCCTTCCGCGCGATCACCCACTTTCCGATTCCTGCCAACTATCACCGTGATTCGTGGACGCGAATCTTCCCTATCCGGACGCGACGATGAAATCGACAACCCGCTATTTCGTGCTATTCACTCGCCGAACGCGATATCGCCACTCTCGTGTGAGCTTGACAAGGCAACGGCGAATACCAAAAAAAAATAAAAATAACAAAAAAAAGGGATATTCTATTTGATAACCTAGTGCTGCCAATTTTTCGATAATTCCTTACTTAACTCGCAACGCGACCCAATTCGACAAAAACAGGAAAAAAAAAAAAGAAAAAAAAACGTTTCGATAGTCTCGAACGAATCCAAAAAATTTTCAATGAGCACAGTAGGATGACCTAAGTTTCGATTATCACGCGAAATTCAGTAACACCGAGAAATTCGTAACACCCGAATTGTTCATAACTAAAGTTTCACCAAAATCCAAATAATTCCTAAGTTCGGATAATTCCATTAATTCAAATAATTCATTAATTCAATCACTCCAATAATTTTCCGTGATTCAAATATTCCAATAATTTGGCGTGATACCAATAATCTCTCAATTCCAATGTCCCAATAATTTCGTATGATTCAAAGATTTCTCAATTCCGATATGCCAATAATTTCGCAAAATTCAAAGATTTTTCAATTCCATATCTCGCTGCTTAATTCTAACGATAAATAAATTTCGCATACACAAAAAATTTTAAGCAATAGGATATCGCAGGAGCAGAGAAAATTACGTAGCGTCAACTCGCCCAGGGATTCTTCAAACCTGGCACCACGCAATAAGCAAAAGCCAGAAAACAGCGAAATTCGAAATTCATACAACATAATATCAATAACACAATAACAATTCAAAGCAGAAATTCTCGCAATAAATAGCCAGGAGTAAATATTACACACAAATCACATATAAATTCATAAATATTTCGACCGATGGTGAACCACAGTGATCAGAACCACAAGACAAGCACTTCTCATTAATTTCGTGCTGTTCCAATTCACTTTCAGATTTTACTTCTCGACATTCTCGAGATCCATTCAAATTTCAAAAAAAAACTTCAAACAAATTCTTCTCAAAACCGCTAAACTCTATCAAAATAAAATTCGCCAATAACCCAAGGGATGACTCGACACAAAACGCGATAATCTGCACGAACGAAACGAAAATCCAACACGAAACGCGAAATTTTAACAACTGGTACCAATAGGGGTACCCACGAAACCCAATAAATTAACGAAAAGTAACCAAAAAGAGGGGACTATACAAAAGACGAAATAACCTTGGCGAATTAATAAAAGTTCTATTCCACAATTTATTCTTGGTAAGATTTTAAATTGGTTCACCACGGTACACCCGGTATATTTCCGAGTATATCAAACTCCAAACAACATCAGGCGATCCAACTCGCTCGACTCAGCGCGTTCTTAGGTTACCGAGAAAAAATGTCAACATGATAATCGCGCCGCGATACTTTGTTCTCGAGCTCGAGATTCGAACGTTGGAAGGCTGTTACAAAGACTCCGTGATTGCACGCTACGAATAATTTCAAATATAACTCGTGATTCAAAAACTCTAATTCAATAATTTCTTCGCAATTTCTCAACAATTCATTATCACGATTTAATTTTCCGCACGCACGAAATCGCTATTTTATTTTACACCCGAAATTTTCTCGAATTACTCAATAAATGTTAATTCTCATTCCGAAATTCCGAAATTTTCCGACGAACGCGATAATTAACACGAAATTTTCTCGCGAAATCCTCTCGAATACCTCTCTGTACCGGAGAGGCCCCACGTTGGGCGCCAAAAATTGTCACGTGAAGTCCGCACCCACTTCGCGAAACTGCCCTGGCTAGCGGGACTTCACGCGAACAATGAAATTTCCTTGGACTCGACTTGGGGAAACGCGGATCAAATTCTACTGTCGAGACTTCTATGGGCGCCAGGCACTCGCGTGCCACGGGATTTCTCCCGCTTTTAATTTGTACTACTGGAATCGCGATACGGTTGGTCTACGCGACCGAGTCTCGACCACACACACCGAAAAAAACGAACTCTTCCCCAAGTCGAAATTACGCGCGATACTAACGAACTCAGCGGGTGGGGTCGGTTACTCGAGAGGATCGTAAGGACGGGATAAGACGAAATATAAATCAAATTCACAAAAATTTCGGTTTCCGAGAGTCGGCACAATTTATTGAAAAGAAAACGACCTCGCCCTAAGGCGGAATTACACGCGACAACCTACCAATACAACTCCCGGAACAGATACACTTCGACGATCGCGACGACAATTTTCTTACGATACTCGCAAACGATACGGAGAGGGAGCCGAGACGTGGACGTGAATTTGAACGCGGCCGAACGAAAGATAATGGACCACCCAATAGCACAAATAATTCATATCACGCAATAAAGCTCGCAACGCGAAAAAAAAAGGCTACTCTGTTCACCTCACCATTTTTGTTGTTCTCGGCTGCAGTTGGTCCCCAATTGTTTACTCGTCTCTCCAGGCTCTCTCCGCTCTTCTTCTTCTCAAAATCTCACTACTAATCTCTCACGTCTACACGCGTCGGCGGTCGGTGATCGAAGAGATCTCAAAATTCGTACTGCTCTCTCTGACGGTCGATGATCGAAGAAGGAACTCCTCGCGGATCCGCGCGATCCGCGAGGATCTCCTGCGCATGCTAATTAACGCGACTACCCCCACCCCGGAAACCTCATGAAACGCCACGCCATAATTTGACTGTCGATAATTGGTGACTGCTGCCCTGGACTGCTCTGCTTGATCGGTGGTGGAAAATAGGCCCTCTTATTGCTGTCTCCGCAGGGTGCTGCCGTTCTCCCAGGTTCCTTCCGTTTTTCTCGTTCCGGTCCAGCGGGGTCGGGAAGGGTAGTCGACCCGCGCCACCGAGCACCAACCCCCCTGGGGCCGGTGGGTCCCTCCAACCCGCCTTCCCCCCGGGAATCGTTGGGGTTGGAGTACCGCGAGGTATCCCGTCCCCAATTTTGACGGGGCCTGCCTCGGCCGCGGCGACTTCTTCCCCCGCTGGACGTCCGGTATTTACCGCGCTCTGGGCGGGAATCCGGCCTCCTCTGTAGACTCTTTCCCCTGGAAGCAGTCCCTGCGGCTTTGGGCTCCGACCGTCGTCCTCGGTGGTAGTCGTTGGCAATAAAAAAAAAGGATTCACCGGGCATTAGTCGGCGTTCATGGTTTTGGTGAGGCCCCGAGGTGTGCTCGTCGCTACTCCCGTGCCGGGAATTTACCAATTTTGGGACGTTGCAAAATGCAACGTCACAATACCCTTTCACGTATTGCGTAATTCCGGCCCAGTTATGGCGTTGTCTAATTCGCCCTATGGTTCTTTCTATCCCTTGGTGTCCTCCCGTGGGGTTGTCGTGGTATTCGCGTAGTATTGCTGCTTTTTCCTCTTCGCTGTATTCCTTGAGCTCGGTTGGCTGTTGTGTCACCATGTATATGGTTCTGCTAAGTGCATCGGCGTTTGTATTCATTTTTCCTGCTTTGTGTACTATCTCGTATTCATATTCTTCTAGCTTGAGACGCCATCGCATTAACCGTGATCCCGGGTCCTTTACGTTGAATAGCCAAACTAGGGGCTTATGATCCGTGATTATCTTGAATTTGTTTCCGTATAGGTACGGTCTATATTGTTTCGCTGCCCATACAATTGCGAGTAATTCTTTTTCCGTCGTGCTGTAGTTTCTTTCAGCTTTATTTAGTACGCGGCTCGCGTAAGCTATCGGCCGATCCTTGCCTATCTCGCCTTGTGATAATATTGCTCCTATCGCAAAATCGGAAGCGTCCGTTGTTAATAGGAATTCCTCTTCGAAGTCAGGGTAGATTAATAGGGGTGCCGTCGTGAGGGCAGTTTTTAATGTTCGAAACGCATGATCCTGTTCGTCGGCCCAATCAAATTTCGCGTCTTTTACTGTCAGCCTAGTGAGGGGTTTCGCAATTCTTGAGAAATCTTTAATGAATCGGCGGTAGTATCCGGCTAATCCGAGAAACGATTGGATTCCTTTTACGTTATGCGGCGCGGGGAAATCTGTTACGGCGCGGATTTTATCCGGGTCCGGCAGGATTCCATCTTGGATGATTACGTGTCCTAGGTAATTTACTTCTTTTCGTAAAAATTCACATTTGTTTGGTTGTAGCTTTAAATTGTGCTTGCGTAGAATTGCGAGAACATCGCGTAGTCGTGCATTGTGTTCGTCTAGGCTCCCTCCGTGTATTACTATGTCGTCGTATACGAAACATTTGATACCTTGTAGTCCTGATAAGATAGTGTTCATTAGTCGTTGGAAGGTTGCAGGTGCATCGTTTAGTCCGAAAGGCATTCGGTTAAATTCATAGTGTCCATATGGTGTAGAAAACGCGGTTTTTTCACGAGCGTCTTCGGCCATAGCTACTTGGTGATATCCTGAAGCGAGATCTAACGTTGTAAAATATTTGGCTTTTCCTAGTTGGTCCAGGATGTCGGTGATATTAGGTAAGGGAAACGAGTCTCCTATTGTTACGTCGTTTAACTTCCGGAAGTCTACTACGATTCGTAACTTTTTGTTTCCACTTGCGTCGGCTTTCTTTGGCACTACCAAAAGTGGCGCATTCCATTGGCTGTTGCTTGGTCGTACAATTTCATCGGCTAACATTTGTTGAACTTGTTTGTTTATTTCCTGTTTGTATTTTTCTGTTAGTCTGTATGGTCTTGAGTTAATAGGCGCGGTATTGGCGGTTGTGTGGATTTCGTGTGATACGGCGGTTGTATATGTCAGAGGTTCGCCTTCCAAGTGAAATACGTCAGCATAAGTGCTACAAATATTTATTAGGGAATCCCGTTCTTCTTTATTTAAATGTTTATCGCGTAGTTGTTGTAGTACTCGTTCAATTCGGCTATCGCGTTTTGCCATTTCCGCGGGAGTGAGTTTGTGTATCGGCTGTATTTTTGTCTCCGAGTGTACTGCTTCGAGTTCAATTGCCGGAGGACGGAAATCTATGCTGTTATCGCTGGTGTTAAGAATGCTGACGATGCATCGGCCGTGGCGCGGCCTTGTCCAGCAGCTTCCGATAAAGACGCCGGGTTGGATTTCGTCAGCTGTCGTGATCCCGTCGTGCGTACTACGTGTTGTTATTTCTACTATGGTTTCGGAACGTGGTGGTAAGTGAATCATCGCATTCGCGTAGTAGGTTTTCCAAATGGTTGATCCAAAACGTAACTTGTCTCTAGCGCAGTCTAGTTTGGCGCCATGTCCACGAATAAAATTAATTCTCAATATTCCTTCGTATTCGATAGGGAAATCATTTGCTACTACGTATAAGGGTTGCGTAATTATTTCGGAGCCTATTCTAATATGTCCCTGTATTTCTCCGAGGATTTTTAATGAGTTTCCTGTTGCTCCTAGTATTTCTATTTCCTTTCTCCACATGGGTACTTCATCGCGCAGGTGGCGGATTTTTATTAGGCTTATTAAAGCTCCTGTATCTACTAGCATTGGCACGGTTCCGTCGTAGGTTTCTTCTAAGGGTACGTTTGTCAAAGGTAAAGCATCCGTTTTATCTAGCGAGAGGTTTACCTGAACGACGCAACACTCTCGCGGGGTCGCGTCTCGTCTCCGTTTCCCGATGGTTCGCTTTTGCTTCTGTTGGTGGGGCGCGGATCTGGGTCCGGCCTTGATCGTGCGGTATATGTCCTTGGCGCGTAAGTTCATGGCTGTTGCATTCGCCGTCGGCATTCCCCATAGGAATGGCCAGGTCTACGACAGTACTCGCAGTAGGCTTCGACCAGGTGTGCAGTCGTTTGCGATTGACGCGGGGCGAAGTCGAATTGGCTCGCGTATCGACTGGAGCGGCAATCGCGTCCGTAATGTCCATTTTTTCCGCATTTGGCACATTATACCGGATAATTCGGGCGAGGTTCGACCCGGGAAAATTCGCGTGGTCCGTTATATCGACCAGAGCGGCATTCGCGCCAATTATGTCCTGCGTTTCCGCAAGTGGTGCAAGTCATGGTCCGATTAGGGTAGAAATTGCGTTGCGCGGGGGTCGGGCGCTCCGTTCGTCGAGGGTGGTAATCGTGACGGGTGGAGGTGAGGTGACGCGAGTGTGAGGGGTTTGGTCCGTTTAACTTGTCCTCTTCTATTGCGCCAGATACGGCTTCTTGGAACGATCCGTAATTCCGTGCGCGAATTATCGCGCATAACGGCTCGTGTAGTCCGCGGGGGAAATTGATTAACGCTTGATGTTTACAAATTTCGTGAATCGTACGAATCGCTGTCGCGCTATGATGGGGCTGCTCTAAGGCCTCGATCAAATCTGTCATTATTTGTTCGGTACGTGTTGCGTAATCTCTAACAGTTTCTCCAGGCTTTTGTCGTAGATCGTTAAATTCGATTTGTAGAAACGCGGCGGATTTGCGCCCGAGATAGCTTGCTTCTAATTCTTCCTTGAGATGCGCGTACGTGTGTATGTCACGGTGTTCGAATTCCACTAGTGCCTTTTTTGAAAGTTTGATATGCTGAACCGCTTCTAGTAATTCGGCCTCATCGCGTGGGTGTATTTTTAGAAATGCATAATTGCATGCGCTGAGGAATTCTTTGAGAGCTTCCGGTGAACTGCCGTCGAATTTAGGGATGTATTTTAACGCGTCCTTGATTGGTAAGTTGGAAAGAACGCGAGGGCTGGCGGAGGGCCCTGGTAGGTTCTGGCCATGGTTGACGTTGAGCAGTGTGTCTAATTCGGCGCGGAGTCGGTGAATTTCGGCAGAAATTTCGGCCTGGGTAACTTGATTTTGGTTTCCAGTGGGGGTCGTTTCGTTTTGTTCTCCCTGGTCTGGCATGGTGCGGGGTTGGAAGATAGCGCTTTCAAATGACAGGCTTGACCTGTTGGAATTAGCTCTATCGGGTCGCGGGGGAAAAAGGCTGTCGTCAAATTCTCCGAATGAGAACTCGCGGTCGAAGGTGAGATTGTTGGATGGTTCTTCGTGAGATTCCGGGTATTCGAGTACGCGCTTAACGCTGTTCCTAATCTCTCTTAGCGCAGTTACTGCGGTGTCGGTGACACCTGGTTTGACACGTGCCGCCGGGTAGCTCTGTATAGGCCTATTACTAAGTGAATTAAATATCCGATTTCGGCTCGCGTATGTTCGGATGTATAAACGGCTGTCGGACATCTACTGCTATCGGCTCAGATAACAAGTCGGCGCATTGTTTCGACTTACGTTACGCTGGGGTTCTGTGGCAGGTGTTCGTCGGCGACGGCCTTGGCTGAGGTCGCTCGACGATCGGGTTGCGGCTGCACGGTTATCGTCGTCCTTGGGATCAGCTGTGCGTTGGCTGTTTGGTTCTCGTACGTTGTCTCTGCTTTGCTGATTCTCGTGCGTTGTCTCTGCTTTGTTGATTCTCGTGCGTTGTCTCGACTTTGCTGATTCTCGTTTTTTGATTTGTGGTTGGCGGCTTCCTTTGTATGTTTTGCTCGTCCAGTTACGTGTTTCTTCTTCTTGTGAGTTTTAGTTATTTGATTGTTGGCTTCTTCTTGTATGCTTTGCTTGTTTAGCTACTTGTTTTTTTTTTTTTTTTTCTTGGGCGTTTTGATTTTTTTGGTTGTTGGTTGCTTCTTCTTGGTTGCCTTCTGGCCGTCGTTTCCCCTGTTTGTTGCGTTCCGGAGGTGACGGATCCCACCGCTGCCACCAAATTATGTTGTGTGCGTGACTGGGAGAGCCTCGGCGCTCCCGATTGTAGCCGTGCACGTTAGAAGGTAGGGGATCGTATGTCACTTAAGGATAGAAATCCACTCCGGGAACGTTATCACTTCGTTGTTTTTATTGAAGAATACCTGGTGGTCTACAACGATGGATACAAGGTGCTCCGCGATACTGCGATCGGCGGTCAACAGGCGGCCAGCGGCGTTACGGTGTCTATTACTCGCGTTTTCAGGAATCTGTCTCTTGCTTCGCCGCGGGCCGTCTTTTATACAGTATTTTTGCTTAGTCTACGCTTTTAGTTGCTAGGGCCTTATTCTCGAAGCTTCTATTTCCAAATTGTTGACGGTGCATTTCGGGGCGCTCAAGGTTAGGCCCATATTTGGTAATGTTCGCGATCGCGCGGCCTATGATTCATCCCTATCGCGTTACTTATTGCGTGGTTAATTCGCGGGGGAGCTACGTGGCTTTCGGGGACCTATTACACTAGGCTGCTGCTTCGGTTACCGAGCCTGATGCATCCAACCGTCAAGACACACCCAGTGTCTTCAAACTTCTTTTCGACACATCCAGTGTCTTCAAGCTTGTCCCCGACACACCCAGTATCACCGAACGTCGCAACCCGTCGCAAACTCAGTCCGCAAACTTCTCCAACGTTCAGGCATAAGGGGAGATAACTACCATGGACCCTTTCGTTTCCGAAGAAACAGGTCAGCACCTGCCTTGGTATTCACCCAGCGCCTCGCGGGAGAACCACGGTCAAAAACCGCGAGGAAGGCAGTCTTCTTTAAGTTGTTCTGCGTCTACTTCAAGTCTCCCTTATTCAGAACCCCAGGATCCTCTGTGACCATGCGACTTCTTCAGCGACTCTCACACAGATGACTTTAACTCGTAACACTCTTCCTCGCCAAGAAGAAGCGTTTGTCCCAAACCCGCAAAACCAAGGGCAAAGGCCCCGTGCTTGTTCCAAAATTTCCCCAGCCTCTTCCGTAAACCTGGAACTCCCAACAGACTTCCAACTTCAAACGTGGCTCACCAAAAACTGAAAAACAGAAACAGCGCCACAGACTCCGCAGAATAACGTAACAAACTCGATCCGCAAGGATACCACCCTAGAGGTTCTCCCTTACGGTTGTCAATCAACAAACAACCACAAATCGCCGTCACTATCCAACTTGATCGGATGAGTCTGCTTTGCGCTCATTCCACTTTGGACACGGGCCGTTTTTGGAACCTGCGCAGGTGGAAACAGCGCACAGTGGAAATTGCCCACATTGGAAACTGCCCACAGTCAAAATAGTGTAGAGCGGAAGTTGCACACATCAATGTCCACGTCCTGATTCCACTGTGGCCTATATCCAATGTGTCTTGATTCCACTGTGTCCAACTTCCGACGTGGGCAAATTCCACTGTGTCCGAAAATCCACATCTGCGCAAAGTGGAACGTGCGCAAAGTGGACACTCCCACTCGATCACTCTGGAGATTCCTTCAGAGAAACACATTCAGAGCGTAGAAAACGCGTGACGCCACGGCCGTAACATTATTATATACTTCGAGAGCTGGTCTAACAAGGCTTGCTTGTGAAAAAGTCTGATTAATTCTACGTAGTAGTTTCTGGTTGGTACCCTTTCCAATATGGAAGGTGAAAAGTGGAATTTTCGATAAATTTTACGTTTTACTATTGAAAAGATAAAAATGCGGTTCAAGCAAGAAAAAAATTATCCAATGTGTATGGAGAAGATGCATTGACAGAACGTCAGTGCCAAAACTGGTTTACAAAATTTCGATCCGGCGAATTTGACCTTGAAGATGCACCACGTTCTGGAAAGCCACTAAACCTGATGAAAACACAATCCCTCAACGCAATCCCAATGCAGTCTGTAGTAGACGAACCTACATCTAGATTGAATCGATGGAAGGTCCTGCAGAAAATGCATGAGCAATTTTGGAGACAATGGTCGAGAGAATATCTCGTGAATCTCCAAAATCGTTACAAGTGGCAAACCTCGCGCGAGCAATTGCGCGAAGGTGATGTTCTCGTTCTCGATAACCCGCTCCTTCCCCCCAATCATTGGGAGATGGGAAGAATCGAGAAGGTTCTGCCTGGTAAGGATGGCCTTATCAGAGTTGTAGAAGTTCGAACAGCCAAAGCCACATACACAAGGCCGATAACACGCATGTGTAAGTTGCCTGTGGATGAGCCAGAACCTTCAACATAAATCGGCTGCTCGCGAGAAAGCGAGACAGCGCGAACGATCAGCCAAGCAGAACTCTCGCTCAAAACAGAGCGCAGAGCTTTGAATTTGAACCCCGCTTGGCCCCCCTTGGATCTCAACATGAGGAAATTGGGAAATTCGCCTATCCCTACCTCAGGACCAAGCGGTTAACGCGAACAATAGGAAGAATCTCGAATTCGAGGCTTCCTCATCGAAGACACTGATTCCAGTAATCAGTTTAATTCGAGCATCGCGAGCGAATATGAAGGAATTTCACGAGCGATTCGATGCGTGCCTACGGTTAGCCGGAGACGTGGACGTCCCCCCCGGGGAGCCAGCTCTGCCGGAAGATCCAGCGCCTCCAATTGCGGACGCACCGGTCGACGAACATCCTCCGCCAGCGGCCGTTGACGTACGACCACCACCGCCCCCCGAGGTGGCTGTAGGACACCTCGAATTCAACCTAAACGGGACGAGATTGGTGGTGCCGGAGCACATCCCGGGGACTCGTAGACGATTTCGCTGCCCGGTGGCTGGGGGCAGCTACCGTCTCAAATGGGACCGCACGGGCCAATTTAAATCGGTGGTTTACACACCGACGCTGCCGCCGCAACCGCCGCGACAGCAGCAACCGCAGCCGCCGCAGCAGCAGCAACAGCACCAGCAACCGCTGCAGCAACCAGAGGGTCCGCCAAGGCGTCGGCGAGGGCGACAGGACGACAGAACGCGGCCAATGTTTATATTCAAACATTGTCCGCGCTCGGAGCAGTGTTGTTAGACTTCGAGCCCATCTCGTCATGCGCACTGGATTTCGGCCGATTCGCAGCACCGCAGCATAGCGATAGCTGTAGGTTCCTGGGTAGTTATGCGGGGTGCCAAATGGGGCCAGATCCCCAAGCTCAATCTCCCTCCCAAATATAAATCTATGTGTATATGTATGTAGTTAAAGTGACACTGTGTTTGTGATAATTAATTTCAGAACTTACCCTCAATAACGGTAAAAATGTTGATATGTATATAATATACATAAGTTGTATAATCCTAAG
This sequence comes from Trypoxylon attenuatum, assembly GCA_963989405.1. Lineage (NCBI taxonomy): Eukaryota > Metazoa > Arthropoda > Insecta > Hymenoptera > Crabronidae > Trypoxylon > Trypoxylon attenuatum. Next base: position 22,493,575 of record OZ022489.1, read on the forward strand.
TTCATTTTCGGGCTATCAGACATGCCAGTTTTTCATACGGTCCTGGTGCAAAATCCAGTGCGCATGACGAGATGGGCTCGAAGTCTAACAACACTGGCTCGGAGTGATCCCCCGGGAGACGTTAGATCGCCTCGCCGGGATAGGGGAGCCCGAACCGATGCGACCAGCACGCCGACACCTCCGCCGTCCGCATCCCTAAGAGTAAGTACCACCATTTCAAATTTTATTTGGTGTTGGTACTACATTTGGTTCTCTCGCGGTTCGTTTCACTAGCCCGTATCCATCTTGCGTTGCGCGAGCCGCGCAAGGGGGGCGGGGTGTTTAATATCCGTTGATATGCGCTAGCAAATGAAAAGAAGTGTTTAAAACCGACTCGCCCGACTGAGTTGCGTGTTGGGTCATTTCAGTGAAAATAAAGTGAATTGTGAAAAGTCGACTGGGCCGACTGAGCTGCGTGGTTGTTCATTTTCACCGTAAATTCCCTTTATTAATACGCGAGAGAACCAACAGGTGAGCGATAGGTAAGTGTCAGTAGAACTCTTATTGAACGCCACCTAGTACGACTCGTCTTCGCTTTTCTTTGGAAAGCATCGATGACGAGCCGTCACTTGCATGCCAAACACCGAGCTGAGCAGAAGGAAACACACGAGCGCTACTCCTCGCTGCTGTATTCCGCCAGCTCGTAAATACTCGCTTCGCGAGATTTTGCATGTGCTTAGTTTCAACGGACTACCTTCGTGGTTGCCTTTGATCGATCACATTCGGCAAAGCAAAGAAATTATCAGACTCCGGATTAGCGTGATGGCACGGTAATTGGATTATCTGTTGTTTCGCGGCCACGAGCGTGACGGCTTACCGTCTCGCGCGTCGACGAACGCAGGCTCCGCTGAGTCACTGTTGAGCCTTACACACTCAGCAGTAACAGAATTTCAGAATCTGGAGAAAATCATTCTAAAAAGAAAGATTCAAGCCGCAGAGGACTTACAACCCTCTGCGTGCCAAAAGGAAATTCGACTCAGTAAGAAACTACAAAATTCAAGTCTGAAATCATTTTATTGAGCTAGCTTGAATCATACTATAAATTCATACAGTCCGCAATCTCAAGTTTGAAGGAATAGAAGATAGCGATTGCGAGTGTCTCGCGCTCTGCTGGAACGAGCCGAGTATTTACTAATATTCCTTGTGCTCTTTTGTTTCAGCTAAGTGGATCTCAGGGCTCACCGACGACAGCAGTCAAAACTGCTTCGCCGAAGACTCGGAACACAAACATCCAACTTTGTACATCTCGTTGTATAAATTAAAATAAAATATTGTGTGATAAAATTAAATTACTATCTGTGTCGCATACATTTCTCTCCCTCCATTCCGCTTCCTAATTGCGAACTGTTTGAGAAATTGCCCGCGCACAAACGTGAGAAGAGTTAGTGGGTTCGCGGAGAGGAGATTTAGACGTGAGAGAGAGCACTAGTAGAGAGAGAGTTAACAGTTTATTGAGCTGAGCAGTAACAGTTAGAGATGAACAGTACCTTTGAGTAGCACGTGGGTGTCGATCCACGTGCGCGGTGCACGTGAGGCGTAAATTCACGCGCGATGAGCACAACACTTACACTATTTTGAGTACACTAATCGAGCACTATCCAGTTACTAAAATGAGACACATAAATCGTAGAGAACTAGTTATTGAGAAGTCCGAGAAGCACAAGTCTTTTAGAAAATCACGTGTAACTGCCAAGAAAGCCGAAACATAAGTGCTGTAATGGCCGCCAATGTGCGACCACGCTGCGAGAAAACCGACGACGCGCATGCGTCACGAGCGGTTCTTCGATCTGGCCATCGATCCTTGATCGATGGCGCCGCGCGAGTCGTCCTTATAAACTAGTTAACCTAATCTTAAGGTAAAGTAGTGTTATCTCTAGCGCAATCCGCAACACGAACCCTCGAAAGCGAAAGTTGCACTCCGAGCGCGATCGTCGGAGTCAAGCAACTATAAAACAGGTGTAATTCTGGACCACAAATTCAACTAGAAACCTGCCGTCACAGACCGCCTCACCAAGACTGTTGCAGCATTCCACGCTGTGAGGAATTTCATCTCCCCGCGGTATTCTCTCACAACCAGGATCAAGCTTACCCTATATAAGGTATGGTTCATATATGGTGTGCTGCACCAGCCTATGCCTGAAAGAACTCACATCATGCAAAACCGCGTGCTCAAACATATCCTAAATCGCCCCCCCCCCCCCCCCCCCCGATCGCAGGACTCATCTGCTTCACCTTGATGCCAATATTCCATATATCTCTGACATTATTTGCTCCCTCTTCAATAATTACATAGTTTCCCATCATACAAACCCCATGATCCAGCAGATTTCTGCGGTTCCCGCTGAAAAATCCCATACCATATCATCTATCAATTTCCGCTAACCTCCAAGCCGCTAAAACATCGCAAGTACTTAGCCTCCAACTTGACTCCATCCTAAATCGCTTGCACTCTCTTTACCTGATCCCCTCCTCCCATGTTCCCATGTTTTTTGAAACTTTTCACGCCCCCCCTCATTTGGCGCTAAACCACTGTTACTTCTCGTTACACAGGACTTCAGGAGATCCCGATAAACAGCCCTAGCAGCAGCAGGAGCGGAAAATAATCAATCAATCAACCAACCCGCTGCAGTCAGTTAGTCAGATTCTCCAGGAGAGGACGAGGTGAGTAAACCACGGCCGCCTGGTAGGATTAGGGAGAGGAGGAAGCCAAATTATCGGCCGCCTGTTGGCAACCGGAGAGAACAGGAAGCTCCGCACCTGATGCACCTCCAAGAGAGGAGAGAATGGCTAGGTAATGCCGGTCCTCCTCGGGATGGGAGAGAACGCGATAGTAAACCGACACATAGTAAACCCGGTCGCCCTCTGGAGGATGGAACAGGGCGAGTACCCTGGTCGTCGGGTATCACAGGAGAGAACGGGGACTGCCGCCCGGGCACCGTCGGCATGGAGAGAACGGCTTGGGAGCCGGTCGCCTGCCTTTCGGGAGAGTTCTGGGGAGTCTACTGGTCGCCTGTTAGGGTAATAGAAAGATGCGCTGGGAACCCTCTGGAGGAAAGGAGAGCACGGCCTCGAGGCCGGTCGCCTTCCGAAGGAGACGCACCAGATCGCGCGGTGATCCAACCTTTTGTGAAGTCTTGACTATATTTCACAGATATACAGTATACCCAGTTGAAACCGGAACGGCTCAATTTGAGCCGCTTTTGTTGCCCAAAAGAGAAAAGATATGAAAAACAATTTTCAAATGAAAGTTACTTGGTATTAAGGGACAAAATATGTGCTGCATGTAATATTGTGATAGCTACAGAGATGTGAAATATTTAAACATTAACCATTCAAAAGGCTGTTTTCCTGAAATTGTCAGGTGTTATATTTATCGTGTTCTGAGCCATCGAATTACCCTCAAACTTTATTCGCAGTTACATATATCGCTTTTCGCTTTGTTTTGCGCTCGTCAACGGCTCGCCACGTGCGTCGTACCTCTGTGGAACCAAGAGACGACGGCAACTCTCCGCGAACCAGCGGTCCGCGTACCTTGCAGTCGGCGTGTCATTCAGCAGTCGGCCGCCACAGAGAACACACGGTAAGTACACTCGATCGTGGATACACACATTCCTATACTTTCTAGGTTTTTTGCATCATTTTCATGGTCAGATTGAAACGGTCACTCACATCCATATGCAATTTCTTTTAATTTTTTCAGATGAGCACACAGCCCTGTGTACCCTTGCAGCCAATATGCGGCACTATGGCCACGCAGACGTCGCCGGAACCGCCAGCGCGGAGGGGCCGAAGGGAAAGCCGCGACCGATTACAGGAACGGCGGCTTACCCACAGGCGGGAAACAATTTGATCCTCCGCCCCATATTTACGCGGGCACAAACATAGATCCGTGACAATTCCTCGAACATCTAAGTATCGCCAGCGAGATCCGGCCGCGGCCGTTGATATAGTTCTGCCAGGAGCCGGTCGCCGCTGGCACCACGGACTGAGCAACCGGCTTCCTCGCAAGCGACGTTAAAGGCACAGGTAAGAATGCATGTGTATGTACGCTGGCGTGTGTATTGTTATTCGCATTTTCTTTTACGTTTATTTCATTTTATTTTACAGATTGCAAGACTGAAGAGCCCGTTGCGCCGGGCGCGATATGGACGTGGACGGGGAGGTCGAGGTCGAGGTCAGGCCCGGGACACTTCAATGGGGAGTATGTCTGAAATGCCCGCTGCGCTACCTAGTCCAATGGGAGTAGAAACTAAACGAGAAATGCGGATGTGACGTAGCGCGCGATGGAATGTTACTGTCGCGGAAAGTTTAACCAGGCTCAACCCAGCTGTGCTTCTACTCCCGCAGTATTCTCGCAATTGCACTGCGAAGTGATGGAAAATAAATAAGAAATTGCATGAAACGTTGATTGTAATGTGTAATGTCGAGGACAGTCGAGAGGAGGAAAAGGCGCGATGCTACTATGTTGGTACTGTGAGTTTATTGTAAGGAGCACAAGTCAGCCCGAGGGTCTAAGATTGAGAGCAGATCAAATCGGTCTGGGTTTAGTCGCGTCTTGGATCCGGTCCTTAGGTGTGATAAGTCCTGCGTCAGGGTAGGGGGTGTAGAGTCAGCGTCGTAGCGTCAGTTACAAATGCGTTGATGTTAATGTTTAAAGTGCAATATGCAAGTTGTTTTTTCAAGGTATCTATTACAGAGTTTTTATACCGAACTGTATTGAAAAATAATAATAAATGTAATAAAAAGCGATGAATGTTTAATTTGATTATTCATTTTGTATTTCCTAGGCCATTCAAGTTCAACCTCCCATTCACGTTTGTCCGTCTCTGCACTACTCCCACAGTACTCCTCGCCGGTTAGTTACATGCTGCTCATATAGAATCACCGAAAATTGTAATTCTCGGGCGAAATCGGCGTGCACCCATCACCGTAGATGCGAAGAATTGCAATTTGCAGAGGTACAGCGACGATTTTTGGATACGCTTGTGCGATACCAGTAGTTAAAAGGAAAAACCTGAAGGGACCTTCATCCACCCGCGCGGGAGTATGAACGGTCAGAATGACGCGTGGTTGCTGCGCAACGGCGTGTTCATTTGTTTTAGTAGCTGTCAAAGTACCACGTGTTGTCCAAGTGTTGCAGGAAGGTTACTGCAATTGTGATATACAGGGTGAGTCAGTGACCTTGCACCAAACTGAAACCACGTATTTTAGGGGTCAGTAGAAGCCTAAAAGTCCGGGAACACAAGGTTGAAATCTCAACCCTTTCGGAATTACAGGGGGTTGAAATTTCAAGTTTAAAAAATCATATCTTCCGACGGGATAATGCTAGCGTCACGGGTCTTTTTCTAGAATATGTGGGAGGGCCGGAGCTATGTGAAAAAAAATAGAAATCATTTAAAAATTATTATTAAGTCGCATTATTATTGATTTTCTTGCAGTTTCTCGATGAAGCGGCAACATTTTCAGGTACGAAAAGTCACAGTCATTCTGTGATGTACCCAAGAAAATATCGCGTTATAAAAAGTTTAAAATTTTAATAAATGTGGCCAGGATAAATTATTGAAAGTTTTTCGCTAGAGATTCTCAACCATTCATCAACATTGACCCCCAGAATACGTGATTTGATTTATTGCACCCATCACTGACTCACCTTTTATATAGCCGAGCGCAGCTCCAGGCGTCGACGCTACTAAGTAACTTACGAGAATGAACTAGCTAGCGGGCCCTATCCAGATGGTAAATGACGATATTCTTGAAACTCGCATTATCTAGGGACAGAATGGCTGTTCCATTCAACTCTTAGATTTTTTCTGCGTCGATTGATAATAAACATCAACACAATCCGTACAGCCGTTGCTAAGATATAGATTTTATGCTGGAATTTTTCTCCCGAAAGATCCTTTTTTTCCTCCCGAGTCTTCGTGTCTCGCTGCGCGCGCGCCTCTCTCAATGGGCCCTGCAGAGATCTGGGGGCATGAAATGCTTCCCAATATTAGCAAATCACATACTCTTCACGGGCCCAAAATCAAGAGATGCGGTAGCGCCGACGCTGCTAGTATACCTTCCAGCATCTAGTTTTAGTTCGGACTGCTTTATTATTTCTCGTGCGCGGTTAATGTGTAATGTAGAATAATAAATGTACAAAAAGGATTGAAATCCCAATAAATGACATTACATCATACATGTAACGTGCAAAAACGTGCCAAGTACATATAGCACAGAGAAATGCTCCAAAATCTTAAATAGTATTATAGCATAAAAAAGTAGTGAAATTAATGTTTACCAAGTATGTGCACCAATCGGCAGCACCGAAAAGGATATCTAAGATAGAATTAGAGAACATAGCAAGAACAACTTCTAGAAAACTTCTAGAAAAAGATATCTAAAGATAGAATTAGAGAATATAGCAAGAACATAAACTTCAGCCAAAACTTACACACATCCTTCGCAAACCATATCGTTACGGAACTACACGCATTTGACTTTCCTTCAGTTAGAACTCCTGAAAAAGAAACAGACCTTTATAAAACCCTCATTCTTGAAATGCTTCGCATAAGATTCAATAAATCAGCGATTAACAATACAACAGATATCCAGAATTTAAACAGACGTTCTACAGGAGACGTACATCCAATGTAATTGTACGTAACTTTATTTAAATTAAGTGTTACACATTAAGTGAGACACGTAATCCGTAACAAGAAACTAACGCAAACAAGTCTCCCACCAATAACGACCTATTGATTCTCTATGCGAAACTTGATGTTATAATTAAATTTACATTTATTAGAAACGAATTTTGTTACCCCACTGAAAAAGACTCTAAAGCGAATCGAAATGTTTAGAATAAATTAGTTGAGAAAAAGAACGATCAAATATCGTAGATTGTGTAATAACAAAAACAAAGCATACATCTTGTAATCGAACCAATCTGAAGAACAACAAATCCTTAATAAATAATTTCGTTTTTTAATTACATTTATATCATTAATTTTCTTTATGTAATGAAGAAAAATATACCGATCTGCCCGAACAAAGATCCGTCAACGATTTACCACCTTGGAATTACCGGTTCTCGTTAGATCACCGAAGTCAAGCAAGGTTGGACGTGGTTCGCACTATGATGGGTGACCACCTAGGAACACCACGTATTGTTGACAATTCACCTGATTTATAAACAAATCAGTTTATCTTCTCCCTCAAGAGGATTCCAAACCCGGAATCGAAACGTTGGAAACTTATTTTTCATCATAAGTTTTAAAATGGATTGTGAAAAAGGCTTAACAATAATCAATTGTAATTAATACTCGAATCCAAAAACATGACAACCTATTCTATTTAATAAAGAATAAAGTTTGTACAATTTGATGTCTATTTATTAACCTCCTTCCTATTTCGACTTCCGTGTAAATATATCGCTGCCGTTTCAGTAAAACTTCAGTAATTCATTTTTTATATTGCAATCCTATAAACCATCCATATATTTATTTTGCGGAAAGAGGTGGTCACTCGTCCAGGTTGCAAATTCCGATCGGAATGTCATAACGCTATAGGTAGCAATTGACATGTGCGCTCGATTCGCTTTTGTCTCTGCGTTCTCTCATTGTCAGTGTCCACGTGTGAAATCAGTACAAATCGGCAACTCGACACGTACATTGCTTTGAATCCGCGTGTTGTTTAGTCGAAAAGTAGTGACACGCGAGTTCAGTGAAGTGGAGATTATAAGATGGAAGGAGCATATAATTAGTCTGGTTTGAAGGGCAAAGGGCGCTGTTACAGACTAGGCGCTAGACGACTATCCAGGAACCACAAATGCCGACAACGGTAAGTTGAATTAATACTATATAACTCATCTGTTCTATCAAACTTATGTTTTTTATTATTCTTACGTTCACTTACCGTATTTCTTACGGTCACGGTTCGACTTACATCGAAAACGACCAATTTTGATAGCACGTCATCCGATTTTGATAAAATCCATATCTTATAATCTATGCGAAATGATGATGGATAAATAAAAGATTTTTAAACAATACGTGATAAGGTAATTATTTATAATTCGGGTTTCTTCACCGATTTGCCTGAAATTTGAATATGTTATACAGTTCCATGCATAGATTCCAGATCGGAGAGTGAAAATTGTCGCTATTTTCAACTTTTTCAGATATTAACAATTTAAGAATTTGATTATAGTAATCCGCTGTGAAATAGCATCCTCTTGATCGATTTGGTTGAAATTTTAATATGTTGTTAATTTTGACGCTTAGCTTACAGATCTGTAAATAAAGATTGACGCGGTCTTTCTGTTTTCCGGATATCAATAATTATGTTAATTAATTATGTAAGAATAAGTACTTCTTGACTGATTTGCCTAAAATTTGAATATGTTTTACAGTTCCATGCGTAGATTCCAGATCGGAAAGTAAAAATTGTTGCTGTCTTCAACTTTTTCAGATATTAAGGTGGACGTCCTCTCCCTGATCTATCAATAATTTCCGTTTCATGCCTTTTTCTATCCGGTTTAAAATTCTTTTGCCTTGTGTTGTCCAAGTTCTTTACTGCAACGACGCATGCGAAATTGTTCGAAATAATTATATAGGGTTATTCGTTGACTCCTGGATCAGTTTATACCCCGTATTGTGAACGCCAATGAAAGGCCAGAAGTGCGGTATCACAATGGCGAAATCTGAACCCTTTCGCAGATAACAGTGTCTGAGGAATTCGACAGAACTGGAACCGGTATGAAAGTTATTCTTAAATTACATTCATTTTTGATAATGTTTCGTGCCGAATTTTGATAAAAGGATTAAACATTTTATTTGTGAGTTTTTTGTAACGGTGAATCCGAAAATGCCTCTAATTTTTTTCAGGCCCGTACATTTCTCTGTTCCTACAGAAATCTCATATTGGACTATGTAAATCGAATATTAATGTGATTTAAGAATAATTTTCATACCGTTTCCATTTCTGTCGAATTCATCAGACACTGTTATCTACGAAAGGGGTCAGATTTTGTTATTTTGATCCCAGACTTTTGGGCTTCGATTGGCGTTCGCAATACGTAGTTTAAAACCATCCAGAAGGCAACACATCGCCTTGTACAAAAAAATATTATATGCATACAACCAGAATTATTCTTACATCTAAACATTACTTTATTCACTACTGGACAAGGACTAGAAACCAACTTTTGTGTGTTCTCAAATATGGTCGCTTTCGCTGTGTTCGCTTTTCATTTGTGCTCCAAATTTCTCAGATAAAAATGAATGTGCATGTTTTTTATTCGGTTTATGTATGTTTAGACGAAATATAGAACGGCGCGTAGATAAGTTGGTAGTTATAGGTAAGGTAGCAGGCATTAAGGGCGAAAGCAGCGTGGTGCATGCAAACACGCATACGGGTACGCCCTTTAAACTTCTTGCAGGCACATTGGTAGAAAACGAAACTAGAAAATTATTACAAAATCATAACATCGTGCAACAGGAAATTGAAGAAGAAATGCATGAAGAAATTCCAGAAGCAACAGAAGAGGAAATTGAAGAAGGAATGGAAGAAGAATTTGAACAAGGATTGGAAGAGGAATTTGAACAAACAATGGAAAAGGAATTTGAACAAGAAATGGAAGAGGAAATTGAAGAACAAATACTAGAAGAAATTCCAGAAGCAATCGAAGAGGAAATTGTAGAAGAAATACTAGAAGAAATTCCAGAAGCAATCGAAGACAACATTGAAGAAGGAATGGAAGACGAATTTGAACAAGGATTGGAAGAAGAATTTGAACAAGGAGTGGAAAAGAAATTTGAACAAGAAATGGAGAAGGAAATTGAAGAACAAATACTAGAAGAAATTCCAGAAGCAATCGAAGAGGAAATTGAAGAAGAAATACTAGAAGAAATTCCAGAAGCAATCGAAGACGAAATTGAAGAAGGAATACGACAAGAAATTGAAGAAGGAATGGACGAAGAAATTGAAACAAATTGGGAAAACTTTGAAGGAGACGCTATGGAAACTATTGAGCAGAGAATTGAACCGCCGAATGAAGAAGTCACTGGGAATGATTCCGAATGTAACTTCGTTGCGGAAAGGACTCAAGGAGAACAGTTGGAGGAGGAAATTCGGGAGGGATTCGATATTACCGACTTCCCATATTTGTTAGAAAAACTGAAAGAGCTAAGCGATCATTCGGCCATCGACTGCGGCATCAAACATTTCAAGATTACTGGATTTAAAAATGTTGCAGAGATTCTTGTGGGTAGGGAATAGGTTGCTTGCACGTTTTTAGTTTATTGAACTAATACGAGAATTTTAATGAGTATGAATATATATATTTTATAATTGACAAAATAACTTGCTCGACAAATAGAGGCGCCTGTAACACAAATAAAATACAAGTTCGCATAACCACGTGTTGCGTGGCTCCCAACGCACGGCCTCGTGGGCTCACATCGAAATAGTTTTGCATACCTCAATTTATCCTTGCACACATTTGCTTCTGTTCACTTCCAGCGTAGCTTTCAATCGAATATCACTGACTAATACTGACTCTTACTGACTATTACTGACTAATGCTAACCGATAGAAAATTGCTTGTTACCTCTCTGACTGCTGTTCGTATAATGTGATCGGTTGCTCAGCCTCTTGGTTTCAGGTGCGCAATTTGCGGCTTACTTACGTACTAATTCTTAATCTACTTAACCGTTCGTAGGTGAAATAATTACCTCTCAACACTCCCCCTTAATTATTTCATCTCTCAACCTTCTAAATGTTGTGCTCGATAGTGGCTTCGTTAAAATATCTGCCAACTGTTCAGCACTACTTACATGGTTTAATCTAATTGTTTTATTCAGATGTTCCTGAATGAACTTTCTCTGAATGTTGATATGCTTCTTACCTTTTGTGATTTTGCCCTCGTGTGCGTTTTGAAGCATAATTATTGCAGACTTGTTGTCTACGTTTAATACAGTGGGTTCGCTTACATCTACAATACCTAATTCGCTACTTATTCTTCTTAGCCAACTTACTTCGTCTATCGACGACACCGCCGCTCTGTACTCTGCTTCCGCAGTTGAGTTCGCTACATGACGCTGTTTCTGTGTGTACCATACTACAGGTCCGCCTCTGAGTATTAGCACTCCACTCGTTGACTTTCCTGTATTCTCGTCACCTCCGTAGTCTGAATCAGTGTATGCCTCGAATTTTTCGCTTCCATTAAAATTATTTGTACTATTAGATTATTTGTACTAGATTATTATGTATACTAGATTATTTGTACTATTTACATACTGAATGATTCGCTTAATCATTTTCCAGTGTCTGAGCATGGGTTTGCTCGTTTGCCTGCTTACATAATTTACGGAGAAACTTATGTCTGGACGAGTGATCGTTGCGAGATAGAGCAGACTCCCATCCGCTTCACGAAATAGACTTACGTTTTCGAATAGCTTATCATTCTTAAAATTACTTTCCTCTGACAACATTCCTCGCTCCATCGGTGTGGTTACTGGGTTAGCATCCTCTAATCTGAATCGTTTAACTATTTTTTTCGCGTATTCCTGTTGGTTCATAAAAATACCGTTTTCTTTGACCTTTATATTCATGCCTAAGTATGACAATTCTTTCGTCCCTGTGCTACAGTATGTGATTTCGAATTTGTCATTTATTTTGTTGAGAATGCTTATAAGTTCCGACTCGCTCTGCCCAGTCACCATCCCGTCATCCACAAATATTATTAAAAATACAGACTTATTTCTATTATAGTACATGCATGGATCATCGTCGGTACTTTCGAAGCCTAACACTCTTAAATGCGCTGACATAGTTTCGTTCCAATTTTTGGGAGATTGTTTCAAGCCATACAAGCTTTTGATTAATTTGCATACCTTTCCCGTTTTATCACTAAATCCTTCCGGCTGGGTCATATAGATATTTTCCTCTAGTGTACCATGCAGAAAAGCGGTTTTAACGTCAAAGGTTATTAGCTTCATTTTCCTAGATGCTGCTACACTTAACATTAGTCTAATTGATGCATGTCGCGCTACAGGACTGAACGTCTCAAAATAGTCAATTCCCTTTTCTTGTTCGAATCCTCGAGCTACTAATCTCGCTTTCAATGTGCCATCAGGCTTCTTCCTCAGCACCCAGCGACACGTCAACGGTTTCGCGTTCTTAGGCAGTTCCACTAGCTTCCATGTTTTCATTTTTGCGAGTGACTCGTATTCATTCTTCAAGGCCTCGTACCAATCTTTATTGTTCAGTGCATCGGGCACTGAAATTTCTTTCACGCTTCCTATCATGGCATAATTTTCTGTATCGACTAGCCATCCCATTTCATAATCTGAGTATTTACTTGGTGCTTTTAATTGGCGACGATTTCGTAATTGTATACCGCGTGGTTCCCTGTCCGCATTGATTTCTAAACGCTCCGATTCCTGACCTTCCTCATCAACATCTGACTCGACCGACCCATATTCACCGTCTGAGCTTGCCTGATCGTTGTCGGAAATTTCGCTTCCACTCCTACTCTCTATTAGCCTGATCTGCAGCTCTGTTGAGCCTCTGCTCACCTGTGTTCCTTCATCAAATATCACGTCTCCTGAGCTTATGACATCATTTTGGTCTTTAATATATACTCTATAACTAGGTGCTTCTACGTCGTAACCGACTAAAATTCCTTTTACGGATTTCTTACCTAATTTGCTTCGCTTGTAGCTTGGCAATAATACGTAACAGTCACATCCGAATGGCTTTAGCTTGTTGATCTTTATTGTACGACCGAATCACAATTCCGCGGGACTTTTCCCTTTTCCTGAGCTCGTACCTGTCTGATTTAGTGTGAAGACTGAGTAGTTTATCGCTTCGGCCCATAGATTTTCTCCTAAGTCTTTCGCTTGTATTATTGTTCGCGCTGCTTCTACCACGGTTCGCATTTCTCTCTCTATCCTTCCATTTTGCTCGGGTGTATACGCGTTTGACTTTGTGTGAAAAACGCCCAGGCTTTCTAACATTTTCTTTGTTTCCGCATTCTTGATTTCCGTAGCGTTGTCTGACCTGATGCTTTTGATTCTTTTGCCTAGCTGATTTTCAACTAATTTAACGAAGATTGCCAATTTTTCGGCAGCCTCATTTTTGTTTCTAAGAAAATAGACTGTTCTGTAGTGTGAGTAGTCATCCTTCAGTAGCAAAAAATATTTAGCTCCTCCTATCGATGTAACGCCTATTTCTCCTAAGTCTACGTGTATGAGATCCAGTGTCTGCGTCGCTACCTTCGGGTTTGTAGGATGCGATACTCTATGCTGCTTACCGTATGTACATCCCTGGCATGTACAGCCCTCCCAATCGTCTACGTACTTGATTCCCTGTCTATCTAATACGTTTTTAACCTGTCTTATGTTTTGGTGGGCCATACGCTCGTGCCACTGCCGCACGGATACGCTTGCTAGACAATTTTCAGTTATCTTTGGATTGTTATCTTCGCTCCCCTGTCTTTCTCTTCTAAATATCATCCGGAATAGATTTCCGTCCCTTTCCGCTACAGCTACTACTTCCTTTGTGTTGCGAGTAAAAAATTTTGAACTGTCTGCGTCTGCCTCCTGTAGGTATCCCCTATCTAATATTCTAGTTACCGAAAAGAGATTGAAAGGCATTTGCGGGGTGTGCAGTACATTTTCCAATTCTATTTTGCACCATTTTTCGCCGTTGAACGCTTGCAATTTTACCTTACCTATTCCTATCCCTTCTATTTTTGTAGCATCACCTATGACTATCATCCTGGGTTCATCTAGCTTAACATATTCTGTCATCCATTCCGAGTGGGATGTCATGTGTTGAGTTGCGGCACAATCCTGGTACCACAGTTCGTCGGACTCTTGTTCCCTACTTCGCTTACTTGCGTTTGCCGCTGACAATCCTACTGTTATAAATGCTCGTCTGTCGGTTTTGTCTTTTCCTGACTCATTCTTGTCTACTTTGTCTGCCTTGTCTTTATTCTGCCAGCAGTCTTTGGCAAAATGCCCCTTCCTCTTGCACACGTTGCATGCGTAATTTTTCCTACAATATTCTAAGTACTTGGCATACGGCCTTCCGCGACAATCCTTTTTCATATGACCTGTCTTACCACACTTGAAACATTCGAATTTCTGATTACTGGCTTTAGTTTCCCTGCTTACACTTCTTGTTATGAGCGCGTTCCTGACGGTTTGACTTTCATTGTTTTCGTTTACCCTATCCTCTTCTAGGCGCAAAAACTCTAACAGCTTGTGTACAGTCTTGTCACTTGTTTTTATACAGTCCCAAGCCGTTCTAACATGATATAACTTAACGGGTAGCATATTCAGAATCCTCGCCATCACCCAACTTTCTTTTACGCTTTCGCCTTCCGCCGCGAGTCTATCCGAGAATTGTAGAATTTGCATGCAGTTTTCAATTACGGATTTGCTTTCGTTATATCTATAGCTAAAAAACGACCTTTGTAGATTTTCAACGCTTATCTCCGACTTCCTGCCATATAATGCTTCTAATTTTTCTAACATTTGACTAGCGCTCGCACAGTTACATATCTTCTTAGCAATGTTGCCACTTACATTTAGGCCGATCAACGTTTGAGCTTCGATGTCCTTCTTCATCCACGTCCTTACTGCCGCTTCCGTCTCCGCTCCTTCAGGCCTCGTCACAATGCCCGTCGCCACGTTGAACAGTTCCTTTGTCTTCAGGGTGAGGTTCACTTTGAATCGCCATGACTCGTAATTGACTGTCCCCTGGCCGTCCTCCGCGAGACTTTCGATTTGTGATTTTACTGTATCCATACTAATTTTCTTTCCAATTCTAGTACTAGTTTCAAATGTGCCCTGGGCCCATAACCTGTTGCAGAGATTCTTGTGGGTAGGGAATAGGTTGCTTGCACGTTTTTAGTTTATTGAACTAATACGAGAATTTTAATGAGTATGAATATATATATTTTATAATTGACAAAATAACTTGCTCGACAAATAGAGGCGCCTGTAACACAAATAAAATACAAGTTCGCATAACCACGTGTTGCGTGGCTCCCAACGCACGGCCTCGTGGGCTCACATCGAAATAGTTTTGCATACCTCAATTTGTCCTTGCACACATTTGCTTCTGTTCACTTCCAGCGTAGCTTTCAATCGAATATCACTGACTAATACTGACTCTTACTGACTATTACTGACTAATGCTGACCGATAGAAAATTGCTTGTTACCTCTCTGACTGCTGTTCGTATAATGTGTTACGTCCGTATTTTACGCAAGCAATTTTTCCACTTTAAAAATCGAGAATATTCTAGCATTCAGCTAAAATCTTAGTTTCAAGCTCAAACCGCACCCAACATAATCTCTCAGTCCTGTAAATATTCCCATGCAGCCCCTGCTGCAATGATTCATACACAGCTGCATGCAAGACGCGCTTGAGTCATACAGCTACTTCCTAGGGCTTGTCTAGGAAAATCTTAAGAATTAGCCCCACTTTTTCCGAGAAATTAGGGCGCGCTCGACTATATAAAACACCGAAAATCCTACTCTGAGAGTTCAGTCTTTGATTCTTCCGCGAAGGGCGAAGCTCTGTCCTCCTTGTAGTAGATCGTGCTAGGCACTTTCGAAGCATTCTTCAAACCAGTACAAATCTTAGACGCTGGAATACGGGGTTATTCCGAGGAAGATCGTATTCGTTACTTTCGACCACACCAATTCGAATTACTTTGCAAATCTCAGACGTTGGAATACGGGGATATTCCGAGGGAGATCGTGCACGTCACTTTCAACCAAATCATTGCATTAGTTGCAATTATATTCTTAAGCAATCAACATACGCCGCGAGTTATATCTGTACAGACAGACGAGGAATACACAAGGTATTTTGTAACAAGCGAACACACACTAAACACGATTGTATTCTCTATTCTTTTAAATCCTTTCAATATAGTTATCTTATTTTTCGTCTCAATTACTCCTTGTTCTACATTCAATCACCACCTGTCAATAGCGAACAACACTGAAAGCGACATCGTACATAGAACCCACATTTAGTGTAGGAATAGTTAGCCGCTCAATTATTCCTATCCGGGGTAATATAACTCTTGGGAGAGACTTGGCGCCTTGCGTAGCCTGGTGGTACCCCAAGCTTTTACCTTTTAGCCATCCTAAACCTTTTTCCTTTCTAGGGACCTTCGAACCGACTCGGGTATAATCGGATTAATATTGTTGTGCCAATAGGTCTCATTGACTATAGCGCAGTGAGATGTGTTTGGACCTCAATTAAAAGATCTGACTATACACCTGGTAGGACGGGTCTCTGGACTGACACCCTCGCGAATCAGGGAAACAGTAGGGTAGTTTAAAGAACGATTATATAAGTAGGGCTACCTGCCTAAAGACATCGTTAGACTTGAGAGAGACTAGGCGCCTTCGTGGAACGCCGTGTGTTACCTCAAGCTGGGTCTTTCCTACCCTTAAACCACATCCTGTACCAATCAGCTTCGACCGTCAAGGAGAATCCGCCTGAAAGGTATTATTTTGCCAATAGTGCTCATTGACTATAGCGCAGTGAGATGTGTTTGGAACTTAATTAATCTCAGGCTTATTCGAATTGGCGACTGTTGATTGGGCTCGCGTATCCTTAAAGGTTTAGGAGCGAGCACACGTTTTTCCGTAACCAAACGGATGTAAAAACGGTCTCGCACGGCTAGCCCGTAACAAAACTGGTGACAGCGGTGGGATACTCAAAAATAGTGGTTTCCTTCCGAAACCGTTGAGTATTCTGTGCACATGTCCTTTTCAGTGTTACTTTCTTGAAAATCAAAGTCTCTTTCAAATCAAACTAAAATGGCTGTTGTCGAGAGTGAACTAACCGTTCTCATGAATGAGATGAGGATTAGTTCAGCAATCCAACAAGCTGCTCAGGGAGTACCGAGATTCGACGGAAAATCAGCTAACCTGAAACATTTCGTGCATCGCGTAGAAGACGGGAAATCTATACTACCCGCATCTTTGGAACAACGATACCTAACAGTAGTCTTGACAAAATTAGACGGTCCCGCTAGGGAAGCTGTGGACGGAGAAAAGTTTAAGACCACTATAGAGTTATTGCAATTCTTGAAGAAGTGTTTCGCGCCGGGACGTAGCCTGCTATCGTTTCAGGCCGAAATAGAACGTCTACGCATAGGTCGCGAGGAAACAGTGCGCGAGTATATCGACAGAACAAGACATCTGCTACACAATACGCGCGCAGCTATTAATGAAGAATACGGAGGCAACTGCACCGAAGTGATTGCCCACAACGAAAAAGAAATCATGAATCGTTTCGTGAACGGATTACCGACGAAATACGGGTCTCGAATAGATCCAAGCCGATTCAAGAAACTAAAGGAAGTCTTCGAGAAGGTGTTGGAGATCAACCGAAGCTGGACTAGCTGGGCGTCACGCGAAGATCGCAGCGATGGAGAATACGAGGAGTATCGTCCTCGTAGAAGCTTCGTAAGACAACGAAGTTCGTTCAGCCCGCACTGGCGCCGCAGCCCAGAGCCCCGCAACAACGATGACTCAACCAACGAAGAGGACCCTCGCAGATACACACGACCGACAGCATTTGCCCTGGACCGAGAGGGTAGGTCAACAACCCCGGGCCTTTTAAATGTACCTGACCGCCGTTACGAGCGTTCGCCTAGGAGGTCAAGTGCAGAAGGAAGGACCGATAACCATCAGGTCACCCAACGCAGCTGTAAATGCACCTGCACATGCCCAGATGGCAAGCAAACTAACCGAAACCAAGCCTCGTCGAGAAGCCCAAGCCCTCGACCGAGTAGTTTTAAGAAAAATGACTCGAATCATTTAAACTCCAACCGCGTTCGCTTCGCCGGCGGTCAAGCGAACGAGACACAATAAACACGCCGAAAGTTAATGACGAGAAAGAAGAAAAGAAGAAAGCAATAGTTAAGGAAGCACCAGTACCAAGGATACGTGCAAAGGTCCCGGAAGTAATCGGAGAATTCGGTGAATTCTTAATCGATGGCGGAGCTGCTGTAAATCTTATTATGCTCGAAGCCCTGGATCTTCAGAAAGCAAAGATCTATGAAGAAGAAATAGAAATCACCGGAGTAGCCTCTGTACCAATTCTCACCATAGGAACTGTATTTATACATATCAACGACATTCCAGTATTGTTTTACGCAATCCAAGGACTGACGTTACCATCTGCAATCGGACTATTGGGTAGCCCCTTCCTGCTTCAAGAAGAGGCAGAGGTTTCTTACTACCATAAAACCTTGGTGATAAGGGACAAACCCACGAGACCGATAAGATTCATCAATTACCCGAATCGTAAGGAAGAAGCAGAGGAAATCAGGAAGTTCGGCGATCTGAGCAACCGCTACACAATACCTGGACGAACCTCGCAACGCATCACCGTACGTCTTGCCAACACCTCAATTCGCGAAGGTTACCTTCCGCGTATCAAGACGCACGACGATGTATTCATTGGCGAAGCAGCCGTAATGAACAACCACGGTTCTTGCCAAGTTATGGCAACAAATACCAGCGAGGAAGACATCGACATCGAATTAGACAATCAGGACATCTTCCCGTATGATATTATCAGCTCGTCAGATGAGGAATACTACAAACAACCACCAAGGAAAATCACCTGCATCCAAGACCGAATCAACGAAATAAAGAAACAGTTAGACTTCGGACATTTAAACAGTGAGGAACGAGAACACGTGCACAAGCTAGTGGAGGAGTTCCCAGACCGATTTTTTATACCTGGCGATAATTTGGGGAAGGTCCCGAATTTCTACCACACCATCCACACTACTGATGACATCCCGATCAACACCAGGCAGTACAGGTACCCACCAGTCCACCAAAAAGAAATCGACGATCAGGTAACCGCATTACTTAGAGAAGGGATTATAGAACCCTCGAGCTCGCCGTACAACAGTCCGCTTTGGATTGTTCCGAAGAAACCAGATGCGCAGGGTAATAAACGCTGGCGTATGGTCATCGACTACCGCGCTTTAAACGAAAAAACAGTTAGTGATAAATTCCCATTACCACAAATTACGGAAATACTAGATAGATTGGGTGGAGCCAAATATTTCTCAGTTTTTGATCTCGCGAATGGTTTCCACCAAATACAAATGAACCCGAAAGATTGGCCAAAAACAGCGTTTACGACCCCGACCGGACATTACGAATTTGCACGAATGCCTTTTGGATTAAAAAACGCGCCACCGACATTTCAGCGACTCATGAATCAGGTATTAACCGGATTGCAAGGCACTGAATTGTTCGTATACCTAGATGACATTGTAGTTTATTCCTGCTCTCTAAAAGAACACGAAGTCAAAATCCGAAAATTAATGGAACGATTGAGAGAAAATGGCCTCACATTGCAAACCAGTAAATGCCAATTCTTGCGAAAGGAAGTAGCGTACCTAGGCCACATAATATCAGCAAAAGGCGTTAAACCAGATCCAAAGAAACTAAAAGCAGTAAAAGAATTTCCAGTACCGAAAACCCAAAGGAACATCCGAGAATTTTTAGGTTTAATAGGGTATTACAGACGTTTCATTGAAAATATTACAGAAAAAGCAAAACCTCTCACTCAACTATTAGGAAAAGGTACCAGATTTAGATGGGATAGCGAACACCAAAATAGTTTCGACCAACTACGCGAAGAACTCTGTAAACAACCGATTTTACAATATCCCGACTTTTCGAAACCGTTTATAATAACCACCGATGCATCAGACGTTGCAGTAGGAGCCGTACTCAGCCAAGGCGAAATAGGGAAAGATTTACCGATAGCATACGCATCGAGAACCCTAAATAAAGCAGAGCAAAACTATTCGACTACAGAGAAAGAATGCTTAGCTATGGTCTACGCGGTTCAATACTTCAGACCATATGTTTACGGGACTACGTTTACTTTAGTCACCGACCATAGACCATTAGTTTGGTTACACTCAGTAAAGGATCCTACCTCGCGCCTGATGAAATGGAAACTTAGACTGCTAGAATACGAATATAAAGTCGTTTACAAGGACGGAAAAAGTAATAAGAATGCAGACGCTCTTTCGCGTAATCCTACCAAATGCTTACCGTTAATGACTAGGGATAACGATCCAGATTTCAAAGCACAAATTCCAAAAGGCACCTCTCGGGCCGAAGGCATCGGTCAACGTATAAGGGAATTAGCTCGGGAAAAACAAAATAGGCAGAATAGATCAAATAGGTCCATAGAAATTTCAGATGACAGTGACGATAACGAGACTCCACAACGACGTAAATTTCCTTTCAATCCCTCCTATTCACCAAGTACAGAAAACCTCAGACCCGATCCGTACCCTCTGCAACCGATTCCCTCACGAAGCAACGATCCACGTGAAAACCTTATGTCCTTCGAAGAATCCACCAGTAATGCAAGCCTAGCGCCGACAGAACTTTTAGAAGATTCAGATGTTCAAAATCTTTCGAGTAGCACCGTTCGTCCACGATCACCACCTTTATTGGCCGATAATTTAGACGATACAGTAGTTTTGCCAGAACCACTCGTACCTACACAATCAGAACCGAATAATTTACTTCCTCCAGTAATATCTCAAAGAATTTCAGATTCAATTTTAGACCTCCCGGAGAACCTAATCTCTTTTGAAAGTAGTGATAGCGAGAGCGACCCGGAAACAAACAACCTTCAAATAGACACATCTGACAGCCCTTTCCTTGCTAGTAAAGCACATTTAGTACATTTCATTTCCGCCGATTGTAACCTAAATACAGCAATAATCAAATCGTTAGAAGAAATGGAATACATAGACAAAGACAGTTTATTGAAACGGAACCCCAAGAAAGGACAGATTTTAGAATCCTCAGATAACAATCAGAAAATTTTCAGTATCGTAGGGACTAAGTATTTCTTTGACCAACTAGACAAACAGGATATAGTAAACGGTTTAGAGAATCTGAAAGTAGCTTTATATAAATCTAGAATCCACTCGTTTAGAATCTCATTAAAAGGAGATAATCACGACCACATCCCACAGGAAGAATTCACTCAATT
This sequence comes from Trypoxylon attenuatum, assembly GCA_963989405.1. Taxonomy (NCBI): domain Eukaryota; kingdom Metazoa; phylum Arthropoda; class Insecta; order Hymenoptera; family Crabronidae; genus Trypoxylon; species Trypoxylon attenuatum. The sequence goes on from OZ022489.1 coordinate 22,514,685, forward strand.
ATTGAGACAGACTTTTAAACATTCAGACGTTCACATCACAGTTTGCACATCCGAAGTTACAATTCCAAAACCAGAAATTAGACAGAATTTAATAGAGGAAGCTCATGGTAGTTTGATAGGAGGTCACAAGGGAGTCACAAAAACTTACAAGCGTTTGCGTCCTTACTACTTCTGGCCTGAAATGAAATTGGACATACAGAACCATATTAGAAAGTGCATAAGCTGCCAACAACAGAAATTAGTTCGTGTCAAAACCAAACAACCGATGTTAATAACGGATACACCACTAGAACCTTTTGACAAAATTTCTTTAGACACAGTAGGACCATTACCAACTTCACCAAACGGAAATAAATACATATTGACGATGCAGGATAACCTAACCAAATATTGTCTAGCAGTAGCAATTCCGAACATTAGAGCAGAGACCATAGCTGAAGCATTCGCCAAAAATTTCATAGCCGTCTACGGAACACCGAAAGCAATTTTAACAGACAGAGGTACTAGTTTCATAGGGAAAATATTAACACAACTAGCTGAAATTTTTAAAATTAAGCAAGTAACCACCTCAGGTTACCGTCCGCAAACCAATGGTTCATTGGAAAGGAGCCACATAGTTTTGACAGAATACTTAAAACACTATATGAACGATTACGAAGATTGGGATGATCTTCTACCTTTTGCTATGTTCTCTTACAATACCTCAGTTCATGAAGCCACCAACTTTACTCCTTACCAATTAATCTTTGGAAGACCCGCTAGAATACCTACCGCTTTTGATAAGTATGATAATTTACCAACGTACGATGATTATGTAATAGACCTAATGAAACGCATGGACTGTATGCGGAACGAAGCAACCGATAACTTAATAGCAGCGAAACACAAATCAAAGGTGGGTGACTCAGTATTTGTATTAAAAGAACCTCGCCACAGCAAATTCGATCCACAATATGTGGGACCATATGAAGTTATCAACACTACCGACATGAATAATGTAGTACTTCAAACGCCAGAAAACAAAATTGTGATCAAACATATGGATAAACTTAAATTGGCCCATGTATAAATTTCTTTTAGTTACAGACATCCGCTTCAGCAAAATAATTTTGTCAGTACACGCACTACACACCTACACTGCGTTCTACACACATTATACACCCCTCGTCTGTATTCTTCTCCGATTATTGTCTAGTTTTTTTTGAAGAGAAAACTTGCCTGCTTTTTCTTGTCGAAGCACCGCGCTCAGCGCGATGTTCAATGTAAGGGGGGAGGTGTTACGTCCGTATTTTACGCAAGCAATTTTTCCACTTTAAAAATCGAGAATATTCTAGCATTCAGCTAAAATCTTAGTTTCAAGCTCAAACCGCACCCAACATAATCTCTCAGTCCTGTAAATATTCCCATGCAGCCCCTGCTGCAATGATTCATACACAGCTGCATGCAAGACGCGCTTGAGTCATACAGCTACTTCCTAGGGCTTGTCTAGGAAAATCTTAAGAATTAGCCCCACTTTTTCCGAGAAATTAGGGCGCGCTCGACTATATAAACCACCGAAAATCCTACTGTGAGAGTTCAGTCTTTGATTCTTCCGCGAAGGGCGAAGCTCTGTCCTCCTTGTAGTAGATCTTGCTAGGCACTTTCGAAGCATTCTTCAAACCAGTACAAATCTTATACGCTGGAATACGGGGTTATTCCGAGGAAGATCGTATTCGTTACTTTCGACCACACCAATTCGAATTACTTTGCAAATCTCAGACGTTGGAATACGGGGATATTCCGAGGGAGATCGTGCACGTCACTTTCAACCAAATCATTGCATTAGTTGCAATTATATTCTTAAGCAATCAACATACGCCGCGAGTTATATCTGTACAGACAGACGAGGAATACACAAGGTATTTTGTAACAAGCGAACCCACACTAAACACGATTGTATTCTCTATTCTTTTAAATCCTTTCAATATAGTTATCTTATTTTTCGTCTCAATTACTCCTTGTTCTACATTCAATCACCACCTGTCAATAGCGAACAACACTGAAAGCGACATCGTACATAGAACCCACATTTAGTGTAGGAATAGTTAGCCGCTCAATTATTCCTATCCGGGGTAATATAACTCTTGGGAGAGACTTGGCGCCTTGCGTAGCCTGGTGGTACCCCAAGCTTTTACCTTTTAGCCATCCTAAACCTTTTTCCTTTCTAGGGACCTTCGAACCGACTCGGGTATAATCGGATTAATATTGTTGTGCCAATAGGTCTCATTGACTATAGCGCAGTGAGATGTGTTTGGACCTCAATTAAAAGATCTGACTATACACCTGGTAGGACGGGTCTCTGGACTGACACCCTCGCGAATCAGGGAAACAGTAGGGTAGTTTAAAGAACGATTATATAAGTAGGGCTACCTGCCTAAAGACATCGTTAGACTTGAGAGAGACTAGGCGCCTTCGTGGAACGCCGTGTGTTACCTCAAGCTGGGTCTTTCCTACCCTTAAACCACATCCTGTACCAATCAGCTTCGACCGTCAAGGAGAATCCGCCTGAAAGGTATTATTTTGCCAATAGTGCTCATTGACTATAGCGCAGTGAGATGTGTTTGGAACTTAATTAATCTCAGGCTTATTCGAATTGGCGACTGTTGATTGGGCTCGCGTATCCTTAAAGGTTTAGGAGCGAGCACACGTTTTTCCGTAACCAAACGGATGTAAAAACGGTCTCGCACGGCTAGCCCGTAACAAATGAGATCGGTTGCTCAGCCTCTTGGTTTCAGGTGCGCAATTTGCGGCTTACTTACGTACTAATTCTTAATCTACTTAACCGTTCGTAGGTGAAATAATTACCTCTCAACAAAAAAACATGGGCTACAAAAACGATGTAAATTAGAATGCCAAATGTGCCGTTACGTTGGCCACGTAAATTGTGTTCTTGAGAATGACGATACTATGGACATCAATCACGGTGCAGTTGCGGCAACAATCCTCACTGGTGGTGGATACAACTGACTGAAAGAAATGATGGGTGGCATCAACGTGAAGTGCATGTCGAGGACCCTATTTGAAAATTGCGAGGAGAAAATAATCGATGCCTTTGCACTGGCGGCTCAGAGGGAAATGGAAGATGCTGCACGAGGAGAATGAGAACTGGCACTTGAAAGAGGCAAAATTCTTGCAGACAGCAACATCGCGATGATCCCGGTTGTTGCGGATGGTAGTTGGATGAAGAGATCTTATCGCACCGGGGATTACAGTTCCCTATCTGGTGTGGGAGCCACTGTTGGTTACCACACGAAGAGAGTGTTACATATCAGCGTGAAGAATAAATTTTGTATGATATGCGATAAGGGAAGGGAAGGAAGCTCCACCGACGCACCGTTGTTTCAAGAACTGGGGCCGCCACCAAACTTCGACCGCTATGGAAAGTGCTTGCATCGTAGAAGGATTTAAGTATAGCGTAGAGACTCACGGGCTAATATATTGTATATTAATCGCCGATGGGGATAGTAGTGTTTACAAGAAGATATTGGGCAATGACCCCTACAAGGACTACCTGGTGCAAGTGCGAAAAATAGAGTGCAGCAATCATTTACTAAGGAATATGAGCCAGAAGATCAAGCAAATTGTTCAGAAAGGGCCGCACAAGGATCTGCGCAATGTCGTAAAACAGAATGAACTCCGCCTGCGTAGCGGTGCGCACAAAGCCGCAGAACACAGGTACCAGCAGGAAGAGTACACACTAGCAGAGAAGATAATGAATTTGAAGCGTGATTTGAGGAACGTACCGAGCCACGTTTTTGGAGAACACCGAGATTGTGCAGCATTAGGAAACTTTTGCACGAAATACGCTAACCCTGATGAAGTAAATTACGTCCCGCAATTGATGGCAGCTGGAATCTATCAAAAAGTTGAAGAAGCAATGCAGATTATCTTTGCGCAAGCAGAAAGCTTGCTGTACGGATTAAATAATAACAGTGTAGAAAGCATGAACAGCATCATCGCTAAATTCATCGGGGGCAAGCGAATTAACTTCGGACGAAAAGAATCGTATGAGGGTAGAGTTTCAGCTGCTGTAGTGCAGTTCAATACTCAAGAAGCATTTAGCCGACTGACTCTTGCTATGGACAAGCAACCGAGGATTATGATGCAAGAAATAGAAGACCGTCACAAACCTGCACTGGCGAGACAGAAGGAGCACAAGCAGGAAAGCAAAGTTTTCAATGCGGCGCATGAAAAAAAGACACGCGATAAGGACTACGGTTCAGCTGCTGAAAGGCCTGACATGGAAGAAGCGGTGTACTCTTCCGAGCGTGAACGGCATTTGAACATACTTCGCGAGAGGCAAATAACGCGGCACAGGATAGAAGCGGAGACTCGTGGTCAGGCGAAAAACGAGAAATGGATTGCTCTACGCAAAAAAATGTTGACTGCCTCCAATTCCGGCAGAGTATGCCGATTGCGCAAGGATACTCCACGAGGCAATACTGTGAAAAGTATTCTGTTTGCGCAGGTCGCACCTGCGCGTGCACTGATTTACGGAAAAGAAAACGAGGAGAACGCTCTGCGACAACTTGAGCAGGAAATTGGAATCCCAGTCGTACAATGTGGTCTCTTCATTGACTCCACTTTACCGTACATGGGCGCGTCGCCAGATGGGCTCATACTGGACGACACAGTTGTAGAAGTGAAGTGTCCAAAATCGGCAAAGGATCTCTCGCCGGACGAAGCAGTAGAGCAGCTTCCCGGACTCATACGGATATACCGAGGCAGAGAACTGAACCAAAATCATCATTATTATTATCAAGTGCAGGGGCAGCTCCATATAACCAACAGGAAGAATGCTTTGTTTTGTTTATGGACGCCCAAAGGCATGAGGATCACGCAGATATCTCGGGACGACGAATTCTGGGCAAGAGACCTGGAGCCGAATCTGAAGAAGTTCTTCGAAGACTGCATGTTGCCCGAAATTGTGGACAGCAGATATAATAGAGGTCAACCTATCAGAGAGCCACCGTACGTGAAAGGAAGTGTCGGAAATGCAACTGGTCAAGGATCTACAAGGACCGATAACGGAAACCCAGATGTAATTGCAGCGGCAAATGCAAACTAGTGCGCACGTGAAGAGCTGATCGATTGCAATCGATAGTCACAACTGCACCCGTGAGTGCAACCCAGCGCACATGAAGAGCTGTTCCATAACCTGTTGTGACTGCACTGGCGAGTGCAACCCAGCACATACGAAGAGCTGCTCGATTGCTATCAACAGTCGCAGTTCCACCGGCGTGTGCAACCCAGCATGTAAGAAGAGCTGTATCATGACCTGTTGCAACTGCACCGGCGCGTGCTACCCAGCGTATATGAAGAGCTGTTCCTTAGCCTGTTGTGACCGGACCGGCGAGTGCAACCCAGCGCATATGAAGAGCTGTTCAATTCTAATCGAAAGTTGCAACTGCACGGACGAGTGCAAATCAGCACATATGAAGAGCTGTTATATGGTCTCTTGCGACTGCAACGAATACTCCAATAACGTGCATCTGGCAGGTATCCGGCAACAGTGGTGAGTAACGCATGCAGGTAACAAAATTGATAAGGAGAATAATGAGGACCGTCGTTGACGAGGGTGGTGGTGGGACCTCTCTCCATTCTCCAATTTATTTGGCAAGAACAATAGTAGGTTTAATTGATAGAAAATTGGTTCAGTCATTTTACTGAGACAAAAGGTACGTATCTTGTTGAAATGATAAACACTATTGTGTGGCACAAATTTAAAGTTTCACTAATTATATTATTATTCCAGATTCAAAGACAAGGAGTTCGTCTTTGTGAGGGTATTTCGAATACTCAGCGACTGCCATTGGCACAGATCGGCGTGTTTATTGGTTCGACGAAACTACCGTAAGAATAAATCGTATAATTTCTAATACTTTAGATGTAGAAGCATGCACAAAATAATGTGGGTTAATTTGAACTTGTAGGCATTGCAGTGGAACAGAAAATATGCTCAAGCAACGCTCTTACGAGATGAATCTTTATCACGTATATGTTTGTAATAAATGTCTGTATATCTTTGTTATAAATATCTGTATTAAAATTACTTATTATTAAGCCTTCTTCACAATCCTTTTAAAACTTATGATAAAAAATAAGTTTCCAACGTTTCAATTCCGGGTTTGGAATCCTCTTCAGGGAGAAGATAAACTGATTTGTTTATAAATCAGATGAATTGTCAACAATACGTGGTGTTCCCAGGGTACCCATCCTAGTGCAAACCACGTCCAACCTTGCTTGACTTCGGTAATCTAACGATAATAAGCAATTTTAATTAATACTCCAATATAACATTTTTCTCTGTACCGCACCGTTATTTTGTTATTTAAAAGGGTAGTTTTTGGCATTATTGGGGGAGGGGTCTCAAACTAACTAATAATGCATACGAATGAATTTGTCATTCGGTCCTGCATCACACTCCAGTAAAAAAATGTAATTCATTGTTTAAAATCGAATTTGTTTATAAAAAATTCATATAAAAAATTGGTGAGGTGGAAGGATAGCCCCATCAATGTCATGCAACTTGTGTTGAAAAACATTTTCGCTAAATTTATTAGTTTAAGAGATATTCAAGAGAGAAAATTTAGCACCCCCGGATGGTAAACCACCCCCATTACCGTTTATAATTGATCGTTGAATTAAGTTTCGCCTCAGCGTTTAGAATATCGAAAAAAGTAGGTAGATCCATTTAAGAAAATTAAGTGAACATTGATAACTAAAAACTACCGCTTCGGGAAATCATCCCCATACCGCCGTTCTACGAGCCCCTTCGAACCATAGAACTTTCCCTTAAGTAGATTCAGCCTATCTTCAAAATTGATGGAGATATACGCGGAGGACATCTCTGGTGGTCCACGTATATTGCGTTCTCTGCTCGGATGGATAGGCCGAAGGACCAGGAACAGACGTTCCAATGCAAAAATCGATTTTCTTAAGATGGTGGTGACTTGTGACTCCACGAGTCTTGGTTGAATGTATTGTATACAACTGGTTGGTGTGGTGCGGTATTCTCGGTGTGGTTGATCGTATTCAAATGTACAAAAAATTCTTAAGTCGTTAGCAGGTTTACAAAAACGACATTTCGATGGTGATGGCGCTACAATTTTTATTACAAGCGTGGCGGGTAGGTTTCCAGGGGTGTACATAAATCTCCGTGGTGGGCTATTGGAAGAGGTCCGCGTAAACTCCTCCTAAGCAATATTCTAGGACTCGCCTAGTCGATAGCGGGGAGAGGGCAGCCAGGTAGGCTTGATACCGCGGTGCGAGGGTTTCAGGGCGTCCGAGGAATCAATCGGTTGACCGATGCAGCTCCAAGTAATTCGGTATTCTCCACTTGTAAAGTTTTATGTTTGTTGTCAATAGACGACTTCTTAGAAAGGTTGCATAAACTCGCTGATGAGTTCTCAGGTAATTTACTATTATATGCTCGGTAATTGTAGTTGGTATACTTAGACTACAACACACATATATCAAATTAGCTTGTATGATACATCTGAAAGAATCTTTATATTTCTAAATCTGAAAGAATCTGCAAGTATTTCTATATTTGCAGCGATGTCATGCGCAAGTGTATGGCGAATACACGGTGTATGAAACCGCAAAACGCCTAAAGTTGCAGGACGAAGACGGCGCGTTCCGAGACGATCTGCTGCAATTGCATGTCGGCGCTTTTCTGGTGTCCATTCACGCTACAATAGCGGAGCTATTAAGCAGCATCAACAGGGAATACGGAATTGAACATAAAATTGTCGGCACGGTTACCGACAATGCATGCAATTTCGTGAAGGCGTTCACGGAGTTCGGAATCTATCATGAATCCTTAACATATCGAAGTAACTAAATTCCAATAGGTTTCTAAAATATCACGATTCTGTATAATGTCCGATGGATTCTCAATCATTGTCTTTCTGTACTATATAGACTCAGAACCTACTGCTGTAAGTGACACAGCTGAATCAGGAAGCGAGAGCAATGAAGCTGAAGAGGAAGAGGAATGCGACTTCAACTTGGACGAAGCGTATTCGACGGAGGACAACTGTTGAGGCCCAGAATCTCAATACACGTAGATTAAAAGCGAACCTTTCTTTATGTCACTTTAGTACGGAATATAACAGTACAGCCTCGTTTATGGTCATAAGCAATTCACGTGGGTACAGAACTCTCTACATTGTTCAAACCATCTACAATAACTTTACAACTTGTACGTGCCAAATTATACCCGCGCCAAAAAAAACCCCAATTAACGGTCAGCTGTGCTGGAACCTTCGCCCGGGCTGCCCCAGCTACCTGGGCATCCCTACCTTGTACCACCGTAGAGACAAAACTCAGCATTCTAAGGGTGGAGTTAAAGATTAATACAAACCAATCGTCTCCACCTTCAAGGCAACTACGACCACCACCGTATTGCGAACATACACCTCACGCCAGCGTCAATTTTTGTAACTATTTTTTCGCGATAGAACTTAGAAAATCATTCATCCTCATTTTAACACCAACCACCGCAGCGAACACAATACACAGACATACACGCTGTTTCGCCTCATCAGACAATAAGATCGTTTGTTGAATTAGAATCCTGTGTCAAATTCACCACGATACCTCAGTGTATCAATCACACCTGGTCCTTTGAGAACAACGAACTCATCATCGACGCTGTCGATACTGCAGCAAGACTGCCAGTACATCGGCTGCAGTTTTTGTGATCACCTGTAGTACCAGAATTCAACAACGACGCAGTATTGCAAACTGTATTGCCACGTCATTTTAGGCGCATATGTCACACTTTAAATTTGTTAGCAACAACGGATACAATAAAAATTATCAAGAGCTATCCTGTACTCCACGCGCAACACGTGGAAACAATCGAAAAATGCAACATTTTATGGAGGGTGCTACGGTCCGCAAAACAACGCGAAATCTTAAATGGAATGTTAGGAGAGTCACTGTCGCGGCCCGTAATCGTCCGCTGGAATTCATTATATAATTCTATACGTCAAATTATCAATCTTAGATCCAAAATAATTGAAAACTCAAGGGTACTCAACCTCAGGAAAATATTAAATATTATCGACTTTGAATATATCGAACAATATTTAACATACTTGAAGCCTATTGCGGATACCATTGAGAAGCTACAAGGTGAAAAATACTGTTTATATGGTTTCGTTACGCCCAGTAATATTAGGATGTATCGCAATTGTTAGCATATCGAAGTTGGTGCGTATCCGTTAGTGCCAACGATCGAGAGAACTCGCGAGGACGGTGACGTCATATGGGCACAGTGCGCAGGATCAAAAGATCGTCGTACCTCATGTAACGATAGCGAATAGCTGGTATCAGTTAGCAATTACCTGTAGACGTAAGATAATGTAATTCTAAACTCTATAATAAATATATGCAGTTCGTGATAACAAAACTCCCAGCCAACAATCCTGACAGCAATATTGTAAAAATTTCGGAAAATAATGATTTAACGATGTGCAGGAAATTGGCAGCGGAACTGACGGTGGCGGTGCAGGCCCGGTTTACAAACCATTTTAATATTATAGAGAATGGCGATTTCGCAGACATCTCGGCGGTGTTACATCCCCGGGTTAAATCCATATGGGTGCCGTCTCTGCCCTTGGACGTTAGGGAAACTGTAAATCGCGTTACTACGGACGATGCGATGCGGACTTCTTTAATTTTGACATAGTGCAACACGAACCATCCTCTGGTGGCACTGTTTCGAGGTCAGAACTCGAACTACAGAGATACCTGTGTCTTCCGCCAACTACATCACTAAAAACATTGGACGCCTTTCCTTCGACTAAAAAAGCCTTTTTGTATTTTAATACAGTCGTGCCGTCATTAGCTCCGATTTAGCAATTGTTTTCGTATGCCACAATGATGGCATTGCCACGGTATAATCGTTTAAATAATTATCAATTAGAGATGTGCGTATTAGCAAAATGTAACTCTTCAATTAATAAAACTAAGACATAAATATGTTAAATATGTTATATTTTCATCTGTGTCAATCTTACCCCATCATCCTTGTATCCGAATTTTTGTAGAATGATTAAGATTAAGGGAATTAACAGTTACTTAATCATTTAGTCAGTTAGATAGTCAGTTTGTTGTTAGCTAGTTAATTAATTAGTCAATCAGTTAGATAGGTAATTAGATAGTCAGTCAGTCAGTCAGCCAGTCAGTCAGTTAGTTAGTTAGTTAGTTAGTTAGTTAGTTCGGTAGTTAATCAATTAGCTAGACAATCAGTTAGTTAGATAGGTAGTTAGATAGTCAGTCAGTTAGTTAGACAGTTAGTTAGTTAGATAGGTAGTTTGTTGAAAATTCATGGTATCCACAACAATATTTATAGGAAACCAAGCTGATGCCGCTTGGTCCTCGTGAAGGAAATTAGGAAAGGATAGTACGCAGAGGCATTCGAGCAACATGCAAAATTTAGATCCAATGTTTACGGTGTATTTTCGATTGTACAAAATAATTTAATTGGTGAGGGAGACGGTCCGAATGCCGTGGTCCGGCTGTCTCCGTGGTCCCTCTGGCCTCGAACAGGTAGGCTGGAAATTAATAAGCAAAGGAAATTGTAGACTATTCTATTTCACGAGAATCCGTGAAACTCTTGTAATCTTATTAGGCAAAGCTGTTTCTTGCGAATCCGCAGATAGTCAGCTGGAGACACAATAATACAAGCCGTATTATTGTACGAGTGTATTGAACTCGCTCAGCTGACGCGGATCGACTCCGATCACGTCAACGCTCGAAACAAACTGGAATTTCTTCGCGACACGTATGCGGGTTCCGCCCTGCCGAAGAAAATCCCACCAAATTGCTGATCGCGTCCTTGGTCGTCGTTCAAATCGCACGTCTTTTTTTATCACTGCTGCACGACTCTTGTAATCGTCGTTTGTAGGACTCCGATTACAATATCCCCTTCGGCAGAGATCCCTGCCGAGTTATGCACAGCACAATGGTGAGAAGTCGAAGGAGTCACCTCTTCCTCGAATCTTCTGTATGCGGTGAAGTCGTGCTCAAGCGTTGCTGCTTCCTTAGGCAGGTCCACGCAATCTCCTATCCCAGGTTGGATGCTAAGATCCTAGCAGTGATCGGTAAGCGTGCTGTTTCCAAGAGAAGACTGCTGGAGCGTTTGAAAGCTTTCGAGTCGAAGTATCTGCGATAGATGATTTGGTGTATCCACCAAACCTGCCAGATTTGTTCTGGTCCGCTTGACTGCGTTCGCATCTTAGGTGTGCGAATTCCCCCGTACAGGCGGCAGAGTTTAATCACTTTCTCACTCGCGGTGGATCGGATCTCTCTCTCGCTGTTACCGCATTCGCGATCTTCCCCGAGAGTTTGATGACCGTAGCCGGCAGCGCAAACTTAGACTTTCGGTGATCGCGGCGTTAGAACTCGGAGAATAACAACCGGTATCCCGTATTATTATCTCCTTAAACGCTTTGGCGAGTACATATCGAATCCGATGATATTACTCGAATTGCGCCAGTGAAATCATCGCAAATTTTAAACATAGTGAAATAGCCAGTCAGTCAGTTGGTTAGGTAGTTAGTTAGCTAATTAGTTAGTTAGTCAATTAGTTAACTCGAATAATAACTATAATTAGTTTTAATCAACGAATAATCGGTATTATTCTTCTGATTATTATTTTATGATTATTTTTATTTAAAATTATTCAGACCGATTATTCATCGATTAGAATTATTAAGACCTACATATTATTCAATAATGCCCATCCCTGATGACGGCATGCCTCCTCAGCGGCGGTAAACGGCTCGAAGTCGTTGCGCTTGTGTTCGCGCGTAAGTCAATGAGTAAGAACGTTGTATACGCACGTGTATATGTTACCGGCAATGTGCGTAATGTGGCCATTTTATACAATGCCCAGTCATTCTGTAGCATACCCATTCGAACCGGGCAGTCTATAGAATGTCCGTAACAATCTTCGCGCATTTTATAAAATGCCCAGTCACTACATAGACTGCTTAGAGGGTGGTGGCCAATGTATTGAATCGCTCTGAGAATAAAATTGAAAGTGTATTTCACTGACCTGACCTGTGACATTGAGTGACTTTTCCGCCTTATTAGAAGTAACATCGCGCACAGCCACTACCTGCCGTATCCAGGGTAGCGCGTCGGTCAATTAAGAAGCTTTTTTCCATTCTGCCCAACGGACCGTGGGCATTTTATAAAACGTTCGGGGAATGTGTCTAATACGTGCCCATTATACACATTGCCTGGTTTGAGCAGGCACTCTACAGAATACTCGGGACATTTATGAAATAGCTGCTTTCCGCACATTACCCGTAACATATACACATACCAGTTCAGATATCGATCCACCTCCGAGTCAGCTGACTGTGGCTGAGCTGCTGTGTAGCGTAATTTTTTATCATTTCTCACGCGGAAATTCAATACGATAGCTAACCTTTTTATGATTGGATATTTATGAGGATGGATCAGAGCGTGCCGCTGTTTTTTTTAGTCCCGTATCAACCGGCGTTCGTACAGAAATTGTGTACTCGACCATGAAATTCAAATAATTATGTGACTTAATAATATTTCTCATATTGTTTATATTTTTTATTTAGATTGCTTCGACCCTCCCTGTAACGGACGCTACGCCACTGGACCCAAAACGCTGACACTGCTCTCCCTACTCCGACGCAACACCTTACGACGCTGGACCCACGACGACGACTAGGGACTTACGGACGAACTCTCGAATAGTACAGACCCATTAGACTGACCCGGACTAATATCTATACCGAATAGACCTTCTTAACGCAAACAATGTAATCATTTAATTTCACCCGGAACCTCGGCCGTCCTCGACATTACATCCCACACGTTCGAGAAAAGTAACACACGCCTTTCGCGCTATCCAGTTCGTAGGTATCAATTTTTTACTGTTAAAATTTCAGATGCTCATTATCTCTGAAAGGGATGAGATTCTTCCCCTTAAATATTTCACACCTGTTACTTTCCACCTTGTATAGGAAAAACCTGTTTTTTTCGATCGCTGACACGTCTGAATTTATTACCAATTTGGATATCAGTACAATGACATCATTAGCTCATTAGTAAAAGTGGACCTTGTTACTATTACGGTAAGATCGAAGAGTCGCTATAAGAAACGAGTTAGACTAGATCAGAAAATACAGAAGAAACTGGTATTGTACAGATCACATCAGCGTGTATGTAGCTCGGTACGTGGCAATGGTAAAAGAACGTTCTACATTTCCTGGCTTTAGCCCCATTGACAGCGTGGTGAACGTAGTTCTCAAACCCTCCGTTCAAAATCGTAGAGGGCATCACAAAATATTTCCTTCTTGTATACTATCGATAATTCAGAACACGCGAAACGAAATCTCGTAAGTTGTTCTGTCTATCCTGTACCTCATCTAGATTACCAGTGTCCGATACTCACTACATATACCATTTGCAGGAAGTTTCGATACTAGAATACCATTAATTGCTACAGTGAATATGAAAATTACGTGTAAGTTACGACATTCAGCTACCGATGGTGTGATCTGTTCTATTCAACCAATATCCGTCTAGTTCTCACGGGCTATTAATATAAACCAAATTCTAGTTTGCGGTGATAAAGTACTTGTATTCCCATAACCAAATTTCCATGGATTGGATATTATTATTCCGCTATTACCCGTGCCGCGTGAGCAGTAAAACTGGCGCCAATAAAATCAGGATAAAAGACGAATTCCCGACCTGTAGAACAAACGATGACCAAAGCGTAAATTTACATTCTCCGGGTAATAATAAAATATTCGATTTCTATTCACACCAAAATGTTGTAGCACCAAGAACTTCACCTGTTTGCCATGTTCGTGCTTCCAGCACTGGGAATACATATCCTGGGATTACTTAGAGAACTGTTCCAGGTTCCGAGACTACGCGAAACTTTTCAGATTCGACTTCATTTCTGCTAATTGTATGGATTCCAATTACAAACTATAATCCTTAATTCTTTCAATCAATACCAAATATTCCTTGCAACAGTTTACCTCCTTTGCATTGAGAAGTTTCGAACTTTATCGTAAGCCTAGACCATGTTGGGAATCGAACAAATCGAGGCCCCTTCAGCGTAGCAAAAACAGCTCATCCTTGGTGAGCTTTCGTGACTAACATAAGTTGGAACCTGTATAATTTCGCCCCGCAAGGAGCAAGCGCAGAGCTTGGCCCAGAAAAAATCTGACTTCTATGAATAATTCTTACGGATTTGGCGAGCTACGGGTAACGAACGTGGAGATTTCAAAAGGCAGGTTTTTGCGGTGGACAGAGCCACCACGAAGTTGAGTAGGCAGATTGTCCTCTATGGATAAATTTTGTTGGACGACTATTCTGCTCAAGAATGAATTACTGTGATTTCAGATACGGTTGCGTATTCCACTCAATAGTTAACTGTTAGCTACGAAGCATTTTGCAAATGCCGTTAATGTAGACGTACTGTTTGCACAAGTATTCTGGTTAATTGAGTACAGGAATGCAGCGAGCATAGTTAATAAAGTTAAGGTGTAAACCTCGGCAGCGGAAGTTACCACAAATGCTGCAAAAGGAGCAAAAAAGCGAAACTTCAGTTGTGGGAACTTTTGCTCGCTATTAATAATATCCACCTTCCGCAGATTTGCTGTGATAAAACGAGTTTTACTTCCTTTACGGATCAATTTCATAGCATGCAGAAGGTTCGAATCATGCAGAGAGCCTCGTGAGAGACCCTGTTGCCGCACTTCCTCTATTAATATTTTACTTTCAATGCGGTCTTTTCCTGTACGCTTCGAATTTAGGCGCAGCCAAAACAGAATCGAAAAGTGAACTTTAAGCATTTTACAAGTTATTTCTATTTTAAACATGTTTCCTGCCATATTTTCTTAAAGTCGCGGTGCTAGTACCGTCGCTTTTGAGACAGCGTGATGTGGTGATTTCTTTAATCCTACAAGATTTTAGCCAATGAATAATGTTCTTTTTCAAGTGAACATTATTCTCGCAAGTGATCTAAACAATTATTACCAAATTCTTAACATATTATTTTTAACTCGTACTCACAATATTATTTAACATCGTGCCGTGTAGCATATTTATAATAACATTGATAAACTCACATAAAATATGACTGCACAGTTTTACTTTTACGAAAACCTGATGAGGCGAAAGTCCAGCCTCAATTGAAGGTGCATTTTTTCCAAGATCAGTTAGGCAACTGATAATTTCGTTATCATGAATATCATTAGTGCGAATATGAATCTTGAATATAAATATCATGTGTGTACATACAGGGTGCGTCAGTAAGGACTTGGAGCGCGAATATTTCCGCCAATTTTGGCGATACTCAAAAACTGTTACAAAGAAAGTTGCATGGCTCGAAGAGACCCGTGCGATAGCGGTATGGGGATGTTTCTACAAAGGGGTAGTTTTCTGTTATTAATGTTAACTTCATTTTCTCAAATGGGTGTACCAAGTTTTTTCCGATATTCTGGGAGCTGAGGCCAGAACGAATTCAACGACCTACAATAAAAAGCGATTCGGGGTGGTTCATCCCCTCCGGGGCGTTGAAATTTTCTAATTGGAATCACTCGTAAACCATAGGGGTAAGAACAAAATTTTATAAACGAAACTTTCATGGTATAAATGAGGCTTCCATTTCTCGTTAATTATTTTTTTCTATTGCAACTATTTTTATAAAGTTGTTTAACCCATTGCCGCAAATGACTGCTATAGCCGTCATGCACATTTTAATAAATGATAAAAAAACAGCGTTAGTACGAAGTGTACTAACGCATACACTTGTCAATTGTTGAGGAATACATTGAGAAAAAGGTATAGAATGCCAGACAGCATATAAATTGTTCTTGATGTGTTTCCTGATGCTTTACCGGTTCGGAACATTTAAAAGTGTGCTGTATCGTGATACAGGGTCGCAAGACGAATCTAACCTTATGCAGTATCAGGCAATTTCAGACTCCTCCCTAAAAAGTGCCAAAAACTTTCCCCTTAAATAATAAAATAATAGTGCGGAATAGAGAAGAATTTTATAAAGAAAACTAGCGCAACTCAAGGAATGGTTTGAAATGCCATAAAAAAATTAACAAACATGTAACTTTTTTAAACATATAAAATTAAGCATTTTTTACATAAAATCAATAACTCATAGCTAATAGTATCTTACAGGAGTTCACAACGAGTTCAGCAAGCCTAAATATAACCACTGGCCGATGCAGGTCCCTGGAAAACACACATCTGGAAGTGGCAAAGTGTCAATTACTCGGTAAACATAATATTCCTAAATATTTTGAAAGAAGTGAGTATTATGTACCGTTTGCAATGCTGTGCGTATTACTGTAGGTATTCGAAATGTTGCCCCTGTTGCTGTATGTATTTCGCGAAGCGGGCACGCAACCCATATTGCACCCTCTAAAAAAATAACTAAGGAGAGATGGAAGCCTCATTTATATCATGCAAGTTTCGTTTATAAAATTTTGTTCTTAACCCTATGGTTTACGAGTTATTCCAATTAGGAAATTTCACCCCCTGAGGGATGAACCACCCCGAATCGCTTCTTATTGTAGGTCGTTGAATTCGTCTTGGCCTCAGCTTCCAGAATATCGGGAAAAAGTAGGTAGACCCATTTAAGAAAATGAAGTTAACATTTAATAACAGAAAACTACCCCTTTGTAGAACATCCCCATACCGCCATCCTACGGGTTTCATCGAGCCACGCAACTTTCCTTCTACTAGTTTTTGAGTATCGCCAAAATTGGCGGAAATATTCGCGGGCGGAGTTCTTACTGACGCGCCCTGTATATGTGTACTTTAGTATTGAAGATCGGTGTTTAATAATATTATCGAAACTTTGTGATTACGTGTTTCATATTGCGATTCACCTCTTAAATCATTTGCTTAAACTTTGGGCTTCCTAACATAATTTCTAAAGTTGCTTCTAATCAGCTTACTGCAATTTCCTTGCACGAGCTGCTCTGCCTTATCATCGATTTCCAAAATTTCTTATTTTAGTTCGGTGCTTGCAGCCATTCCAGCGGGGTAAGCTATACACGAGCACATTATGAAAACACAATCGAAAGTTCGCGGCGGTATCCCGGGAAAGTTTATAATGCCAAGGCGAAGTTTATCACTTCTACAAAAGTGTACAGTGTGGAAGCGAATCACGTGGAAAGTTCGCAATACCATACGTGCTCCTGCAATAACACTCCAAAGTATCCGCGCGACGTACTTACTTTCGCCTAAATCCGAATACTCGCAGAAAGGTGAAATAGACTGGCACTCTGGAACCCCGGCGAAAAGTCGCAGAACACGTTCAGGCAAAGTTTTCCCGTTAACTCTGTCATCCAAGATTCCTTCGATTCATCATAACGGTGCAAAGGCTGCTGGAAAACGCGAAATTCGATGTCCGGCAAATTGTGCGTGATGAACAGAATTACTCGGGCTCGTTTTCCAATTTCATATTAGAAATCCTCAACAGAATCTAACCGAAATTGGATCTTATTTCAACAGATTTGATTCTATGACAAATTGTATCTCTGGCAGAACGAAGGAAAAGTTTTGCGTGATTGACAGCGATTGTTATTGGTAAAGATAATGGTAGTTTTCTTGCTATCACATCAAGGATATACTACAAAAAACAGATTGCATCGACGGTGTTTTGGTAGTATACAAAAGGAAGTAAATGTTGGCACAGTAGAATCTCAGCCTGCAACACTTTTTTTAATTGTAAAGGATTAATTGTAAGAGTCGGGACACAGCGCTACGTCTTTGTAAATATCTCAAGGTATGGTTACTTAGCATTCTCTTTTAACAGCTAGAAGTATTATTGATAATGTTAGAATGGATAAATAATATCGATCATCACTCGACTTACTTATACTCTAGTTATTATTAAACACACAACCAAATATATACAAAAATTAGATGCTAAACACTTTCTTAGATTTCCATCTGTTTGTTACACTTACTTAGCTCTCTGTGCTCATACGCTCTGCTCTCTGCACTTTCCGCACGGAATAGCCCGATTCTCCTTTGACCTTTCTCCCAACTTCTCGATTCCGCGTGCCCTCTATCTTCTCTCCCTCTCTCTCTCAGTCACACTCACATCATCCAATCAAGTCACTCATTCACGCATCCATAACAGATAATATAATCGTCATCAAAAGCGATGAAACAGATTCCTCCTTACACGCATACATATTTACAAACGTTTTACTTCACTATTATTTGAAGTTACAAACATCTTCATAGTATTTGTAATATTGCGTAATAAATTTGTGAAATTGAAAATTGTTTATTAATTTGCTTCCATAGATGGCGATCTCTCACTATTTGGTTTGAACAAGTAAATCCGTTTATTTTGAAAGTGTCCTAAGCCCATTTGTCAATTATTTGTGGTTGCCAGTGGTTACATGTACAATTTCAAGTTATCTATCAATAAAGCACTTGAGGTTACTTATATTCCCAGTAAATATGATAATTTTGGACACATAAGTTTCAGAGTTAGTTCAGTAATTGAGCCATTTATTTTGGAAGTGGCCTAAGTCCATTTATACTCAAATTGAGACATGGAAATGAACAGGAGAGTGGGCTTCATAACATATGTATGTGAAAATCATTGAAATCCATTGTGAGCCGTCTTTCCAAATATTTCCCAAGCATTCTCCGTCATCCTATACTAATAATACAAATATAATTGATGTGATTGCATTACGTCTATGTAGTAATACTTAAATAGATTACAAGTATTTTCTTACTTGATCCAAATATACGGATGTAATTGTACATAAATTGGATCAACAGTTACCTTTTAGTAATACCACCTAATATGCGTGTAAACTAACAAAAATTCAACTTGGTCTCCATCTTGCCAGGTTAATATCGATTAGGCGCATAAAAATTAATTAAAGTGACATTGAATTTTTTCTTTCCGAGTAATAATTTCTCGCAAAATATTTCACTTATTATCCTTTTATTTTGTCAAAGCGAGGTGACATCCGAAAGCATTTTTTGTTTCGATACGTCTATGTGAGAAACATTCCAAATAGCGACAAAGAAATAACGGATGCGTAGTAAGCTACTTATTACGCGAAACTTGGTTTCTCTTTCTATTTCTCCCCCAGGCTCGATGGAATCCTCTCATTAGAATGTTACGGGTGTAATGCTTCACGTCGCTCTCCACCTGGGCCACCAATGTCATTCGGTGGTGAACTACAAAGACAGGATCTAGCGAGGAGAGATTGAATTTAAAAATTCATTAGGATAATACGTAGGTGACAGCATATCCACCTACACACTGCGAATAACGTCCGCGATTCTTCCTCAGAATTTCTGAAAAGGAAATTCTTGGGTTTCCAGGTTTTGGTTAAGTTAATGGACTAGTCATGCACGAAAAATTGCAATTGGCTTTCGATAATAGTTCGATAAAGTGATGGTAGACGATTTTGTAGATGAATATTGTATTTTTGTAACTATTGCAGAGCAGGGATGGGCATTATTCATAAATTTTTCGGACCCAACAAATTTATTAGACAATAGTACAAATGAATAAACATAAAATGAAATTTGTGTACCTTGATTTACGTCAGCCTTCATCCTGGCGAATATGACATTACAAATCGGATAATCGAAAAATACAATGACAATAGTTATATAAAAAATGTTTTCCACCAGCGAAACATCCGTATAATAATGTAAAAAGTAGAACAAATTAAAGAAACACAGAAAGGAATGTGAAAAAAAACAGTGACCGGAATCGAACCCGTGTCGATAGCATTCGCAGGCCATCACCTATCGCGCTCATCCAAATCGGATTGTTGAAAGTCGTCCTTCAGGTACGTCACTTAACCCCTGGTGCCGATGTTTAAGCTTCAATTTCTCAAAAATGGGGGATTGTTGGGATTTTTGGCTTTAGGAACGTTGATAGTTTGGTGCAAAGAAGGTGCGTGCAAAATTTCAAAAAAATCGGTGACCCACATTGCTGGTCCTCCCTTTGTGGGATCCTTTTCCGGCTCTTATCTCGGCTTCGGGAAAAATTTGTGAAGTGGTATTCCGTCGCGGGAAAGTTGCTATAATCGCGAATTCGTAGAAATAAATTCAAGCGGGAGTAATCCCTTGGCACACAAGTGCCTGGCGTCCGTTTGGGATACCGGGTATATTGCTTGTTTCGTGTAGATTCCATTGTTGAGCCCCAAGCCGGATACGAATTATTTTGTACACGTGGAATCCGGCTAGCCGGAGCACTTGTAGATTATCGTGTCGGATTTGACGTGGCAGTCCATAGCAATCGTCTCTAATACAATAGCATGCCAGCAAGCAAGAAAGGAACACGGCAGGCATTTTCTTGATTTACACCATTACAGGATGTCGTATTTATACGCATTATAATCTGGTTTTGATATACTATAATTTGTATTTTGTTTCATACCTAAGACCTTTCAATATGATGAAAAAAGCCCAAAACTCTTCGAAGTTCTTGATTTTTCGTCAGAAATCATGAAAATCGATCATTTGAGGTTTCTTTGATTATTCATAACTCATTACACCATGAATTGATTTTGATGATATTTTTAGGACACATATAACTTATTCCGATGTATTAAACCTACATGTTGTCACGAGAATTTTCCCTGTTAATGATTATAGCTCCGACTAGTCGGAAAAACCTCGCGAACAAAGAAAATCCACTACGAGAGATCCTTCCCACGCCTAATCCTCAAACCACGTGTTGGGTACCAGGCACCGAAGTGTCACAAGCCGAAGCTTGTTCGAAATTAAACCGAAAATGACCTCTACTCATTTACTACTAACACTGAACTTAGGAATCAATCATTTCTCCAAAATCGTTATCACGTAAATTTTCTCAGAGCTGCGCTCCAACGGAAATGGATTCGGTACTTTCGGGCGTCGGTGGAATTACGGCACAAACCAGGAATATCACATAAAAGGAATCAAACGCAAATTTCTCAATTATCCCGAGAGTCGGTACATTTATTTTTCGTCATCACCTTGCGGCGGAATCACAACCGCGATGTTCAATTTCAACTCTCGGTAAAGCCTAAGGTAACGCACGCGACGCAGTTGCGATACAATTCCATCTTCAAACAAAAGGAATCGAGTCGGAAAATCTACAACGTAATAACCAGTGAAGCCGGTAACTTCGATAAATATACCGAATTAATCGTGATTCTACCGCGCAAATAAGTTACGAAATACACAAGAATTCAGAAAAGGGCTAAGTAAGATCGCTTACCGCCGACTCGGCATCTCTGCTTAACTCTCTCGCTTCAGCCATTATTACCTTTGTTATAATTCACTTACTCAAAACGCAACTGTTTGCGACCATGATCGGAGATCGATTCACTGGCAATTGCGCCTTACTCCCGGCACGCATATGTCTTTTCGAGATTTTTCAGGTCGTTGTTCGTGACGTCATCGAGTCCTCTTCGTCCTCGATAGATGTCGATAGGTTGTCCATTTCGGCAATTGGCAGCTGGTGGTCGTCGCCCAGGAAAACTCCTCGTTGCGGTAAGTCGATGGGATCGGCCCTCAGGCGTCCGCGCCTCGATCCTGCGTGGGTCACCCAATAGAGGATGATCCGTCGACAAGACAGCGCAGGGCACCGGTGTCGCACCCCGGATTCGCGGAGCGGAGTGACGGCTACCCGTGGCCCCTGGTCAGTGGTGGCTCGCCAGTCTAGAGAGGGACCCCCCCCCCCCCCCCCCCCGCACCGTGGGCGCCGCTCCTCTCATTTTCCTACAGTGTTTTCCTCCTTGCCTCATTCGGTAGACCACGACGCAATCAATTTTCGGTAGTTAATACCGGTAATTTTTTCCGGAAGGCCCTGAGAATGGTGACGTGCGCTAATCACCTGCTATTTTACTTGTATTGTGGCGTTGCCAGATTTGCAACGCCAATAATGAATAATATTAATTACTGACTTGCCTTCTGTTGAAAAATGTACAAGATTCTCCGGGATTTGAGGCCACTGATCGACACCAAACACTTATAAAGAGCAACAGATCCTTCAGAACGAATTTCTTGAAGACAAACAAAACTTAATTTCCTTTCAATAATTTCTTTGGTCTAATTAGACACACTGTATCGCTTCGCTGCATGCGGCTCAAACAAAGACTGAGTTATTCAACGCTACGCGCAAAAGCGGGGGACCGAAAACGACTCGCGCACACAACAAAAAACGCCACGCTGCGCTGCGATGCCTATCCGACGATCTACATGCTCATCCCAACATTTGAAACGTTTATAAACGTATAATGTATAATGTTCCAAGACTTTCTTACCGCAAAAGTATGCTGTTTTTTATTAAAGAAGAATACAATAAAAATATGCAACGGAAATATTGAAATATTTTAAGTCGTGATTTGATGCATCAAGATAAATCCAGGCAAAGAATTTCCCGAACAATAGAAATACTTAAGTTAGAAAGACAAACTGTGACTACTGAAAATGCGGAAAGTATTTAAAAATTGTTCCTTGTGTACACGTGGGTTTCTGTACGAAATCCACAAATACCTAATCAAAGCTGTATATGGTTGATATGTATACTGAGTATGTACTCCCTCGGTACACAGTTCATGCGGCACAGCTCTACCAGCGATGTCGGGAAGATAACACCGACACGCACAGTTCTCTGAAACTGCTTAGAAAATCGTACCGCGCAAAAATAAATTTCTAGAATTCGTATCTGTGCAACCACTGCATCAATTGGTATAATTCTAATCACAGTCGATTCAGAAAAAGAAACATTTTTCAATCTGTGTACTGGGTTCTAAGGACAAATGTTGTGGTGTAGATATATTAAAGTGCTAAATAGGCGAGTGTTGCGTCGCGAAGGCAACTATTACCCGCCAAATTAATGTTGGGCAACTATTTCAAAGGACGAACGAATTTCGTGAATGTCGATGCGAGTGATTGGAGCTCGAAGCGATGGCTGTCAATACGTTAAGGCCCGCATGTGGCCGTGCGTGCTGAGCCCGATCGTTGGCTGAGTGCGATTATCCCGAAAGCTGGACAATGGGACGCGGCGATGGTGATACGAAACCGATCAGACGCCCGCCTCGGATACCGAATTTAAAACTTCGTTGCGATTGCCGAACGGTTAGTCTGTTCGGCTCGAGTGCCGAACAGAGGAGCAATTCCGCATCGACGAACTGCTCCTAGATGCCAGAATTGGCTGAATTGGTGACTCGATGATCGATGTTGTTCTCCGCGAAGGTGGAACAAGAGTGCAGCTTGAATCCAGTGCTGAGATGTCGATCCTTCGACTTGCCTTCCTTGAACCGCTGATTAGTCGTTTAGTTCTTCCAACCAGCGGTCACCCTGAACGGGCCCAACCCCGCTTGGTGTGTCCGAAGCACGCCCTTATGAAACGGGGTGGGAGCGGCTCAACGTCGGTGGTGATGAGTCTCAAATGTCTCCGGTCTTGGAATATCCCTCGCAGGTATGCTGCGTTTGGCGCGCGTGTTGTGCAGATGGGCTGTGTCTCGACCGGTGAATCCCTGGTTTATTGCTCGTCGTGGCTTTGAGTCGAAGGTAGGGCCGAAAAAAAGGACATTGCCCTAGGTCCGAATTATTCGAACGTTCAAAATAGTCCCGTTGCCTTCGGTGGGGTCTTCGAAATAAAATAAATAACTCAATGAACGCGCTTTTAGTTCCGTCGGACGGAACAGCGAGGGAATTTTTAAAAATAAGTGATTGGTAAATCTATAGAATACCTGCCTCCTCACCGATTTGGCTGAAATTTTAATATGTTGCACTCTTCGACGCGTAGATTGAAGAGATGGAAGTAAAAATTGTCGCTCTCTTGTCGTTTTCGAGTTATTAACAATTATATGCAAAATATTAATTATTACTGTAAAATAGTGTTCTCTTGACCGATTTCGCAGAAATTTGAAAATGCTGTACATTTCGATGGATAAATTACAGGTCTGCAAGTAAACTTGTCATTCTCTTCACCTTTTTAAGATATTAAGCCCCCCCCCCCCCCCCCCCGGCACTGACCTGATCTCTGACTGTAAAACGTGATAAATCTCTTCATGCTTTACAGTCACAGGTCAGGTCAGTGCCAGATGAGGTGGGGGCAGGGGGCGGCTTATCGGGCAATATGTCGGCGGCTTAGGGGGCGATAGGCCGCCCCCTACTTATTTTGCGGTTAAATGTGCTTAAACTACAAGTTTCTTAAATTAGTACCGCAAAATAGGTAGGGGGCGGCTTGTCGCCGCCGTCCGCCCAACCTCATCTGGTACTGACCTGACCTGTGACCCTTGTGAGTGTTTGAATTTGACTAAATTGCCCGCACAAAGAGAGTCGTTGGGTAAAGCGTAGTTGGAGTGAGGAGAAGAGAGGAGAGAGAGAGAGTGGCGGGACACAACTGCCACGCACAGTCGTCTTAGAGATGCAGAGAGAGAGAGAGAGAGAGAGAGAGAGAGAGAGAGAGAGAGAGAGAGAGAGAGAGAGAGAGAGAGAGAGAGAGAGAGAGAGAGAGAGAGAGAGAGAGAGAGAGAGAGAGAATTGAATTGAATCTTTATTCCGTGCTGGGGCTAATGCCCCCTAAGCACGATACAAGAAAACATATAATATATAAAGATATAACGATATATATACATATATATATATACTATATAACTTAAAACTAAAAACCAAAAACTAAAAGCTCTCATCACTCACTCATGTATAACCCGCCACACAGTCACCCACACCGTACGCTCATGATTATGAAGATTTTACAGTGATGGAAACATATACAGAAAATTTACAGTGTATGATGGGGCATTCACACGGGCAGACACATCCATCAACATACACACCCACACAGCCAAACAAATCGTCGACACTCACACCTTAGCTCTACGAGATCACATAATTACAATATCACAACGATTGCACAGGTTAGTGCTGTAAATGGGCCGAGTGCCCCGCTGGTCCCGCTGAGATCCGGACGCTCCTCAGGTGTCAAAATGCGAACATGTCGGCCGCCGAGCCGGTCAGCCCGTGACTTCGCCAGACAAAAGTGCCCGACGAAGCCCGGTTCTGAACGACTCGACGGATTGCGCTTCGCGGAGGAGCAAGGGCAAAGAGTGCCAGAAACTAGCACCCTGCACCGCGAGAGAATTAGCTCTAAAAGCAGTCCGATGCAGCGGGGTAACGTAAGATCTAGGAAACGGTCGCGAACGCGGCGAACTCCTTGCACCACTGTCCGAAATTCGCTCAAACAGTGCTGCTAGCGAATCAGGAACCGTACCGCGATGCACGCCGAACATGAAGCAACCGAGGAAGTACAGACGGCGCTGGCGAACCTTGAGCCATCCCAATCGTTCATAGTACGGAGTGATGTGAACATCACGCCGCACCCCGAAGATGAAACGAACACAAGCGTTCATAGCCCGCTGCAGTCTCTCCTCATCGACGACATTCATGCCGACGTACAACAGGCAACAATAATCAAAGTGTGGAAAGATCAGGCTCCTGACAAGGCTGGCCCTAAGCGAACGGGTAAGTGCATGTCGGTTCCTATAGAGGGACGAGAGAACGCCGTAGACTTTACTACAAGTCACGACGACTTGCTCGTGCCACCCCAGATTGCTCTGGAGGTGGACACCGAGAGACTTAACCACGTTCGAAAACGGAATTGATTCACCCGCCACGGTTACGGCAGGAAGGGAGGTTAAATCAAGGCCATTGAGTGCACGCGACGTACCTAAGATCATACATTGTGTTTTCGCTGGGTTCAACGCGAGATCGTGGTCTCTCGACCACGCCACTATGCGGGAGATGTCCTCGTTGACTCTGCAGATTCCCTCCTCACCCTCGTGGTGAGGAATGTGGAGGTAAATCTGCAGGTCATCCGCATACTTGATGATACGACAGTGGCGGATCACCGCGTTGATACCCAGCAGATACAAAATAAACAAAAACGGGCCCAGTACAGAACCCTGCGGAACCCCGGAGTTGACTAGCTCCCACGAGGAGAGCTCGTCACCGATCCTCACGGCTTGACTCCTGTCAGACAGATACGACCAAAACCATCGCAGCACAGGAAGTGAAAAGTTGAGATCTAGGAGAATATTCATGAGTGTGCGATGGTTGACCGTATCGAACGCCTTCGAGAAGTCAAAGCAAACGAGGATGGTGAAGCAACGCTCGTCCGCTGCCCGCCTGACGTCCTCAGTGAGAGTTAGAAGGGCCGTCTGGGTCGAGCGACCCTTGACGAACCCATGTTGGAAGGGGTCCAGACGCCCAGACTGTTGTAAGAAGTCTTGGACGTCGCGAAGGACCACCTTCTCAAGGAGTTTGGACATCTCCGGGAGCAGGGATATTGGACGAAAATGAGAGGGTTCCGTAGGGTTCTGGATTTTTGGTATGGGAACCACGCAAGCGCGTTTCCACATACCAGGGAAAACAGAGGAAGACAGAGAGGTGTTAAGGACGTCGACAATGAGAGGAAGCAGGGTAGGGGAACACAGAGACAAAAACAGAGGAGGCAGACCGTCCGATGGCAAAACCATGGACGGCCTGATGGGAAGGATGCGCTCGAGGAGGTGGGGGGTGATATGCGGGAAGTGGTACTGGCCGTCGTCAAAACGGCCAGGGAAAAGAAGGAAAAGAGGCGGGTTAGGAGCCGAGGCCGGAAGGACCGACAGGAAAAAGGAGTTAAGGGAATCAGGCGTAATGTGAGATGGGAGAGACGCAGGACGACGAGGAGTAGGAACGAGATTGTGGGAGCGAAGAGCTCGCCACAACTCGGCAGGATTGCGGAGGCCGGAAAGGAGCTGACGCAGGTACGCCAGGCGAGCAGTGGAAATCGCAGACTTCACCTGGCTCCGCAAAATCCTGTACTGGGAAAGAGAATTAGAACTCCTGGTCCTACAATAATCGCGACGATGAGAATCACGCAGTCTCATCATTTGCCTGATTTCCACTGTGATCCAGGGAGCCGGGGGGCGCCTTGCGAAAGTGTCCCGCAAAGGCGCCAGAGCATCCAAACAAGAAAGAAGCTCACCGGAAAATACCGCCACCAATCCGTCCACTGCGTCCCAGGAGCTGTGCAGCACCCGAAGGGTGAGCTCTTCAAGGGACGCGTGCAAGGTGGGCGGGTCGATGGCACGCATGTTCCGGGAGCGGGCTCTACGCGGTTCACTCCCTGGATCACTGGAGTCGTAGACCAGCTGGATAAGATCGTGCCCCGAAAGGAACGGTCTACCCAGCTGGCCCACAGAAAGAATACGGTCCTTATCACCGACGAGACAGAGATCAATCCTGGTAGACGAGGTCAAGGTATAGTGGGTGTCCCCGTGAGGGGCCACCACTAAGTTGAACTCCCGAAGCAGCGACCGAAGGTAGCTGGAGTCCGGCGAGTCCACGTTCAAATTTGTGTTAAAGTCTCCCAGGATCAATCTCTGCTCGTACTCGCAGATGTATTGCGCGAAAATCGGCTCGAGAGGAGTAAGGGGGGCATGAGGGGGGCGGTAAATAACCCCGACGACGACGCGAGAAAAAGATGTAATATGAAGTTCGAGAAAGAGGAATTCCACCGCTGGATCGGACTGAGTGAAAGAGAACGAAGGAGGAGATTTAACACACGCGGAGAGATAGTTCCGGACGTAGAGGCCGACGCCGCCACCCGGTCTCCCCACGCGGTCATCACGGTACAGGGTGTATCCCTCTATGGCGCAGGTAGAGTCGTCGTCGCGCGGCCGCAGCCACGTTTCTGAGACGGCAACAATGTCATAAGGCGGCGAAGCCGCCGAGAGAGCATCGCGAAAGTCCGCGAGGTGAGGTAGGAGCGAGCCAGCATTAAGGTGGCACACATGCAGACACCGTTGCCGTCCCAGGGCAACAGAACGGGCGGGAACGTTATCCGGGGCATTCGGCGCGGCTACCTATGGTAGCTTTGCCGGAATGTCAGACGCCTGAGTGATAGCGATGACGGGGCTATCACCATTTCTTTTTACGAAGACCGACCCGTTCCGCTGCCAGACGTGGCGGTAGCCACGCGACCTAGCTTCCGAACGAACAGCCCTAAGAAGCGCCCAAGTCTCGCGAGGAAGATATTCATTGATAGTAATGCGCGAACCGCCAAGCGCCACCTCGACATCCGAAGCGAGAAGCTCTCGCTTCTTGCGCTTCGCTGCAAGCAGCGCGTCGCGCAAGGAACGGGAGGCGAGAGTTACATGTAGAAGGCGTGGGCGACTTACCGAGGGATTACCCCGAATGCGCGCCACGCGCGTGATGTCGGATGCGGCGATCGGTGAGTCCAGCGCAGATGCGATTTTGGAGACTGCGGCCTTGAGGTTTTCGTTCGGAATTTCCGGAAACCCTGCGATGATTAGTTCACCGCCTCTGCGATCGGCCTGGAGACTAAGAACCTGAGCCTTGAGTGACTCGACGGTCGCTGAGAGGTCAGGCGATGAGGAAGGAGCCGTTGTGGAGGGTGAAGAGCTCCTCAGTGCTTCCGCGTAGGTGGACTGTCGCTGCTCTAAATTTTCCACGCGTTTGGTAAGCTGCTCGTGGCGCGCAGTTTGGCGGGAGTCGACCTGGCTGATGTCGGTCTGGAGGCTGAGAATGGTGGTATCGGCGGCGGCAGACTTGGTCTCCAGCAGGTTAAGCCGCGACGACAGCGATCTCAGTTCCGTGGAGAGATCCACGATTTGTTGCCGGAGTTCGGCCTTGACGGAGACGAAATTGCTGCTGACTTCCTGCTTGAACTCATTGATGGCAGCAAGGACCAGTTGGAGGTCCGAGTTCGGCGAGCGGTCAACCGAGACAGCAGGAGGCGCAGCAAGTGGTGCTGACTCCGCAGCCGTGGGGGCGGTGGACGTCCCTTGCGTCGAGGAAGTTCGCTGGCGTGTGATCGCCTTAAAGGGACCTTTGCAGGTCGGCTTGTCGTCGTCCTTCCCTTCGAGCTTGTGGGGCTTGGTGCAGCCTGGATGGAAGTAATTACCGCAACCGGAGCATTTATGAGCTTCGGTGGCGATGCCCTTGTTGCACTTGAAGCAAATCATCCTATTTAGGTTCTTGTGGCTCGTGAGATCGGTTGAGACGGTGAAACAGACAGTTAGACCGCTACGAGCTGTGTATTAGGCTTTAGGCTCTAGTCTAGGAACACGCGGTGAGGATGAGGCTGAAAGTGCGCGACCTGTGGATGAGGCTTAAGGAGTCCGCAAGATGGCCGGCTGACGCGGCGAGCACGTGCCGATCACGCTTGAAGATCCCGATCCGAAAATCGATGATGCAAAGCGATGAATAACGATGAAACCACTAACCCACACCTCCACAGCATCAGCACCAGAGCAATCAGCAGCAGGACAAGGGCCACAAGACGGACGACGAACACTGGATCTGGATGCAATCGAAGCAATCGAAGCACGATGAGCACCGACCGGCAAGCGCTGACAGATGCGGTTATGTTCGCGGAGCGCACAATAAATTTGCGATTACAGCCAAGCCGGGCACCGCGCACTGGAGAATAATAGCTACCAATGCTCAGAATCACTAGTAGCACTGCTGGTTACCCTTTGCGGAATTATTTTCACCACTTGTCACTGATAAAATGTGTTTTTGCAGGAGCACAGAAAAATACGTTTATCTCGAGAGAGAGAGAGAGAGAGAGAGAGAGAGAGAGAGAGAGAGAGAGAGAGAGAGAGAGAGAGAGAGACGGAGTTGTTAGCTATGAACGCGGACAGAGAAATGTGTGACTTAGATTAGAAATATGTAACCAGTAATCCTAAATATACGTGTTCAGTTAATGTGAAGAGATATTCGTCATATCCACGGCAAAAACATCCCACCACCCAACAACCCTAAAGCCTGATGAGACCTTATCACATTTTAGAGTCACAGGTCAGGTCAGTGCCAGATGAGGAGAAGGGGGCGCAACTGTAGAACGTGAAGGGTGCGCCCCTTCATATTTTAAAAAGGAACGATTTAAGCGACCATTAATTGCACATTCATATTGCATTGCTGGAGTGACTAAAAAAACATGTGGAATTGAAATTGAAGTCGTTCTTCTACTGAATCATTGTCATCCATAAATTTAATTATCACCACAGTTTGTAAGGTGTACAAAATGATTTTGTTGCAACGTTAGCATTCCCCAGCGTGGGAGTTACGCAATCACTAATGCTAGTTAAGCCAAGAACACTATGTAAATCCTTCGTTCCTTTTTTGTGTTTGAACAATGTGTACAAATTTTCTTTGCTAAACACTATTGTTACGTAGTCTACCAATTGATGTAACCTGTTTAATTTAGACATGAAACTATAATAAAAATTGACCTTCTGAAGAGGACTCCGGACAAGGGGTCAAAACGTCAAAATAAAAAGTACAACGTCTTTTCAACACCGTACACAGGGATTTGGAAAATGGCATAATTATAATCATACATATTGACTCCAATCCACAAAGCTTCGTCAACATAGTAATAATTAATGTTTAGCATATAATTGTTAATATCTCGAAAACAAAAACAAGGCGAAAATTTTTACTTGCATATCTGCAATCTATGCATCGAACAGTGCAACATATTAAATTATCAGCCAAATCGGTCAAGACGACACTATTTTACAGAGGATTTTAAAAATTAATATTTTGCATATAATTGTTAATAACTCGAAAACGAAAACAGAGAGCGACAGTTTTTATTTGTATGTCTTCAATCTACGCATCAACGAGTGCAACATATTAAAATTTCAGCCAAATCGGTAAGGAGGCAGGTATTCTATAGATTTAGCGGATTCAAAAATTGTTATTACGGATACGAGAAATTTAGTATAAGAAGAAACGGATTGCCTCAGCTAGCATTCCAATAAATGAAACAAGGCAACTGGGATTTTTTAGAATTGACTAATTCGGTTTTCCTATTCAAATGAACAATATAATTAGGTTATTAAATTCTATTATTTAGAAACATTGGGAAACATTGGGTGTGGCTGTCTTTGGAGCAGCATTCCTCAGGAATTATTACAGCGATACAGCAATATGCCAAAACGATGTCAAGAGGTCTTTAGGCAACCAAGATGCAATACTCATTGTCAGTTTTAAACTGTAATATCGAGAATCATATTACAGTTCGTATAACAATAATTGATTGTATCATAAGAAATTACTCTATACCATAACAAATTCGGATAAAACGCACATAATACACACACTATGCTTCACACGCGCTAAAAACTCTTTGAACATATTTAAGCTCAGGTATATTGAGTACAAGTCCTATCGTCCAACTTCTGTGTGCTATATCTCGAATTGCTCTAATGCCGGCGACTCATTTTTCATCTCAATAATTGTAACTTTTTGAGTGTGTGTACTTAAATTTTCCTAATTTCAAAAGTATAATTGCATTGGTGTGGAAGTTGAAACAGTAAGCTGTCGAATGTTAGAATCATTCATATTGTGGAGAATCAGGTAGAATAATGTACAAAGTCTTGCCTATCAACAATCGATTAGAGTTATATAGTAATTGAACTGTACGTGTAGACAACATTACGGTATCGAGATTCCATGAAATAACGAGTTTGTATCACACGAACGTGCCATGGGATTAATTGGCGTAGTACTGTGTTAACTGAAGCCGGGGATAGTACATGGAAACCTGGAAAATTGTGGGTGATGGTTTAAAACTCAAGGTACTACGATACCACCATGTATCGTAGTACCTTGAGCTGTTCAGTACGAACGTACTGAATTACTGTATTTATCATTCAGACCCAAAGGAACTTATTTAATACCGTTTTTAGATATTACCTGCAAATTGGTGATATTGGTTTTATGTCGGGGAAATGTTGGGTTTATTAACTTAAGCTCTTGCGGTTGTGTCCTTGCATCAAGGCAGGTAAACAGGGCCGTAAATGACAAATCATGGGTCTCCCCGCCAGGTCAACCCGCGGACCGTGCGTGTAGGACACGCGTAGCTACCGGCACTCAAAGTTGCCACCTCCAACGAACTTCTTCATCCGTCGCATAGTGGCGAAAATCGTGAAAAACCTGGCAATAATTCAAAATTTCGAAGAATTGTGATTTTATAAACTAATACATCTCGACTGTTCTTCAGTAAATACAGCACATAACTGTTCATGGATTGATTTTTTAATCCCATTTAAAGCATTGATATAACGGGTTGTACGGGTTGCTCAGAATTAATGCCTAGAACTTTGTGTACTATTATTACCAATTTATTTACGTAAAGTATCGACCGGAGGGTCCAAACTGCTGGTAGCGTCCACCTTTCAACAAGTTTAACCGAATCGCTCCCGTTTACAAGAAAAATATCTTATGCTAAAAGAAACAGTAAATAAAAATCGTGCGATGATGTGCGATGCTATGCGTCCAGCGGTATTTAATAGTGGAAAGCATACCAAATAAGCGGAACAAAGTTGCCCATATTTGCCCCAATCCGAGATATTTAAAGAATTGTTGAATTATTTGGTTAAATGGTCTCACGATTACGTTTAAGCATGATTACCTTAAATATACTGAGTAAAAGATAATAAAATATAATATGCTGCATTAAATTTTCAGATAAACTAAATATAGCAAAATGCAATGACGAAATAATTTTCACCTTAATATACCTATGATATATGGTGGTTCACCATTTAATCAACTAATTCAACAATTCTTTAAATATCTCGGATATTTATTTAAGAGGCTAAAAATCTTTACCGAACAACTTTCTATGATTTCACTGTCCAACAGCCAAAAATATTTTTGATAGCCACTATACGATTCCCGTAGATTTTGGCCTCCTAAACACGAATTCAAGGTTCACTTTTTCTATCACCCTCAGTTTTTGAAAATTTGCACCTTTTTTCAACTTTGGGCCGAATTCGTACGAAAACTATTAACGTTAAACAATTTTTAATTATGGCAGCGGATTCTATGGTTCTTTACGAATAAAATGACGTGTTACGACAAAAAAAAGTTAAAAATTGTTGGACAGTGTTTTTCCTGACCACATCTTGAGGAAAATTGAACTTCTAACGATTCGATATGTATTAGGGTACATCAGAGAATGTCTGTGATTTTTGCTGGTAACATATGGTATACAACTTCCCATTGAAACTGCATGCTCGAGCAAGAAAAATGGAAAATAATGCGACTTAATAATAATTTTTACATCGTTCCTATTTTTTTCCAGATTACTCCGGCCCTCCCACACATTCTAGTAAAAAAACCCGTGACTCTAGCATTATCCCGCCAAAAGATATGATTTTTTTAAACTTAAAATTTCAACCCCCTGTAATTTCGAAAGGGTTGAGATTTCGCCATTTTGTCTCGTGGGTTTTAGGCTTAGATTAGCGCCCAGAATACGTACCTGAAAGGACAGTAAGAGTCCCTGACTCACCCTGTATACTTGGCGCGTTTTTGCACGTTACATGTATGATTGTAATGTCAGTTTTTGGGATAATTTTCCCTTTTTATGAATCAAGTATATGATTTAGTATTTTAGTGTATCATTAAAATTTAGTGAAAAATACTTGCACTAAATTTGTAATCGTAACGTTCAAATAACATTCAGACTCTTAACAACGGAGGGTTATAGTTTACTGATACAGAACAATAAACTTCGATTACGCGGTGGCTTTATACCAAAAGCATAAAACGTCATATTCAAATTTCCATTTTGAAATTATTGGTTCTTAAAAAATTCGAAACGACTGTCGTAATTGTTTTTATTGTCGCGAACTTCTATTTCTAGTCATAACATTTTGGACTTTGATTAGCATCTGAATTGTAAGATAGCGGTTTGATCAATTGATGTGCCGAATCCACGGTAGTGACGACTTGGAGTTAAATTGAAAACTGTAGATTCTAAGCTCCGTAGTAACGACAATAGTCGATCCCACAAATTTCAAGCAACAATTATGAAGGTACCCAGGTCTTTCAGTCGAATTTACCACAAATCGCTATAACGTGTTAAAATAGAGAGATTCCAATCTTACGGAATCAAGTTACTATCGATAATCGGTATTCTTAACACAATTTTATAGATTTGTTACGTCTGCGTTACTCGCTGCTACTTTAATAAACTTAAAAACCAAGTTAAAGGTTAAACTCGCAAAATATTAAATATCATGCATTGAATAACGGATGACATTAAAAAGTGCTAAACTTATTAATTGAAGTTCTATGGATGTGAAGATTTATATGTATAAAATATAATACATATCTATAAACTACAAAAATTTCAGCAGATGTTTTCTTTATAATTGTTCAAACATTCTTTGTGATAAGAAAGTGCGACAACAAGATTACTTGAACTTTAGAAAATAATTAACTGGATATTCGTGGAACCGCCAGTCTTCATCGTCTGCTCAGTGCTCTGAACTCTCAAGGCGTCTAGCTATAATACCTCGGTGGTGCAAGGCGCGAGGGTGAGGATCCTAAAGAGGCCAGGAGAATACGTTACTCACGTCGGCAAGCACAGAGAGAGTGGTGGTATACATACTTCGAATGTGACTACAGTGTGTTCGTAACTCTTAGGGATAGTGTGTCGGTTTTCTGTCTGAAACGTCGAAGTCACGAAAATTAATAAGAAAAATTCGCCATAAATTTGGAAGCTTTACAGAACTAGGACCGAGCAATGAAATGAGAATTATGTCTCATAGCGTGACGCTGAATAACCCCTCTTCGACACGGGTTTCCAACCGTTTGTTAGTCACTCTGGAATGTGTCCCACGGTTCTTAGCGTATGAGTTACTCATCTAGATTACGTTCACCATCCACCACAGCCTACGGTTATTAAATTCTGCGTCGCTTGACACCCCTCCTTGCAGCCACCGCGTACTTTACCAGCAGGATCTTATTGCACAAAGTTGACTTATCACCTTCACATCTACGAGGCACGCTAGTTTGCGTTGCGCCAGTATCTTCAGGAATCTCTGACGAATTGTACTTACTTATTGATGACAGTTGCTAGTTGGCAAACATGATGACGAAGTAATACGTGTGTTCCACTTTCTATTATTTGACCTTGGGATTTTGGCGTTTCTCCCCGGCTGATCTGCAAAATCTATAGTTTTCGATATTATACACTACTCACAAAAATTAAGGGAACAGCAAAAGTGTCCAAATTTTTCGGTGATATTTGAAAGACTGTACTTCAGTGAAAAATGGTCGCATCGAGGTTTTAAGAAAAGCAGTTTAAAGCTTGAAGATTCTACTTTTTGTAACTAGGGTTGGAATTTTTTTAGCGTTAGCGGTTCTTGAGTAATCATCGAAAAACCAACGACAAAAAATTTTTGAAAGTTTTTGCTCGACTTTGAACCGGTGCACGGAATGCAAACATTTTTTTTCGCAGCCA
Source organism: Trypoxylon attenuatum (assembly GCA_963989405.1). Classification (NCBI taxonomy): domain Eukaryota; kingdom Metazoa; phylum Arthropoda; class Insecta; order Hymenoptera; family Crabronidae; genus Trypoxylon; species Trypoxylon attenuatum. The sequence continues at coordinate 22,550,089 of OZ022489.1, forward strand.
GATTGTAATGGTCTTCTAGATCATTTAATTACCTTCAATTTGATTATAAATATCGCTATGTTTCGGTAATGCGTGGTTGCGTTATCACTGATCAAAGCAAAAAAGTCCATTTTGACTGTGACAATGAATGACTCGGGAACTAATGATCGTACAGAAAATTAAAGTAGGGTTTTGAAAACTACAAAACATTCTCTATCCCATGCAATTAGTGGCTATTGATAAAAAATTTTTTTCGAAGTAATAATGTTGACCAATACATAGGCCAATAGGTGAATCAGCATATCGCCTCGTTGGATCTGCGGTACGGGTTGATGTCCGGACGCAGGAGAATCACCCTGTACTTGTACAAATGTAATTATGAAACTGCACAGAACAGACGACGCATTTTGCAATACGAAATATATTCAAGTTGTTTTCAAATATTTGTAGGATCAGGATCGTGAAGTGAAATGATGTACCGGAATGAATATCATTTATATTTTTTCCAGATGGCTCCGGCCCTCCCACATGTTCTAGAAAAATGCCCATGCTACTCGCGTTATCTAGTTCGGAGATGTGAATTTTTAACTATTCAAATTTCAAACGCTCATATCTTCGAAAAAGCTGACAAGGGAAGGTAGTATGCTTTGAATAAAATTGGCCAATGAAACCTATGCATTTCGAAATGTTTCTGAACCCATAGGACGTCTGTAAAATCTTAGAGGCCAAGATCACACGGTTTCGAAGATACGCAGTCTTTATTTTCGGCTATAAACATAGCCTACAACTAATGAAAATGTGAAACACAAGTATAAAATGTGTTATGAAGTAACAATACAATGAAATACATATGAAATGTAAAAAATATACAAGTATGAAACAGTGCAGTCTTTATTTTATTAATTACTTACACATATGAAGTTCGATTATAAGCGTATAGGATAAACAATACACATTCGTGCAATGTGCACATCGCATGAAACTTAATTAGTTACAGATGGCACATGAAGCTCCTACATTGCTATCGAAACAATACTGAATTGGCGTCTGGCCTTGTTCAGGTTCTTCGGATAAGCATCCTGAACTTGTCTCATGAGCTGACTAGAAACTTCTTGACTTGAGTAGAGTGTACGATAAAGGCCCGAAGTATATCCACTCACATATTTACACAAACACTTATAATTATATGTTACGCGTAATTTATTTCCTTTGTAGTATAAAGCGTACTCTCAATAAATTTCGAGTCACGCAGTATTAATGATAAATAATAAGAATAATTTTCATATTGGCAACAAAGTGCAAACATTTAATAGCGGTGTCATTAGATAATAAAAACAGTTACTGTTTCATACAACAACAAATTGGTTTTAAATCACATTAAAAGTAATGACTAACCTTAATCAGCTATTCGCGCCCGAACCAGTAACTGTTCGCACTTATCTCTTGATGATCCGGCTTTGCCGGACGCAGGTGGCGATACACCTTTAACACGAGAAGTTCCACTTCTTTCGTAATAATTGTTTAACTCACAATCAGTTAACTGGTACTATGTGGGAAACACTATAATATTATGCATATGTATTGTATTACACATAAGAATGGGTAATGCTCTTTGACCAAGGCCATGCCAGGCAAGAAGCAAAATAAGGGAGCAGAACGAAATCAGTTTGATAATCCACGTGGTTCCGTATCGTGACTTGTTTTTATCGGAGTCAGGTTCACCTACGTGTAGCAACAGCCGTTAACGGATAAGCCAGGCTCGATTTGCAGGTCTGCGTCCCCTCGAGTGAAACCTCATCCCGAATGGGAATCATGTGCAACGGCGGTTTCGATGACAAAAATAGACAGCCCGGTCGATGCGGTCTGCTGTCGCGCATATCGCGACCACAGACGTTTCTCTTCCTCGCATGTGGCATACATACGTACAGGGTGTATTGAAAATCGTAGCATAACATAGGAGATCGTCTCTCGTACATGAATGAAAACACCAATTTGTAGTCCCTGCGTTAGACCCACGACCGTTCAAGGTGCCACATGCGGGCCTACCTATGTTTATGACCGAGGCCGTCGGAAGGAGCGGTCCTTGTGCACCCCCGATTTGCAGGTCATGAATCCTCCCGAAATAAAAGGGGCTGACTGCTTCCACGACAGGCAGTCGGCAATTGTTAGTGGGACTAAATACACGAGTTAGCCAGTGCCGAAAAAGCAATATTACGTTTATGCATCCAGAACCACGTCGGATCCTGACAAATCAACTAAAACCCTCCTACAAAATTCAGAAGTGGGATAAAGTTCGCGCGTCCTGTTCGGTGAAAGATCGAGAGTTACGTGTTTTATGTCGTTTATGTGTGTGTTGTGAGTGTTACGAATTATTGACTCACGAACTTTATGCATCGTACGGGTTCTGGATGAACATTTATGTGTTGTGTAGTGTGAATTAAATGGAAGCATTCACTATTCCCGTCCTGAAAGACAAGTTATCTCAATTGGGTTTGCCGACCACGGGAAGAAAACCAGAGTTGATTCGGAGATTAAGAGACGCCGGAATATTCACTATGGATCCGCCACAGGGGAATATACAGATTACGGAACGTACGTCACAGGACGAACATACCCCAGAGAACACCCCCGCAGGAACCGTCCGTGTTCGCCAATCCACGGAAATCGAATTGTTACGACGCGAAAAGGAACTCGCGGAAAGGGAGGCGAGTCTGTTACGGCGCGAGATGGAATTATTCCGTGCATCTCAACCTATGCCGAGCGTCGCTCCTAGGAACGACCGGACGATTTTAGAATGGCGTTGTGCAAGAGACATGTTGCCGGAATTCGATGGCGCCAACAAAGACTATAGCATATGGGAAGTACAAGCCCGATCAGTGATTGAGACGTGTGCTTTAAGCGAGAGGGAAGCGAAGGCTCTCGTGTGCGCAAAATTAACCGGCAAAGCGTTAGAGTGGTATCAAACTCGGGCTGATTGTGCAATTATGGCTCTGGATGTTATGTTCTCCGAGCTAGAGAAGATGTTCGGGTTGCGTCTCAGCACGCTGGAGTTACGGCGGAAATTTGAGGAACGGCAGTGGAAAACGGATGAGACTTTCGCTGATTATCTCCATGCGAAAATAATTTTGGGGAACCGTGTGCCGATCGCCGAAGGAGAAATTATTGATTATGCCATCGAGGGTATCCCCGATGTAAACCTACAGGCACAGGCGCGCATCCAGCGTTTTACGTCCACAGCCGTACTGCTGGAAGCATTTTCAAAGATTAATTTACGAACATTAAAAACGAGCGCAAGCAAGCAGCCGGAGAAGAAACGAGAGAACCACATCGCTGCGTCCGAGAGAAGCAAGGGCCCAGCAAAACGACCAGACGCCGGATTAGCCAAGTGCTATAATTGTTATGAAACGGGACATCGGGTCAACGACTGTCCACGGCCGAAGAGGGAACGAGGGAGCTGCTTCCGATGCGGTGCAGCAGATCATCAGGTGCGTCAGTGCCCCGTTCCGAAGGAAGACATCAATTGCGTTAGCGATATTAAGGAGGACAATTTCCAACGTGAGGTAGAGGTACGTTTTCGAAGAAACGACGTTGCGAGCGTTGTCAGTGTTGTCGCGTTATTAGATTCAGGGAGTCCCGTTAGTTTTATTAAAGAAAGGTTAGTACCGAATTATTTTATGGCCAAGGGTACCGTTTCAGGAACCGAATTTTATGGGATTAATGGTAGCCGCTTACAATCATTAGGAAAAATAAACGTTGAGGTTTCACGTGACGCGCGTCGTCACGAAGTAGAAATTTATATCGTGCCGAATGCAACAATGAATTCAGCCGCGGTTCTCGGGCGCGACTTTTTACGTAAGGCGGGCTATAGTTTAAAACAGTCTGTAGAAACCGACGACGAGATGCAGATTTTAAGTATTGACGTTAGTCTCGATAGGGCTGAACGCGAATCAGAAGTAGCAAAAATTAATGAAGACCTGCCGCAAGACGTTCAACATTACGTGCGCGAGCTTCTCGAGGAGGATTATTTACGACCGCAACGACCAGAAAAACCGATTGTCGAAACATCGATGAAATTAACGTTGACGGACAGTAAGCCATTTAGTTGCTCTCCGCGCAGACTTTCATTTTCAGAGAAAGAAAAGCTTAAGGTCATTATCAACGATCTTTTGAATAAGAAAATTATTCGTGCGAGCGAATCGGAATACGCGTCGCCAATCGTGTTAGTTAAAAAGAAGACAGGTGAGTTGAGAATGTGTGTGGATTACCGCACCTTGAATAAAATCACGACGCGAGATAATTTTCCGTTGCCACTAATCGAAGACCAATTAGCATTACTAGAGGGAAAGAAATATTTCACAACCTTAGACTTGAAAGATGGATTTTATCACGTTGCAATGCATCCCGACTCGGTTAAGCTTACTTCCTTTGTTACACCCCTCGGACAATATGAATTTTTGAGAATGCCATTCGGGTTGAAGGGTGCCCCTTTACGATTCCAACGGCACGTTACAGGTATTTTTAGACCGCTTATTGATGCCGGCGATGTAGCAGTTTATTTGGATGACTTTCTTGTCGCGACCAAAACGCTAGAACACCACTTTACAATTTTGAAAAAGGTTTTTAAATTGCTTGTCGACAACTGCCTGGTACTTCGGTTAGACAAATGCAAACTTGTACAGACAAAGCTCGACTATTTAGGGTATACCGTTACGAGCGAAGGTATTCGACCTACCGACAATGGCCTTAAGGCCGTTCGGGACTTCCCAATCCCAAAAGACGTGCATGGGGCACGCAGATTTTTAGGGCTCTGCTCATATTTTAGAAAATTCATAGAGAATTTCGCGTTGATTGCAAAGCCACTTTATGATCTTTTGAAGACAGAGGCAGAGTTTAGATTTAACGACGCAGAGGTACGCGCTTACGAATTGTTGAAGGACCGTTTAGTTCAGGCACCGATTTTGTCCATATACTCCCCTTATGACGAAACGGAGTTACATTGTGACGCGAGCGCGTTAGGATTTGGTGCCATACTTTTACAGAAGAAAGCGAACAAAAAGTTCCATCCGATCTTTTACTTCTCTAAAAGGACTACGGACGTTGAATCGCGATACCATAGTTTTGAACTCGAAACGTTGTCAATTATTTACGCATTAAGGCGTTTCCGTCCATATCTGCAGGGTATAAAGTTCAAAATAGTAACGGACTGCCAATCGTTAACGTTAGCGTTAAATAAAAAGGAGACTAATCCCAGAATCGCGAGATGGGCGCTAGAACTGCAGAATTACGATTATACAATCGAGCATCGCATAGGACAAAGAATGTCCCACGTGGACGCGCTTAGCAGGCAGCCAAACATTTTGGTTATCGAGGATAACCCATTCGACAAAAACTTAGCATTGAGTCAGGAGTCTGACCGAGCGATAGTCGCGATCCGCGAAAAATTAGAGAAATCGGAAAATCCGTTGTTCGAGATGAGGAATGGCTTAGTATATCGCAAGAAGAGCGACCAAATTCTCTTTTATGTGCCGGAGAAATTAGAGTCTAGCGTATTACGTAAGTACCATGACGAAATGGGTCATGTAGGCGCCGATAAGACGTACCAGAACATATTACGCAGTTATTGGTTTCCGAAAATGAGCGAGAAAGTGAGTGCACACATTAAGGCATGTTTAAAGTGCATTGCATTCTCTCCTTCGAGTGGGAAAGCCGAAGGACTTCTACACAATATACCTAAGGGCGAAGTCCCGTATTATACACTTCATATAGACCATTTAGGCCCTATGAGTAGGACACATTCTTTAAAATTTCGTTACCTGTTGGTCATGATAGATGCCTTCACGAAATTCATTCGGCTTTACCCCACGAGAACAACAAGTTCGAGCGAAGCAATAAAGTGCTTGCAGGATTATTTTAGGTCTTACAGCCGACCGGTGCGCATTGTGTCGGATAGAGGTACCGCTTTTACCTCTCGGGAGTTTACGGCATTTTTGAACGAACTCAATATACAGCACGTTAAAGTAGCCACGGCATCCCCTCAGGCTAACGGGCAGGTAGAGAGGATTAACCGTATTTTAACGCCGATGATAGCTAAATTAACTGCGGAAAGAGAGACACATTGGTACAATGTGCTAGCAGATGTCGAGTATGCTTGCAATAACTCCCCTAATAGGTCCACAGGAGACACACCCAGCAAATTGTTATTCGGCTTATGTCAAAAGGGGAACGTGATAGATGGATTGCGCGAAACGTTGGAGTCAAGAATAGATAAACCGCGAGATTTTGCAAAGATTCGCTCCGATGCGCGTGTGAGAATTGAGGTGGCGCAAGCAGCAAATAAGAATTATTACGATAAAAGGCGAAAGCATGCGCAAAAGTACGACGTAGGCGATCGCGTTATGCTTCGAAATTTCGAGTCAAGAGAAGGGGTATCGACGAAACTGATACCGAGATTTAAGGGTCCGTACGAAGTGCGAAAAGTCTTAAGGAACGATAGATATGTCATTTCAGACATCGACGGCTTTCAACTTTCCCAAACGCCGTATAGTGGGACTTGGGAAGCGGCGAACATGCGACCTTGGCTGAATTAATACAGTAGTTAATAATCTGTACTACCATGTCGCAATATGTTAGTGTGCGCTATTTTTGCATTTTGTTTACGTGTGTTTACTGCTTTACGAATGTGTTTGTAACCTAGAAGAATAGGTGTAATATTACTACCGTTGTGTATTCTGTTTTAATCTGTTAACCATTAGTATTAAGACCGTTCATACATTGTACTGCGTAAGCGAAAATCGGGACGATTTTATAGCAGGATGGACGAATTGTAGTCCCTGCGTTAGACCCACGACCGTTCAAGGTGCCACATGCGGGCCTACCTATGTTTATGACCGAGGCCGTCGGAAGGAGCGGTCCTTGTGCACCCCCGATTTGCAGGTCATGAATCCTCCCGAAATAAAAGGGGCTGACTGCTTCCACGACAGGCAGTCGGCAATTGTTAGTGGGACTAAATACACGAGTTAGCCAGTGCCGAAAAAGCAATATTACGTTTATGCATCCAGAACCACGTCGGATCCTGACAAATCAACTAAACCCCTCCTACAAATTGAAATTTTTTCATACTAGCTTTCATTCTAAAAACCAAGTCCCGGCGGTACCCATGAGTTTTAGTCTATAATATTAAATATGAACTCCACCAAAAATATCATTATTTCATCTACACTCGTTATATGAGAATTTATCAAATAATACAACGAAATCATTAAGGCACTTAAACGATGTGCTCAACTGCAGTACATGCGCAGATTAAACTTACACCATGCAGAAAATTCCCTATTGATATTCAGACCTGGAACAACACAAACACTAACTTCTGTCACTTTCTCGTCGAATTTGTCCAGTTACAGTATCGAAACTAGCATTGTGTTCCCAGTGCAAACGGTTACACTGTTCCCCAAGCGTATACAAATCGGAAATCGAATTCCAACCCAAAGCTGTTAAAACCAGCAGCAGACAGTACGCGCATATTCGACAAATCAATTCAATTAACTGAATTCTTAGTTTACTTATTGTCAGTTTTCCACAGGGGACAGGTTGATTTCCGATGATGCTTTGATTTCCGGTACACCCTATATAATAATAACGCACCGAGCGATTCTGGTCGCGGAGCCACTCGCTGACGGGTTGCCAATCGCGAAACGCCAATTTCGGGGTGAAGCGGACAACCAGACGGATGGCTGCGGCCGCAGATCCAGCCAAAATTCTCCTCGCACACTTAACCCCTGCGGTCCTGCTGGAAAATTGCTCTGGCGTTACCACTCGTTTCCATCGAAGGAAACCGGAACTGACCGTTCAATCGTATTTTCCAACTCGAAGGGCGGACTCTACTATTTCTCTTCACTCGATGATACGATGGCAAGTGTAGAGATTATTGCATGCTAAGTGGTGAGCTTTTACTGCCAGTGATTGAATTAAACCCACCCGTGTGAAATTACATTCTTTAGGCGTCAAGCCCGATATAGGCTAGTATCCAGTGGGACTGGAGCTTTGGATGGTCTATAATAAAAGGTTTTGATTGAGAGCGATATGGGGTTTATTGTTCGACAACCAATTCGCGTAACAAATACCGTTAGTGTACGGGATTAGCGTACGGGTCCTGGGATAGTAATTTTGGCTGCATTCTTTATTAGGGTATGTTCCCAATTATTTGGGTATACTGGTAATAAAGAAAAGAGTCCTTCCATGTCGGACGCAGCGGTCAGGTTTTGGTATGACTCGGCTTCGGCTTTTGGGAGGAATGGGTGTTGCGCATTCGGTCCCGAATTTCGCGCAGAAATCGAGAAAATGTTGTACTTTTTAAAGTGAATTACGTGTTGTGGTAATTACAAATGATCCCCACAACTGCAGGAAGTCCCGTACGATTGAGAAAGTCAATACATAATTCTGTTAATATCTCGGTTCCATTCCGAGAGTGGCGAATAAGACCTAATTTTACAAGTTCGTTTTTATTATTTATAACTAAAATTTGAAAAATCGAAAATATCCGTCTAGCCGTTAATTGAATGCACCACAAGCCTACCCAGCGCGATTCAGATTTCGATTCGTTATGGGGGAAAAATATATTTTTAAAAAACCATAAAAAATTGCAATATAACAATAACAAATAACTGAAGAAAAAATCCACTTACGCAAGGGCAACAAACTTGGGCAGTTGCGCCGTTTTATAGCTGATTAAAAGGCGCATATTTTTGTAATTTATACTTTTGCGATATCTCTTATATTGTAGATGTCGAGATATTTAACAAAATATGTTTCCAACCACGCACTTCAACCCTTATTTTCAAAAATACGTGTTAAATAGTTTTACGCAAACTGTACGTGGTATAAATTTCATTAAGATCCGCGTTTCCGAGTTGGGAAATCTCCATTGTTAGTTTGATAATATGGAAAAGGCACTTGGCTCTCCTGATCTCGGTTTCAGTTTTAAGCATTTTGAGAACACAACACGAACGCCACACTACTTGCCGATATTTTTTGCTTTTAAAGACATTCTTTACGGATTCAGAATTCTTACATCTCATCGGAAAAACTTACTAATAGGACGGGCCATTTAATACCAAAACGATTAGTTTTGGCACTATAATCCCCGATTTTGATGAAATTATAACATGTTATAGTTTATGTAGGTTTTGCAATTTTTATTGTATTAATAATCGTAAACAACCCATTAACGCAACATGAACTGCACGTTACGCATTATGTGCTCTACAACAAAATGGGACAAAACATTGTTTTTATATTGATTTTTGTAGAAGAAATTCCAAGGGGGCCTTTAGGAGAGTGGTGGGTGTGCCTTCGACGACAATAATCGCTCCTCTATTTGTCGAACGATAAGGCGATTCAGCGGCGTGATATTCACGTGCACGGCAGAGGCCGTATCCATTAGAGAGAGCTCCTTTCCCTTCGGTTTACACGGGCAAATTGCTCGGGAATAAACTCACAGGATAAAAGAGGGAATCCTCTAGTCACTGTGGTGGGGGTATTACCGAGTGAAAGGAGAAAAAAGTCGTTTGTTCACGTTCGTTTACGCGGGTACACACAACCGCGACCTGCCGGATATCATATTATCCTTCCTGCTAAAAGCAGGAAACTCATTTTGGCACAAGCCGGTCAATGACATTTACGAAATTTGTGGAAAAATTAGCGAGCTTTATTGCTCAAAGTACCATCTATCCTTTAATACTACCGATGCAGTAATAATAGTATGCCTCTCCAAGCTATACTTCTTCTACACAATTTCGGATAATACAGGGAGAATCTCCAGCGTCCAGACAGCAAACCGTGCCGCACATCAAACGCTGCGGCGACATGCCGACTCACGCACAGGCCGCGCGGTAACCGCCGAAAAATGAATTTCGCTTCGCCAAGGATCAATCTTTATTTTGTATATGATGAAAATCCGGTATAACGCGGTATACTGTACAAAAACTCGAAAAATAACGAAAAACGGGCATTTTCGTAACTAATTATTAATGGAAATCGCCTAAGTAACAAATTTTTTCAATCAAAAAAATATGTAACGTTAAGCTGGTGAACGGATGTTGACGATAACCGTATTTAAAAAAAATTAGAAAATTCATATGTCCATAATAATCGCATCTGAAATTTAACATTGGGCCGAAAAAGACTTTAGTACCGCTAGATGCTGAAAATAACACAGTGTGCGCCGGCTCACGAATGCAGACGCCCTAGCCCGTGCGTGAGTCGGCATGTCGCGGCAGCGTTTGACATGCGGCACGGTTTGATGTCTGGACGCTGGAGATTCTCCCTGTATTATCCGAAATTGTGTAGAAGAAGTATAGCTTGGAGAGGCATACTATTATTACTGCATCGGCGAACATTACTACTTTGTATTAACACTTACTAGTGGATTTTATCTGAAGGTTCATTAGATATTATGTTACTAGCATTTTACTTCGATGTTGACCATGTTGGAATTATCAGCTTTCGGTGCGATTTTATGCATTCAGTGGATTTGTTATTGAAAATAATGTATCCTGTTAATTGTTTGAGGGCAGTGCGCATGGTTTGGATGTATAACAATAAATTAATAAAAATCAATAGATATAGTATTTAGTTATTTACGTTATTATTTTGTGAATAAACGTAAGGCGGAATGAAGTGGAGAGACACGATTTTAATTAATACTGCAATTATTGATGTAGACAGAAGGGGTATTTGGTAATCTAGTGTTTGTGAAATGCATTCTTTGGAAATATTTTACTTATTCTGAATTAATAATTGGCACAATAAAATGTAAGGAATTGATATGTTTTTGAATTAGATGCATAGTTGAATTACTTTTATGCTGAGGAATACAGAGGCAAAGTGTTTGTCGTTGGTTTAGTGTTATGTATCGCACGGAAATAAGGATTCTACATAATTAAAAAGAATTTCATTATTCTGAATTGTGGGCTTACTTCATACTTATGAGAGAGGCCTTTTCGATCTTTTAGTCAAGTTCTTTCTCGATGCGTTACTGTTCTGTACGCTATATGTATTTACGTCTGACAAAACATGTGTAATCAAATTAATGATAATGGCAGGTTCTGAAGTGAGAGTTCTTCCTCCGGAGTATCTCGTACTGACGTAAGTTATGCACAACTTTTCATAGAGGTGAGGCTGTAAACGGTATATACAATGAAAAGAACGTACTAAATACTAACCAGAATAATTTCAGTTGCTAGTGAAACTAAATTTAAAAGTATGGTAAATGGATCTAGACATTTTAATCATATTATTGATGAAATTTAAAATGCAATCACCTCTGTTGTAAACTATTATTTCTAGTACAGTGCGGTGCGAACATTACATACATAATATCATCAGTTATGTCAGCAAAGGCTTAAAATCATCCAAAACCACCTACCTACTTGATCCTGATTAATCAGATTACCCTCGGAGCGTGCCAGACTTGCGTCCTTGGAGGTAACACCTCTAATGCACCCCTTTTAAGCGAACCCGTCACAGGAATAACAATCGCTGGTTGCGCAAGAATTAGTGAGAGAGCGGTAGTTTCGGTGACGGATCCGTTTGCGAAGTACGACCGCGCATATAATGATTATTCAAATTGCTGCAGAAGCCTGTTGGACCTGGAAAAGGTTGAAGGAATTGAGAGCGATGCAAGGAAGGAAGGAATGAAGGAAGGAAGGAACGCAGGAGGCAAGGAAGGAAGGAAGGAAGCAAGAAAGCAAGGAAGGTCGTAAGGCGGTTAGGAAAGGAGGATCGAGTGCGGAACAAGGAGAGAGATTTTGCAGTGGGTGCTCAGCGATCTGCGGTATGTGATCCGGGCCATTAAGCAAAGCCTCTTTCACTATCTTGGTCCCACCTTGCTTCACTGACAATCACCTTTCCTCTGCGACGTGCTAACTGAAAAGGGCAAACCACGTGTTCTTGCGATGCTTTTTGCGTGAAAGCTCTTCCACCAAGTTCTTTAGTGCCTACTAAGTCTCTAGCCGCAATCCGTGGCACGTGCGTTTTGGAGATTCATTCCTTTTCTTCAGCACCTCCAACACTTTCTTACCATCCGTAATTTCACGGTTCACGGTAGCGGAAATTTAGTCTACATTACAAAGCGGCTCATGAGAATTTGAGTTTGTTCTTGAATTTAATATACACGTCTAAGGTTCACTCATAATGATTTTTATGACGCGTTTCAGATAATGTTTACAAATATACGTAGCAATTTCGGAAAAATATCATCGTAGATATCGGTTATAGATACTAATGTCGTAACATTAAAGATTTGAACACTTTGAATATCGTTGCAATTTTTGAAGTGTAACAGAAACATTATTGTAATTCTGTAGCTAAGCCTTGAATATCAATTTCTTCCTTTACGAATCAATTTAGTGGAAATTTTCGCTTTCTTTTATACACAATCAGTTTTGGACACAGCCCAAATTATTCATTCTCTGCTATTTCATCTACCAAAGTAGTACACACAAGTCCGAAATACCTTTAGTATGCTTCTATTTATCTGCTGTATACGCGAAACTTCAGTTTTCCTTTATTTTTGGATACAATTTATTGTCGTAGTTATAATAGGTAACTTGTGCTTGATAGCATAACGATATGTCTTTATTTGTAAAATACACAGTACAAACATTGAGTAGTAATGATTGTTAATTACAATCAAATATGCACCATGCAAACGTTTTATTTACTCTTATTTGTTATTAATTAAAATTCTTTTACGTTTAACTACCATCTCAGATTTATCAAACGAGGATATACAGGGTGGAACACCACTAGAGCGGGAGACTCCAGGAGGTGATTCTACGGCCCAATATAAGACAAAAAAACGTATGGTAAGTTGCGAGTTACGGCTTTGTTTAAGAGATATTGACGATTGAAAATTAAACACTTAGAAATTCATATCTCCCCATTGGATAATGAAATAATCATGGGCTTTTTCCAGAACCTACGGAAAGACCGGAAGAATCTAAAAAAAATAGAAATGGTATGAAAATTATTGTTAAGGTACATTATTATTCGTTTTTTATGATTGAGTATGCAGTTTCTGTATGAAAGTTGGTATGTACGGGTACCTGTAAAAAATCAAGGACATTCTCTGATGCACGCTCATAAACATCCAATCATAAAATTTTAGTTTTTTTATAATAAATGTCGGCGTGAAAAATGATCAAAGATTACGCTGCAGTGTAGCTCAACCGCAGACGTATGGCGGCATGTGTCCTCAGCGGCAGTAAGAGACCCGAAATCGTTGGGTCTATGAGTGGGCCAGTAAGGCACAGCTGATTTCAAGGGTCTAGCTATTGAAACCCGATCTCGTAGTGAATAGGCGATAGGTAGTAAGAAAGAGACAGAAAGATAAGGTTGACGAACTCTACAACAGCAGACCATGAAACTTTCAATAATTTATCCTGGCCACATTTCTTAAAATTCTAAACTTTTTATGACGTGATATTTTTTTTGGTGCATCACAGAATGTCTCTGATTTTTTTCGTACCTGAAAATGTGCACGGTTGATAGAGAAACTGCATATTCGAGTAACAAAAGTGAATAATAATGTGACTTACAACTAATTTTCATATCGTTATTTTTTTCCAGATTGCTCCGGCCCGCCCCTACATTCTAGAAAAAGACCCGTGCCTCTCGCGTTTTCCAGTACGGAGATATAAATTTTTAACTAATTTAATATTCAATTGCTCATATCTGCAAAAGGGTTGAGACTTCAACTTTTTGTTCCGGAACTTTTAGGCTTCTACTGACCCCCAAAATACGTTGTTTGAGTATGGTGCAAGATCACTGATTCACCCTGTATACATAAACAGAAATACAAATTAAACAATATTTGATACACGAGCAGGGAACAAATTATCCTATTAGCAATAATAACTAATCACATTAGAGCAGACGTAAAAGCTTTTTTATTGACCAACGATTGTGAAGTTCCATATTTTCTTGCATGCACAACTAAAATTGATACGTAGAAAAGTAACAAATTGTATTTACAACTCATTTAGTTTCCTAAGGCTTTATGTTGTGAGCTCTTTTCGTATGAATTTGGCAGCACAATTTCGATTTTTCATCTGTCACTCATAATTGGCACATCACGTAAAAACGCGTAACTAATTGGGACCCATTCAATCTTTCATCCCGGATCTCATTATGACGATGTACGGAATTTTTAAGGCATTTTGCGAATTTCATCAGAAGGTTTCGTCAATAGATTCTATCCCGTGCTTAACGAAAGGCTCGAAATAATTAAAGGTCGACAACTAGGCAAAAAAAGAGGAATAAGAAGTAACAGTAAGGATGCATATGTAGTGCTCATTGACCCAACTAGGACCGTCGGCTTTTTCTTATTCATAGACTGCATTTTCGGACCGAGCGCCGTGTCCCTACCTAATCCCGTTCAAATTTCCGGCCTCGAGGTGCCTAAAGGAATTAGCATTCGATCTCGCTCTGTACGAGCGAAGGTCCCTCAGGAATCCCCGGAAAATTCTCATTGCCTGGGTCTCGTTTGTTCTCGCAGACGTCTGGTCAATATATCTTTATTTCGACTTTATAGATATATTCAGTCGCTTTGACGGGCATCTTCAGACTGTATCACACCCTGTTTAGCTTAACTTTAAAATTTTGTGGACATAGAATTCAGAACAGTGGTACTGTGGAAAACTGTATAGTAAACAGTAATACAATTTTTAGTTAGAAATATCGAAGCGATGGAAATATAGGAAATATAGTTCAGTGACAAAAAAGTTGAATTAAAACTATTTTTACTTCATAACAGAATATTTCGGTACCTCAAAAAATTCGAAATCAAATTTTTATCATGATTAAACAATCATTTAATTCTAAAATTCCAATCCATAAGGACAATCCTCTAGTACATCCTTCGCCTTTTCACAGTCTCTAGAAATAACATACTGCGCCACCAACTTTTCACCTTCGACACCAAGCAGGAAATTCGTTTAACCCATTGCCGCAAATGACTGCTATAGCCGTCATGCACATTTTAATAAATGATGAAAAAACAGCGTTAGTATGGAGTGTACTAACGTATACACTTGTCAATTGTTGAGGAATACATTGAGAAAAAAGTAAGTAGTTTTTTATGCATTTTCTCATGCTTTTCCGATTCGGAACATTTAAAAGTGTGCGGGAATGGTTTAAGATTGCAACTTACTTACTTTCGAGCTCTCGAAGCAATACGTTCTCTCTGATCACATTGTACAAATATCAATCCGGCAAAACATACAGGGTGAGTCAGTGACCTTGCACCAAACTGAAACCACGTATTTTAGGGGTCAATAGAAGCCTAAAAGTCCCGGAACACAAAGTTGAAATCTCAACCCTTTCGAAATTACAGGGGGTTGAAATTTCAAGTTTTAAAAAATCATATCTTCCGACGGGATAATGCTAGCGTTACGGGTCTTTTTCTAGGATGTGTGGGAGGGCCGGAGCTATGTGAAAAAAAAATAGAAACCATGAAAAAATTATTATTAAGTCGCATTATTATTGATTTCCTTGCAGTTTCTCGATGAAGCGGCAACATTTTCAGGTACGAAAAAAATCACAGTCATTCTGTGATGTACCCAAGAAAATATCGCGTTATAAAAAGTTTAAAATTTTAATAAATGTGGCCGGGATAAATTATTGAAAGTTTTCCGCTAGAGATTCTCAATCCCAGGTTTATGGCAGCATTGTAGAGTTCATCAACCTGACCCTTTTTTCTCTCTCGCACTGCGGTGTTCGGTAGCAGGCCCTCGAGATAAGCTGGGCCTAACTGACCTAGGTAAACAGACACCCGAGCCGACTTCGAGCCTTCTACCGCCGCAGTGACACATGCAGCCATAAACTCGGGATTGAGAATCTCTAGCGGAAAACTTTCAATAATTTATCCTGGCCACATTTATTAAAATTTTAAACTTTTAAATTTTTAGCGTGGTTGGTCTTCGGAAGGGCGGAGCTTCGCCCTTCGGAAGATGAAGCGACTAATGACTCTGATGCGTAAGATTTCGGGTAGTTTATATAGTTGAGACCAACGCTAGTTTAGGGTAAAAAGTGGGGTAAACCCTTCGGATTCCTAGTCGAGGCCTAGGAGATGAGCAAATTTGGGCATGAGCCGGGCACAACGTGCATGCAGCTGCACATGTGTCCTGAGAGTCGGGGATGTCGTGAGAATGTTTACAAAAGGATCGTCTTGTTGGACGCAGTTTGAGCTCGAAAGTATGATTTTAGATGAACGCTAGAATATTCTCGATTTTTAGAGAAGAAAATTTGCGTGCGTAAACCGCGGATGTAACATCCTCCCATAAAATCACGAAAAATATCAGTCGTAGAAACCATATGACTGAAGAAATAGTTAATAACACCGATAATAGACATTAAGGAGGGTTCATATTAAGTATTCAATTTAAATCATTTTTCTTTTGTTCTAATACTTTATGTCAAGAGTTAAGTTACCTGCGTTTTAAACCAAACATGAGAACATTGACACTCTCTAGTTCAGTTTTTAAGCCAAAAATACGACCGAGACACTACATTACCATTCCGTCTTCTATGTATTTATTGAGCATTCATTAAATTTAAATTAGAAGAATCATTTCTTTCCGAATGGCCATTGCATTCAGCTACCGACTCTGAACCAGAATTCAGCGATTTCCTACGGCGCATATATCCACTAACGTCAAGTCACTAATCGTCCAATTCCGTTATTAAACCGCGAGGGCAATAATAATTTCTTCGGTCGTTTTTCTCGCTCCGTGGGAAGTCTAATTTGGTCTATTAGTCGAGACTGATTCAAGGGTGGAATTGTTAGCGTGATCCAGCAGCATAATCCACGATTCGAAAGGTAGCTCTTCGTGTGTAATGGGTGCGGGCGAGATAATGGCAAGGCTCGCGGCTCGGCTGTAATAATGTTGCCCTATCAGCTATCGATTAGGCCTTTAAAGCGCCGACAATCGAGCATCGGTGCCGCCCTTGGAAACGGTGTCCTTCATTAAAACGACTGACGGAACCGACAGCGCCGATTGCCACCCCCTGTCGCCCTTTGCCAACCCTTGCCATTCTTTGCCAGTTCTTGCGGCTTGAAACTTCTCATTTCCGACTATTACATCTTTTACGTGTGTGTACACTCAGTAGCAATACGCAGGCCCTGTGACTTTTACACTGTTCGACAAGTAGTTCTGGATTTACGGACGGCTTACTAGGAGCGCGAAGTTCTTGTAAGATTTATGTGTAATAGAATTTTGAAAAAAGTTATATGTCCAAACATTATTACGTTTATTTCTTCTAATCAAACATACTCTTCCTGTCGATAACGGAAATCAGCATTGGCTTTGTAAATAGCGTCAATAATCATTAAGATTATCTTGTATCCCAACACAAGTTGAAATACAGGAAAATCCTGGACACCAGAGGTTGCAACTTATAATAATTAATATTCTAGCTGATTTTGATATGTTTCAGCAAATTTCAATTGCGTTCATAAGCTTGACTTCTGTTTCAACGATTCTTTACTGAGGATTCTTCCATACTTTTCCGTATACGTATACAGGGTGCCCCATTTTAATCTTCCACTTCGATCACTGCTGAAAATATAAGTTATTCGAAAAATATGTTGAAATAAAAGATTGTCTCTCCAAAGAGGGACATCCAGTGGTGGACGTCGTTTCTTTCTAGGTGCAGGCACCTCCAAGATATGATGATAAACTTGTTTTTTTTTTAATGGAGCCATCGTGTTTTTTTACGCTAGACATATAGCTGTGCTCAAGACCAATCCAATGGCCTATATTGAGTTGACCTTGAGTTATCATTCAAGGTCATTTTCAGTCACTTAAAATTTTCTTCTATTACACATCCACAAGATGTTCTTCATCTTTTAAATTCAAATGGACAAGGATATGAATTTTTTAGTGAATTAGAAGGACTATTAGGTGGAGCTAGGCAGATCTACGTGGGTATTATGGTACATGTGCTGTGTACAGTCTGCACGCAGTCTCATTCTCGGACTTCATATCCTTTGTCGAATATCACTTTATCATAATTCATTATTTTGTGTTCTGGATAAACGAAATGAAACTACATATCTTGTACTTGGCGCACATCATTGCATTTTGAATGTTTTTTTGGGATTACATATTAAATGCGCACGAGAAATTGAAAGTTTCAAAAGCATATGCAAAGTTGGATAAAATATAATTTTAGAAGATCACAATTTTATGCGTAAATATGAAAGCGAACAATTTGCTATAACCCATTTAATACAAAATATCATTTTCAGTCTGTTGACGGATTCGCAAAGGTCTCCAAATATACCCTTAGTTACGGGCTAGCCTCGCGAGCCCGGTTTTTCCCTCTCCAATTTTCGGAGTTCAAGGAGAAAAGGAACGGGTTCGATATTTTGACTTTATGAATGGGGGACACTGCAGTGAGAAAGTAGTCGAGACGTTTCCGAAGGATAACGAGCCTCCACCTCAGCACTCCAATGTTTAGGATTAAGGTAGGACAACACGAGGTTTAAGAAGTTGGTCCGTTCCCGAAGGGTAACGGCTCGCCTTCCAAGATTTCGTGGGGTTGAGGGTAATGATATTCTCGAGCGGCAAAGAATATTTCTAAATTTTGTGGGTTCTTTCCTCTAATGATTCTCAATGTTAGGATTCGACAGGTGGTATAGTGATTTGACACAGTGATTTAAAGGTGAAAATATGATCTCTATATTCAAAGAAATGTAAAAGACGTCGAATAAAATAAGATTCAAAGAGAATACAGTTTATGTTCAGTGTGTGTTTGGTGTTACAATTACCAGTGTACCTCGTCTGTTTCGCTCGCACAATATTCAATCGCGATAAACTTCTCTACTCGAAAACTGAATTAGATAGTCGAACTAATGCGTAAAGATTGGTCGAAAGTACCGTGTACGATCTTCCTCGGAGTAACCCCGTACTCCACTAAGCCTCTGATAGTCGCACTAATGCGTAAAAATTGGTCGAAAGTACTGTGTACGATCTTCCTCGGAGTAACCCCGTACTCAACTAAGCAAAATGCTAGTTAGAAGTGCTTCGAAGGTGCAGGGCACGATCTACTACTCGGTTGAGCAGAGCTTCGCCCGTTGAAAAGATGACGAGAAACTAATTCTGGAGCACTAGCGTGGTCAGTCTTCAGAAGGGCAGAGCTTCGCCCTTCGGAAGATCAAGCTACTAAAGACTCTCATGCGTAACGTTTCGGGTGGCTTATATACTTGAGACCAACGCTAGTTTAGGGTAAAAAGTGGGGTAAACCCTTCGGGTTCCTACACGAGGCCTAGGAAATGACCAAATATGGGGAATCAGCCCGGGCGCAGCGTGCATGCAGCTGCACTTGTAAGTGTTTTGAGAGTCGGGGGAGGTCGTGAGGATGTTTACAAGACGGTCGTCTCGCTGGACGCGGTTTGAGCTTGAAACTATGATTTTAGATGAACGCTAGAATATTTTCGTATTTTAAAGAGGAAAAATTGCGTGCGTAAAATACGGATGTAACACCTTCTAATGGCCCGCAATTTGGTAATAGTTTGTTTACAACAAATCAAGTTGCAAGATTTGGATTTGTTCCCTGCGTTGTATTATTCACTGTGCTTATATTAACGTTATATTTCAGAGTTTCGTGTTAGAGTAAATAATACAGAATACAAATTTGAATTTTGCGACTTAATTTGTTGGAAACAGTATTAGCAAATTCATGAAAATTACAATGGTATATCCAAAGAACCATACAAATTCGTCATCGGATGAAAGCGAAATTTATGATTATTGCTGTTCATTAGATCAAATTAATTGGATACTACATACTAAATGCGCACGAGAAATAATAAAGCAGTCACAACTAAAACTAAATCCTGGGAACTATACGAGCAGCGTCGACGCTACCGCATCTGTCGATTTTGGGCCCGTCAAGAGTACGTGGTTTTGCTATATTCGGAAACATTTGATGCCCCCAGTAGGGTGTAGGGTAGTTCAGAGTTGTACGTTGTGTCCTCCGGGCCGCGAGGCGGCGCGCGCGGAGCGGGAAGCGAAAAATCGGGCGAAAAAAAGGATCTTTTTTGGCAGAAAAATTGAACCATAAAATCTATATCTGAGCAACGACTGCACGGATTGACGTGATCGTGGGCTCAATCGATTCATAAAAAACCACAGAGTTGAATGGAACAGTCATTCTTTCCTTAGAAAGGGAACCATCTTTTCTTCTACTTCTCAATCTTCGCAATCTTTTAAATCTGATGTTTTTTTTAAGAAAAGAAGCCAAAAGTATAAATTACTTTTTCAAGTTCTCCCGTCCGATTCTTTTCATTGGTGGCTAAATAAAGCTATTAAAAAAACCAGCTCAAAACAACCAATATTTTCAAAAACCATCAAAGTCCAAATTTACCAACTATATTAACCATCTTTATATGTATTTACGTTGATTCTCGCTCCAAAATGAGTTTTGTCATTGGTTTCTTTCTATCACAAATACTTTAGCTTATAACAACAATACCGAAAGACTTTCAATTATTTTTCATTTACTCATCTAACTAAATAAGAACGAACTTACGGTGTCCTCTCTTCCCATCAAGGCGTGATTGGTAGCTAAGTAAACAATGTGTGATTGGTCGTTATATCAAGATTCCTAAGATTGAACTGGGTTAAAAAAAGTGCGATAAACTATGTTTCAATATATTATTCGAGGGAATAAGTAAAATCTCAGCGAAAGGAAAACTACTTGCAGTATTTTATCAAGCTCACTCCAGCGCGTGCAGCAGTAATTGTAGGTTTCGAAATGGAATTTAATGGCAAAGATTATATTCTGTTCATAAAATGTTCACGTTACCGTGAATGTAATTCCCCGTCATATGATATCATCTCTCTGAATTGCTTGGAAACATTTCCGTGATGCTTTGGTACGGTCGATAAGCTTTTAATTTTAGTCTTGATCGCTAATATTTAACTTAAGTATTGGTACGATTAAAAATGAGTAAGTGTACTTAATCGCTGTAAGATTATTCTCCCTTTCTTGGTATAATAACCTGTACTTGAATAAAACCACTTTAAGCTAGCGGCAAAATAATATGTACAGTGAGTTACAAGAGTATTCGTACTCTCTTCGAAGCAGTGTAATTTTTTAGGTGATACTCCAGCCGACTCAAAGCTGTTTATGAGCTTAGAACAGAAGGTCTTCTTCGTGATGTATTTTATAAATTTTGCGAAACATTTATTTTTTACTGATTATAAGGAAAACAAAAAATGATAGATATTTAACGTTTTTATCTCACAATATTTTTTGAAATATTAATATATAGCTTTAATAAATCTGAATAAGTTATAGGTGTCCTGAAAATCGAACAACGGTGTAATGTGTTATGATGAATCAAAAAATCTCAAAACTCATCGAAAATCTTGATTTTTCGTCAAAAACCATGAGAATTGATCATTTTAGGTTTCTTTGATTAATCATAACTCATTACACCTTGAATCGATCGTGATGATATTTTTAGGACACATATAACTTATTCCGAATACTCTTGTGACTCACTGTATATTTACCTCTAGCACAACAATGACAGTGATTGCTTATTAACAAGCTACTAAATTTACCAAAATACTTTTAGGTCTGGGTTTTTCAATTTTGGCACTGAAATTAATATTTCACTTTTCATACATTATTAATTTATATTGGACCCATTGTTCTAACTTGTTTAAAGGTTTTGAACACGAACAGTCACAAGAGAAAGAGTATCTAAAAATAGCAACATTCAATAATTCTACCTATTAGTCTTACATCTTCAGGCTAACAGGGCTGCTTTATATGTATATCTGGTTCGAGTAAGTCTTAAGTACTTGAGGAAGATGCACGAGCCGCAACCACTTAACGGTGTCTGTTGGCGAACTTCCATTTTGCGGAAACGTAATGTTAGTTGCACTTTCCGAAATGATGCTTTATAGCGAAGAGGAAGCTTTGCCTTCGAGAAAGTCACACTTGCTGACCCATCGCGTTCAATTCCGATGTTGCTTGCATACTAAAACCATCCTCGCACTTTGTAACCTACCTAAATTACCTGTAACAGTGGCGGCAGACCAGGGACGAATCAACTGGAGTATGTAACTATACAAAAAGGTAAAAAGTTCTGATTGATCGAATGGAATGTTTTGGTAGTTTTCCATGTTAATATCGACATTTGGGAATTTAATTGTTAGGAATATACAAGTTCAATTGTTGACAATGAAGATCAAAATAAAATCTCATATGGAATAATTGTAGTACACTGCTCAAAAAAATTAGGCGATCTTTCATTTCAGGTCAGAAACTAGTCAATGTTTGCATAGCTGTACCTTTGTTAAAAATTATCGTAGGGAAATGGATTTTTTTCTAAATTAAAGCTTGAAACCTCTACTTTTTGCCATAGTTTAAACTTGAAGTAACTCCTATACTGCAACACATACGGATACTACCCACATGATGGACAAAATCCGACCGGCAACCTCCTTGTGGTGTCCATTGGCTAATACCCATACCGCCGGTACGATAGTCACGAAAATGGAGGGGTTGGTTTAAAATTCGATAACTTCGGAATGAAAAATCGTAGCAACTTGAATTTTTGTTTTATTTTAGCGAGGAATATTCAACCTTTCTTTCGCCCTTTACGGAATTGTTTTAAAAAATTTTTCAGAGTCTGCTCGCTGTTGCGGACCTATCGAGGAAATGCGGATGTTTCGGCGTTCGAAGGACCATGAAAAGTTGCGTCGCGCGCGGAGAGCCCGAAATGATGGTGAGTGCTGTTATCCCGACGTTGGATAATGAGACGCGGCGATGGCGAGTCGAACCGATCAGACGCCCGTCTCGGATACCGAACTTAGAACTTCGTTACGAGTGCCGAACAGAGGAGCAAGTCCGGATCGACGAATTGCTCCTTGAATGCCAGAATTGGGTGACTGGTACGGTGAGCGTTGTTGCTTTACCCGACGAAGGAACAAGAGTGCCAGTGCTTGGTTCCTTTGCTGAGACGTTGACACCTTCGGTTTGCCTTCCTTGATCGACTGATTGGTCGTTTAGTTTTTCCAATCAGCGGTCACCCTGAATGGGCCCAACCCTGCTTAGTGTGTTCGAAGCACGCCCTTCAGAAGCGGGGTGAGAGTAGCTCTGCGTCGGTGGTGGTGGGTCCCAATTCTCCTCGTCTTGCGATTCTGGTGGTTTGGAAGGTCTCCCTCGTAGGTATGCCACGTTTGGCACATGTGTTTCGCAGCTGGGCTGGGTCTTGAACGATGCGTCCGGCTCGTTCGACCCATTGTCCGTTGGGCTGACCTTGCTCCAGGTAGATTCTTCCTGATCGACTGTCTCGAAAACTAAAACCGAACGGTAAGCGCTTGAGTTTCCGTAGACCGCACACTGGCGTTGTTGAATTTTGCAAATTACGACATGTCAAACATGCCCTCGGTTTTCGGAGTTTGTAGCAGCAGGCGTGCATCAAATTTAAATTCTAAATACGGGAATCGAAAGTAGAGTCTTCAAGCTTTAATTCTTTAAAAAAATTCCTAATTTTTCGATTAATTTTGACCGAGTTATCGTCAATCCAATTTGGCCCATTTTTGAGCAAAATTGTTCTATGCCATAATTCTTTTGAACAGTATATCTATTATTTTTATACATTTGGCAGCGGCGTCTCATAGTTTCATTCAAATAGTTTAACTTTGGTTGAATAAAGTTTTTTGTAAATCTCATGGGTTCGTTGATGTTTAAAGACAAAAATTTCTAACCCCGGGGGCGAGTGAATAACACCCAATTATCTTTCTGCATAGCTCGTTGAATTCGGCTCGCTTTTAGCTTTCGAAAAATCGAAAAAAGGAGGTACAACCATTTAAAAAAATTAAGTTAATATTAATAACTAAAAATCACCATAGTAAAAAAATATTACTATATCGCCATGTTATAAGCCCCGTCAAACCATGCAACTTTCATCTAAGGAGTTTTTGAGTATCTACAAAATTGACAAAATTATTTCAAATGTGACTGTTAGAGGACTCATCCTGTGTACCATCTAATTACGTACTGTCGGTACGTGATGGCTCCATACGTTTATATCTTGTTAATGGTAGCCGCACGGCGCGGTGTTGCTCCTGACAAAGCTCGGAAAATTTAGTAAGTTATTGTACGTTAGACGCTTGTCGAGCCCCAAGTGTTCACGTCCCTTCAAATAAGCGACCGTCATTAGATGTAGTCATCGCCGAGAATTTTATACCACCTGGTTTATCGACTAGCTTGAAACCTCGCATTGCCAAAAGCAAACAATAACTTTACTACCAGTGTGCGCCAGATGACTTGCAGCTGTGGCAAGTCGACCGCGGGCGCCGCACAATTCTCGGAATTCACTATCGGCGGTATAATGCCTACCTGAATGCCCCCTAGATCGCTAACTAGCCAACGTCTCATGTGTGGAGCTCGCGAATTGTCCGGATCAGTGAATTTCCTTTTCCAAATTACTGTTGCTGCCCTCAGGATACTCAGTGCCACCACTTCTTTCGAATTGACATGTCGTGCCACCTAATAAATCTGTGAATTTAGCGGTAGGATTTTTGTAAAATGCACAGTGTCTCCTAGACAACCAAGCGAGAACCGACTTCTTCTTCAAACCAACCCAAAGAGTCTCTTAGAGAACCGAAGATCATCCACTACGTCCATTGGAAGTCTGACTGCATGGTCCTTCGAGAGTTCCAGCCAGCCATAATCCACGCGAGCGAATCTAACGGAGCGTTAGAACCACCCATCAATTTTAATACTTTGATTCGGAGATCGCGCGCAATAACGCTCAAAACAAATTTTATTACTACGAACTACTACAAAACCTACTATCGAACGTATTGATTGTTCAATCCACATATGATTGAACTTTCTCTGTATTCATTTGGCGAGTATTATCCATCATGAAAGTTATGTACTGTTTTGTCAACTTGTAACAGCACACCAATAGTATACACGTATAAAGCTATTAGTTGGTGCCCTAACAGGAAATAAAGCAAGTTGTAAGGTAGAGCGTACTGCTAGCTAAAAAAAAAACACACTTGGAAGGGGCCCAGCTGGAAACTTCAAGAGACACAAGATTAAGCTGATCTTTGCGCATTACCAAGTGGCGACGGCTTTAACAGCATCGTTACAGGGTTAATTATTAAAACCGCTCGATGATCGCCCTCGAGTGCAAAGTACATAGTACTTGTCCCTGTTCGGAAAACTTCCCCTTAGAAGTTGCCAGTTGACCTTCATTAAATTACTGCAAAAGTGTCTTCTACTTTATTGTACCATATCTTCTTTTGTCTGATTGACGTTTTAGAGTGCGATCGTGGAAACTGTGATTCTTGAAAATAGTTCATTTTCTACTTTGAATATAATACAGTAAAATTGTGTTCATTTATTTCACACAAGATGTTGTGAAGTTAATGGGATAATATTTTTATACATGCTACTCTAACTAACTTCTGCTCGTAAAATACGGTATACTAAATAATAATATCAAAATTGTTGTCTGTCGTCTGGGCCGATATAAAAATATACGTGTCCAATAGTTTTCCATGTACTACTTGTATGCCAAGTTTCAAGAGAATCGCCGTCTGACACTTCCCTAGTGTTACTTGTCAGTGACTTTGTAATTGACAGGTGCAATAAACTTGGGATTTGATATTTTCCCTTTGAAGTTGGTAAGAAAATTACGGTAATTGATTAGCAATTATATGCATCTTCTATGATTCCAAAAAAGTTACAATAACGATAAATGTATGTGTGATTCTTATTACAATACATTGTATGTGCAGTCTCGTTTGATTTACGTTCTTGTTTGCAAATAACTCAGTAAATGCAGTTTTGATAGAAGTACAAATATTGCTCAAAGGTGAGCTAAATGCACGATCTTGCACGCCATATTCTCAAAGTCGGTAAAATGCTTCGAAGGTGCAGAGCACCACCTACTGCAAATAGAGCAGAGCTTCGCCTTCTGTAAGATTGAGATTCAAAATAGAGTCTAATGAGCATGATTTCAGATGGTTTATATAGCTGAAATCAAGCCTCGAGTTTGATATGAAAATGGAGTTAATCCTTTACTTTTCTATGGAAAGCATAGAAGATGTCCAAATTGGACATCAGTCTAGTATCACGAGCATGGAGCTGCGCAGGAATAAGCAAGTGCGTTGATCTACCGTTATTTAAGAAATTCGATCGGAGGTCGTCCTCTACTTTTAAGAGAACTTCCCAGAAGGGAAAGTTCAAGAATCTTCCGAAGGAACGAAGAAGCATTGTTTCTATTGGATTTCTCGGTAGTATACAGGGTGTCCCAGCAAGAATGTCGAATGGAAATATCTCCGTCAATTGTATATCTCTCTCTCTCTCGACGCCTTTTCTAGTTGAACT
Organism: Trypoxylon attenuatum; assembly: GCA_963989405.1. Classification (NCBI taxonomy): domain Eukaryota; kingdom Metazoa; phylum Arthropoda; class Insecta; order Hymenoptera; family Crabronidae; genus Trypoxylon; species Trypoxylon attenuatum. The sequence goes on from OZ022489.1 coordinate 22,576,498, forward strand.
TCTTAATACCGAGAAGTCCTCGCCAGGCGAGGACCACACGAAACTCAACCACTTGAAGTGGCACCGATAACCTCTGTTTATGAAACGCAGAGGGTCTTACGTTCCTTTTGGGTGACTAGTATGACGGTTGTTACGAGAGGATTTTTTCTCACTTGGTTCTAGCGATTCAAACTGGTAAGAACTCTTCTTCTACCAGAATCGGAGAATCTCTAGCGATAAACTTTCAATAATTTATCTTGGCCGCATTTATTAAAATTTTAAACTTTTTATAACGCGATATTTGCTTGGGTGCATCACAGAATGACTGTGATTTTTTTCGTACCTGAAAATGTTGCCGCTTCATCGAGAAACTGCAAGAAAATCAATAATAATGCGACTTAATAATAATTTTTACATGGTTTCTATCTTTTTCCACATAGCTCCGGCCCTCTCACACATTCTAGAAAAAGACCCGTAACGCTAGCATTATCCCGTCGGAAGATATGATTTTTTAAAACTTGAAATTTCAACCCCCTGTATCTCCGAAAGGGTTGAGATTTTAACTTATTGTTCCCGGACTTTTAGATTTCTATTGACCCCCAGAATACGTGATTTGATTTATTGCACCCATCACTGACTCACCCTGTATATGTTATGGTAAATTTGATGAACCCGGTAATTATGCATATTTACCGGTTATTATGCATACTTACCGCTCATGCCACCATAGGCGCGACCGAGTCTGGCACTGACCTAATCGGTGACTGTAAAGCATGATGAGACTTATCACGTTTTACAGTTGCGCCCCCTTCCCCTCATCTGGCAGTGACCTGACCTGTGCCTGTAAAGCATAATGAAACTTATCACGTTTTACGGTTGCGCCCCCTTCTCCTCATCTGGCACTGACCTGACCTGTGACTGTAAAGCATAATGAGACTTATCACGTTTTACAGTTGCGCCGCCTTACCTTCATCTGGCACTGACCTGATCTGGGGCAAATAGACAAACCTGTGACAAAAATTTGATAAATTCTCACGAATTTATCACATTTACCATTATGAGTTGGGAATTATATAAAATCGCCGGTAAATTTGAAAAATTTTGAAGAATTTATCACATTTGCCGAACTGAGCGGTAAGTATGCATAATTACCGGTTTATCAAATTTACGATAACAAATATAAAAATTTGAATTGTCATCCATAAGATTTTGCCGAACAAGTTGCGGCTTATTCGAAATTAGAAACTCATTGTGAGAATAATTACTAATATTGTCAGTACTTGCACGTTAAAATAATCTCTTGACGTTAGGACTTGATATAGAGCTGGGGTCTGCGGGGAAACCACTCTTTCAGGATCTACTTCCTGTGATCCACCTGTTTCTTTGGCAAAACTTCGGTGATGAGGTCTACATTGCGCTAGCGGTTATGATGGACGGGAATTGAAGTAATTTATTCATTTGGGGAGCTTGATTGGTTGAAGGGTTCTTCAGACAAAAGTACTCTAACCTCTGCTCTGACAATTCAGAAACCTTCCTCGGGAAAGTCAACCCACAATGCTTGAGTACTCACCACTACCACACCCTACACCCTCTCCTGACTTTGTGGTCGTTTACTCTGTCTAACCTTCACTCCAAAGTTCGCCCTACGGCAACAACCTGTTATGGAGAACTTACTGTTATGGTAATTTGATTACGAGGTAACATGGCCGTTATCAGGTTGTTATTCTTCTGACCCTGTTGCGAATGTGAGCTGCAAATTCTGTGAGCGTATCCGGCAGACGTGGTATATTTCTATAAAAATGCTGGTACTAAGCCGATGGTAAGCTACCCTCGATCTCAATTTGCACATTACTTCTTGTGATGTTAATTCTGCACTGTATTGCAGCTGCGTCGCATATATTCGACAAATGTAGATAGGAAAGATACAGAGGTGGATTTGAGTTGTAGGTGTCATTGGTTTGAAAATTTCATTTACTAATTTGAAGCTGACAATTGCTAAGGCAGATCTATTTTTCCTGATGATTCTGTTCAACAGCAACAGAGATTTAGTAACAGAGCTATTTCCAATTTTCTTGGATTAGGGGAAGGTCAGCTATGTCTACCTAAGTAGCAAGGTCGTTCCTTAGGTTAAATCTTATCATGAAAATGAAAACATCTACCATTACAACAGAAAGTGGGTTAGGTATAAATTCGGGGGAGGGGGCCAGAATAAGACGAAGACAAAGACTGATTTTTTTCATGAATAATTGGCGATGGAAAATGCGGTGAAAGTGAGTCTTCCTTTCTATATTGAAGTGTTAGTATCTCATTGAGGAAGCCCTATACAGTACTGTATTACCAAAGTCATTATATCGGGAGGAATTTCGATTTTGGTCTCATGACGAAATTGCAGCTGCAATTACCAATTCTTTACGCCACCAAATCAATATTGGGAAATCGCTCACCAAATTAATATTGAACGATTAGATCAATACATGAGTTGTCTCGACCCGATGAACCGATGAATCAACCGATTCTGAACGATGAACCGATCTCTCGATCTGACGGATTGATCAAAGAGACACAGGTTCCGGACGCTGATTCAGAGTCGAATTGGTAGACTAATATAAGTGACAATGGAGGTTCGGCATGTTTAACCTGAGTTCTGAATGCTGGACTGGCGAATGGATGATGGTACCGAATCCTGAACGGTATGTCCCGATTCGATGGACCGATGGAATTCGTCAAGTGACTCAAGTGAACAGGTACTCGAAATGCTGAGTCTCAAGTGACCAAATACTCTGAATGCTGACTATGTTGAAAGTCGTGGCTCCAAGAGTTGAGCGAGGATTAATGAAGTTCTCGAGGGTTGACGCTGGCACTCTGGCTTGCTTAAGTTTTGCTAATTTACCAATCAACGGTCATGCTAAGGGGGCCCATTCCGCTTCGTATGGTCGGGGCACGCCCTTTTAAAGGATACATGGGAGCAGCGTCGCGTTGGTAGTGGTGAGTCCCATATTTGCCACGTCTTGGGAATTCCGCCGAGGTGGTATGCCTCCCTCGTAGCTACGTTCGCACCATTAGGCATGTATGTGTTCCGTTCCTCGGTTTTCTCGTTTATGACTCGTTTGGGCCTTGAGTCGACGGCAAAGCTGACTCAAAGAGGCTACTGCTAGACGGCATGAATTGGTTGCAGCTCGAAATCCTCTGTTCCTTTCGGTGGAGTCTTCGAAATTGACCACGTCATAAACTGAATCACGACATTGGGTTTCGTCAGACAGAACACTAACGTGTCGACGAATATTTTTGTAATTTGTTACGGGCCAATTATTCAAAATAATCGGACAAATGTTAGACAAAGTTATCTGTTTATGTTTAAAGGTTCATTGGTCGTACACGTCTATTGTCTAACCATTTCAATCTCCGATGAACGCATCAGGCAGAGCCACTAACCTACAGGAAAGCCTGGAGTGTAGATGCGATTCAGTCAAGAAACTAACAAGAAGAAGAACTGGAAAAATTACTCGTATAAGAAAATTGTATCTTGATATCCTGATTGTGCGAAGGACTTATTGTCTTATGTGTTTATATCCGTCGGTGGCCTCGTAATATTAGGCGCTCTGTTTCAAATTGTTGGCCCTGAAACGGACCGTCGTAATCGAGTAAATAGAGTGTTGAATATCTTGCGTTTGCGGTTAACCGGTTGTGTCATAGTAAATATTTTTTTCCATAATCAAAAAAAAATGATTGGTATCGGTACATCAGTTCTATTCCTAGAGCAAAATAGTCCAACTTCAAGTGCGATATAGTTTATTTGAAATTCGGAATTGCAAAATCCAAAACATCCGTATTTTTGGGAATCAGCTGTCTTACAATCCTGCAAAGAGTGATGAAAATCCCAATTTGTTTAGTACTAAAATTATTCAAAAATGTGTGAAAAATCGAGATATAACAAAAACAAATGTGTACATAAAAAATTCGGTAAATATATAGAAAAGAGGACACACCGCCAATCACTTTGTCCTTCTGATAAGTGATAGAGGTCATGGTACTGAGTCATCACGAACTTGAATCAATTAGCGGTCACTCATAGTTTTGGAGATATTTCACTTTGAAGTTGCCGAAATGCACGGTCTGAGACTGTTACTACGTATCCGTCCCTCCTCATCTGGTACTGGAATTTAGTCCCATTTGTGATACTAATATTCCCGATTAAGTTTGACCGCGTTTTACGGTTACCGGTCAGGTCAGTATCAGATTGGAGGGGGGGGGGGGGGGGGGGTGATTAAAAATTGTATAAAAATATTTTATGGTTACAGGTTTGGTCAGGCGAGATTTTTTTTGGGAGGGGGGGGGGGGGGCGACGCCCCGTTCATGTATTGGAATTCGATGTTGCAATACAAAATGAATGCATTACCGACTAACATGGAACTTGAATAATTGAAGGGGGGCGGCGATGCCCCCCCCCCCCCCCCCCCTTCTTTCCGGCCAAATTTGGCCTGACCAGACCTGTGACCGTAAAAGCCGGTATTATTTTTAATTTTGAGACCATTTTTAATCCTCCTAAATCCCCCCCCCCCCCCCCATCACATCTATTACACACTGGTATTTATCACAATAATCTTTGGATAAAGTCATGCGTGGTAACAGTCTCAGGCGGTGCATTTCGGCAACTTCAAAGTAAAATATCTCAAAAACTATGAGTGGCCGCCAATTAAATCAAGTATGTGGTGACTCACAATCACTACCATGACCTCTATCACATGTCAGAGGGACAGATCGATCGGAGATATTGTTTGCTCACCAACATTAAAAGAGGGGGGGGAAGAAATGATCGTGGTTTAAGCGAAACTCAGCCAAACATATTCATTATTATTTAAGGAACAGTGCAATAAAAAATTCCGACTTACGGTCTAAAAGCTGCCGGCAGGAAAAAACCCCAAGTCCCTACTTGGGGGAAAAAGCCTGCAGCTTTGTACACACTTATCGCCGCAACCTGCACTCTAACAATTAACGATTCAGTAAACTAACTAACGGAAATACAGTCGCACTAATGGCCATTCGCAAGACTGAGAGCTCTCACCTGAACCGTGGATACGCCGGTGCGCCGTGACCCTTCCCGCCGAGCGTGCACTCTCGCCTCGTGGGGTACAAGATGCTGCCGGTTGACTAGGGTGGAGTCCCAGGTCGCCGAACCGGACAGGCAAACGAAGAGCACCCTGTGCACCTTCGCCACAATCCGCAGGTCACCCGCACAGCTACCACTATCGCCTCGCTGCTTATCAAACGCCTCACACGCACGACACAAAGAACTTCGGGAGAAAAAACGCAAACTGTACCGATCGTCACGGTGGTCCGCTCGGAAGTGCCGTGCTCGCATCCACCGCGTGGCAACGAACCGCGAGCCGATTCGCGGTTGTTCCGAAAAAGTTGAAGCTCGCTGGCGCTGGACGGCCGCGTGAAGCCGCGTGACGCCGCGAGAAGTCGCATGAGCCTCTCGCGCTCCTGCGAGCGTTCTTTGAACGCGAACAGATGTGTCCCCTTTTCCATATACACTGCTCAGAAGAATTATGGCAACAAACATTTTTGCTCAAAAATAGGTAAAATTCAATTGACGATAATTCGGCCGAAAACGATCGAAAAATTACGATTTTTTTTTAACTGGAAGCTTGAAGTCTCTACTTTCGATTGCTGTATTTGCAATTAAAATTCGATGTACCCCTGCTGCTACAGCCCCTTAAAACTGCGGGCATGTTTTTCATGTCCAAATTAGCAAAATTCAACAAAGGTTACGAACCGAGAAAAATTTTTTAGAGCAATTCCGTAAACGGCAAAAGGACTCGCGAATCCCCCTCTTTAAAACTAAAAAAAATTCAAGTCGCTACGATTTTTCTGTCCGAAGTTATCGCACTTTGGAACAACCCTTCCATTTCCGTGGTTATCCATGATTTTACTGCGAATTTCGCACCCCCGTTTTCAACCCCTAAATGTGCGATTCAGCACGAAATAAATATGTGTCGAATATTTTTGCGAGGTCTACACCTGGTATAAAATTCATCAAAATCGAAGATTTCACAGTTGGAAACCTCAGTTGTAAATATTTGTTACAACTTACAATGAATAATCAACTTGACGCTGTGTATATACGAATTTAATAATATTGAGAAATTAGAAACCTGAATATCGATGTTGCGAATTATAAGAAATGTTACTCGTATGATATTTTACAGTTCGCCTGGTAGAATGAGACTGTGTATTACGTGTGCAACGAAAACGATTGCACCGTATAATTTAGGTCTTACTGGAAGCAGAACGATTCAATTTCAATTATATGAAAAGAAATATTTAACTAATTTGCCAAATACAAGAATGCAATATTCATTTATGCTTGTCAACCATAGACCGGCTATTACAGCCACATATGTATGTATACAAATGTACCTCATTCAGTTTACAAGCTCCGTGCAACAGGTTAATAAACATGGAATGTGCCATTTAGAAAAACATATCATTTGTTAGAAAAACTGTATTAATCGTGATATACATATTAACGCATCTTTGTTGGTTTTCTAAGATTTATAATTTGGAAAATAAACACTTCTTTAAAATTCCCACTAGACGAAGCTGTCTTCAAACCTAATCTCCTAATACTAATTTACTTTTTTGAACAATTTCAGAAAATCATAATCTGGATTCTGCGTCTGGAGCAACGATATATCAAACGCAAACAAAGCAATGTGGTGTAAAAATGAAGTCACTGCTTCATCCAATTGTCGCGAAATCTTATGTAAACAATAAGGAGAAATATATAAATTTTATTTGTAGATGCTTCGTTTTACAAACGATCACTTTATCTAAAATTTAATTCATTTCAAAATTCTAGTATATCTGGCAGGATGCCTTCCACTGTTTAAAATATTGAATAAATTGTCCGCAACAAGTTGAATTATGAATTTCTACTTCGGATTCCAAAACCATCCTATCACAGCCCTTTTAATATATCATTTCCAATCAACCTTACTATGCCATTGCTCTGATTATATACAGAGTATTCCATATGAAGATTTGTTCTTAATTATCACTTAAACTATAACCGGCTTTGAAAACATTTTTCTGGGAGATACTTAAGTGCAAAACTACGAATGGAACACCTTGTATACAACGTGAGTCTTTTAATTCTGAATTCTCAAATATTCTCGACTGTCTTGGAAATACGCGAAAACTGTCCGGAGGAAAGTTGTATGGCTCGAAGAAGATCACTGGATGGCGATACAGTTATGTTTTTCCCAACGGGTGGTTTTCAATTACTAATGTTAACTTTATTTTTTTAAATAGATTTAAATAGACAAAACATTTTGCCTATTTTCCGACTGCAGGTATGCGGCAAGTGCTATGGAATAAGGTCAGGCTCGCTCCTAAATCTTTATGGCTAATGAGAGCCCAATCAATAATCGCCAATTCGTATGAATTTGACGGTGCAATATTGATCGGTGCAGAATATAACTTAGGGTAGGAAGAGACACAGCTTGAGACACCACACGGCGTTCCACGTAGGCGCTACACTTCAAATACGTGAAAATGACCTTGAATGACAACTCAAGGTCAACTCAATACAGGTCGATGGATTTGTCTGGAGCTAGGCTATGTCTGTAGCGTAAAAAAGTGGTAGTTCCGTTAAAAAAAAACAACTATGACCTTCAGATCTCGGAGGCGCCTCCACCAAGAAAATGACTATCCACCGTTGAATGTCCCCCCCCGAACAGAGTAACTTTTGTCTGAAACATTTTTTCCTAAATCTTACCTGGAGGGAAATATCGCAGTGGTTTCTTTAAAAAGGGACACCCTAGTCGACCGATATAAATCTAAAGCTAGCATGTACAGCTTTTTATTTATTATACTGTACTTATTGCCCTTAAAAAAATTTACTCATCTAGATTTTTTACAATAGCAGAGTGAAACTTTCGCCTTTATGATACAAAATGCTAAAATCCTTTTACTTAATTGTTATATGATATACTATTCAATTGGACACTTCATTTTCTGATATTGCTCGTATGCTTATGCTATTATCTGTGCCTCAAAGAAGCTCGCAGAGAGCTCTCCACGAGCACCATTACCACAAGCAGCACATTTCCATTTTTTCGATGGTTCCCACTAATTCAGAGAAGCCATACTACCTTCAGCTCCTTAAATTGCTCCCGAGTCGGGCCACTTCCTAGTATCAGGCCTGCCCAGCTCGGGCCGTACTTTACTCCCTTCCACGGTGGATGCAATTTTAATCTCGAATTCCGAGAAAATTACTTTGCCGTCAGAGCCGTTTAAGAGGCTAGTAGGTGAGATTGCCCCTGCTACCTGTCAGACTACTTGACATATACTATATTATGTACCAAGTTCGGCTCCTCTTGAAACTATTTTCCTTTCAGTTAATTCCGCGCCGGTTATTGCCTACCTCTTTGCTGGATTATAACCACCTAAAGTGCCGTCGTGAATAAGCATCTGCTCGTGGGCACACTGTGCTGATATTAAAAATGCTGCTATAACAGAGCCTCTATTATTCGAACAGCCATTATCCAAACACTTTACTTTTGAACTCATCTGTTACTCACCTAATGTATTTCTTTCGTGAGTTTACAGCTCTGTTATCTACTAAAATGTCGCGATTTCAACTGTTATATTTCATATCCTAATTATGAAATAATTGTTGATTAGCATTTTAATTCAAAAGCTGCAAGTAGGAGTATTTGTCAAAATATTAACACATTACTATACCTGAAGTTTAAATGCAAATAACAATAAAATAGGAGTCGTTTTATTTTAGGGAATCCAGTTTTAAAACATTATGCGACGAACAATTGACAAAAAAATCAAATAAATTCCGCAAATTGTATGTTACAACTGCATGTTCCGGATATCATGTTACCTTCTGGTTTAAATTATCACTTAAAGTGTATTTGGTGGGATGACGAAATAAATAATGATGGTAATAGTAACAATAACGATTTTATTGCCACATACATAAATAGATGGACATGGCCGATGTACAGAGTGCAAGCCGGATCGCAAATAGATCCTTTACAGTGACTACATTCGCGTTTCCTCTCCAGCATAAAACACACACCAACATACCTTTCCCTAGTTACAACACTTCTAATTGGTATACTGGGATCGACTCAACAGATACTGTGGCAGCGCTAGTTAATCGATCTGCAAGAAGTATTGCCCGCCTCGCGCTCGCTCTTTCTCGTATGCGCACACCTCACTTCTGCCCTTCGCCATCACCCTTCAGGATCAAAGGAACTACTTGGTTAAAGTCTGTCAACCGGAACACTGATTCCACATGTCGAGGAAGAAAGCCATGAGAGGGAGAAAGAGAGAGTAGGGAAGGAAGCCGTTGGATCTGTCACGTGTAAAGAGAGGGAGGTAGAGACAGAGAGAAGGAAAGAGCAGGGGGCGATAATTATTTATCAAGCATTGCCCAATGGTGATCGCATGATTTACTGGTACACAAGATATACATCACGAAGTGGCACCGGCAACAATGCTACGTACACATAAATATCTGCGGATCTCGGAAGCATTCGACTCCAGCATGGAAATACACAGTCGTCGAATCCATCTCGCCAGGTGGTGCTTCCTTAGAACGAAAACTTCACCGAAAACCGAAGCTCCACCTTCGAGATTTCATCTACTGTACTTTATATTTATACCGTACTGTATCTTGTAGCTCGTTCTATATGACCGTACTGTCCTTTTAATTCGTTTCGTCCATTCAGCTGGCATAACCTAGATTCTCGAGCAGGAATAATATTCTAGGGTCGCGCACCTTTAGAACGGTGTCGTCCAAATTCCGTTCTACAGGTTCACTTAAGGACGATTCCTTGCGGTGAGCTCGCACTGTAGATGTGTATGTCTGTGTGTCTCTGCATACGGATATATGTAACTGGATGCATGTGTAGATGGCGTTATTAGCAAACCGACTTGTCCACCTGACATGTGCCTTCCGATTTGGCGAGGAACAGTTTGCCATTTGCGCACGCACACAATTGGTAGATCGTCGTGTCTCTTTCGACTTGGTGCGATGAGGATCGGTACGAATGCTGCTGTTGTTGATTTTGCTGTTGCTGCTCTCTTGACGAGTGACCCTGTACGGGACTTGCGATTTTTAGGCCTTTCAGGAAGACGGTCTTTGCGTCTAGCCTAATGGCTCCGTGGATGCTCTGAAGCTTAAGGTCCGTCAGGCAAGACGCTGAGATATCGTTGGCCCAGGATTCGAGAACCACCCGCTGAGGTGCACTAATTTTTAGCGACCTCGTTGCCGATTCCAGTCTAAAAACAAAGATGATTACTGTTATTGTGGTTTTTGGAAAATGACTGTCTGTGCCAATCCCCCCCATCAGAGATTGTATTTTTTCACTTTTTGACAATTAGACGCTTGCATGTCTAATTGTCAATCATCTATTGAGAAATAAAATTGCATTGTACACTATAGTACTGTTCCACTCCACGATGTGCATATTAAATGTAATGTCTACCTCTGCAAATATCGTATGTATACAGATGTGGGTGCGTTCTGCTTTCGGTTACCGTTTCGAATAAACTGAGCGCGATCTTTCTTGAACAGTATGGTTTCCATTTCGGTACTTGTCGTGCAATTCAAACTGTACGAGGATTCTTTTATATTGCAGGAGGAAACCAGAATGAGTACTTATATTCGCAATTTTCTTTAAATCTTTATTAGGCGCATCCACTAACTAATATAAGTATGATTATATACTCCCATTCTAATGAAACTATAAGTGAAACTATAATATAACTCTACTCGTGTTTTCCAAAGTAAACTACAGATTTTCAACATAATTAGCAAATTGTGACAACTAAAGTTTTCATAAGAATTGTGTTTAAAAGAATAAAATAAAACTGTAACGCACAAGTTCCAAACAGAATTAGATAAGAGCAGTAACTATTTAAGGTTTTGCACTGAGGCAAAACCTTATATGATTTTTCCCGCGGAAATTTATTATCAAATTAAACTTCTGAAGACTGGATGCTTTATAGGGTACATCACAGAATGTTTGTGAATTTTTTCGTACCTGAAAATGTGCGCGGTTCATAGAGAAACTGCATACTCGAGTAACAGAAGTGAATAATAATGTGACTTAAAACTAATTTTCATATTGTTTTTATTTTTTTACAGATTGCCCCGGCCCTCCGCTACATTCTAGAAAAAGACTCGTGCCTCTCGCGTTTTCCAGTTCGCAGATATAAATTTTTAACTAATTCAACATTCAGGTACTCATATCTCCGAAAGGGTTGAGTTTTCAACTTTTTGTTACAGCACTTTTAGGCTTCTACTGATCCCCAAAATACGTGATTTGAGTTTGGTCACAAGTAACAGAATCACCCTGTATAGTATGTCGATTGTTCATAAATATAAATAAACTTGTGAAAAAATGAAAATAAGTCGAACAGTAGATTTTTATCTTCTTAGTAATTATAAACCTGCAATACTGAATACATCAAACCTGATATAAAGCATATTGACACTGCTGTTTAGTCCTTCAACCTTATGAAACATTTCAATCAACTTAAAGAATGCCGCCTGTATTCCCTGCATTAGTTCATATATTTGATCCATGAAAGTATTTGTTTTACTTATACAAATAATTAGGATAATCTCACTACCATCAAGGCACTCACACAATTCACAGAATTGAATACTTCTCGAACGGAAGACATCTATAAAGAAAACACTAAACTTGTATACGGTGAAAAATGCCGGAATTGTAGCTAGCCGTATAGTTTGAAGTTGCAATAAACGAGACAGGCGCCACCTCGAGGATGAAGACGTCAGTTTCGTAACAATCGATCCCTTTTTCTAAGAAGAGGTAAAACGGTATCTCCGCTTCACCTCTGCTTTTCATCCTATCCTATCCAATACCTATCAAGCTTGCAGCACCATTCTCAACCTACTGCCTCTACCCGCCGGCTCTGGAAACCGCGATTCACTCGCGCGGTATTTCATATCTGGCGCAAATCCAATCCTATGAATATAATTTTCCGCGCGAGCAAAGTTTTATTGTAATCGTAAATCCGTCTGTAAATTGCTCGCCACTATCAATAACCCGGTTGCCGTCACTGGTTTTATCGGGTTGGCAATGTCTGGTGAGATACTAAAAGTGCTTGAGTTCTTGCTACTGACGAGCGGTGTTAGTTGAACGTGAGAAGATCGTTTCCAAGCAATTCTTAATAAAGTCATGGAATGATACATATGGATACCAGGATTTATTAATGTAATATGTGTAATATACAATAAGAATATTTAATATGATAATAATGTTTTACTGTCCATAAACTATAAAAAAACAATATATTTACATATACCGCGAAAAGCAAAAATTGCGGTGAATGCATTTTCAAATAAATTCTACGTTTTCCGTAGAAAGTTATTCTAACTTGTAGCGGGTGCCGTTTATTAAAAGATTTAGCGACCGGCCTTAAGGCCGTTCCCTCCAATTCTCGGCGTCCAAGCAGTTTGTCCTGTACCATCCTCTCTGGGCGTCCGGCTTTACTAGCCGAACTCTCCACTCTCAGGAGGACCGGCACCATTGCCGTTCTCTCCTCACCAAGAGGTGCACAGGTACAAAACTCCTGTACTCTCCGGTTGCCGGTGGGCGACCGGAGCTAAGCTTCGTCCTCTCCCTGTCTCCTCCAGGCGGCCGTGGCTTGGTATCCTCGACCTCTTCTAGAGAGTTCGGGTGGACTCCCTCGAATCGGTCCTCGCACGACTTTATTCCTAACCGTTGCTATGTTTTCTTCACCGCTGCGGCGATAATCGATATTGCGGTTGCTATGCGACGTGTGTCGTTACAAACTTCTATAAATAGTACTGTCTGTACTTTTCCTCAAATCATACAAATCCCATCAAAAGAATTTTGTTCAAATGTTGAATAAATTAACCCGTCCTTAATATGTTGCGTAGAATATTACTATTGAAATGAAATGCGGCGCATAGTAACCGCAATATCGATTATCGCCGCAGCGGTGGGAAAAACATAGCAACGGTTACGTAGAAAAGGTCGTGCGAGGACCGATTCGAGGGAATTTTGCCGGACACACCACAACCACGGCCGCCAGAGGTAGGGGAGATCGGCTATTACGGCCGGTTTCAAACCTTTTTGATAAACTCTGCCCGCTACACTATGCATATTTTGCACGGAACAATTTTTTCTAAAACTTTTTGTGAAATTATCGAAAGGATCCGAGAAGTTGTACTTAGCGTTCAACAACAATAAACCCTGTCCATATAAAATATTGTGTCCATTAATGGTATTACAAATGATACTATACTATACAGGGTGATTCTCTCGCGGCCGGGCTCTATTGTGTACCCTAGACTGCTCACGCACAAGCTAGGGCCTATGTAGTGGTGACCCGTCGGAAAAGAGCAGAGCTTCGCTCTTCGGCGGAGTATCAAAGACTGAACTCCCAGAGTTTAATTTTGGGTGGTTTATACAGGGTGTTTCAGTGACTCACGGAGATCGTTCGCCCACATATTCTATGCATCAAAGTAACCCGAAAAGTCGAATAGCAAAATGTCGGAATCTCAACCCTTTCAGAGATATGAGCATCGGAAACTTGAACATTTTAAAATTCATATCTTGAGACTGGATAATGGGACAAGCACAGGTTTGTTTCTAGAACGTGTGGGAAGGCCGGAGGAATCTTAAAAAAAATATAAACAGTATAAAAATTATTTTTAAGTCGCATTATTATTCAATTTTCAGAAGTTTCACTATGAAGACGGATATTTCGGGCCTAAGAAAAATCAGATGCATTCTCTGATCTACCCTCTAAACATCTGATCATAAAAACTCTAGTTCCCTTCTCTAATATCGGCGTAAAAAATTATTAAAAATTACGCTGCAGTGTAACTCCACCACAGTCATATGACAGCATGTCACCCAAAATACAATGTATGATGTCCACATGGTGCTATTTGGCAAATCGATATATTGATTTACAGGTGCACTCTTTCTGTCTTACGCAAACAGAAGCATAACGCCTTCGAATCATTGACCGCCGCTAAGGAATATGCCGTCACATAACTGTGGCTGACTGAGTTTCACTGACGCCTAATTTTTGATAATTTTTCATGCCGATATAGATAAGGCAACTACATTTCTTATGATTAGATATTTAGAGGGTATATCAGAGAATGCACCTCATTTTTCTTAGGCCCGAAATATCCGTCTTCATAGTGAAACTTCTGAAAATTGAATAATAATGCGACTTAACAATCATTTTTATATTGTTTATATATTTTTTGGGATTCCTCCGGCCTTCCCACACGTTCTAGAAACAAACCCATGCGTCTCCTATTATCCAGTCTGGAGATATGAATTTTTAAATGTTTAAGTTTCGAATGCTCATATCTCCGAAAGGGTTGAGATTCCAACATTTTGCTATTCGACTTTTCGGGTTACTTTGATGCATAGAATATGTGGGCGAACGATCTCCGTGAGTCACTGAAACACCCTGTATAGTCGAGACGCGCACTAATTTCTTGGAAAAAGTGGAGCTAACACTTACAGTTTTCCTAGACAAGCTCTAGGATGTAGGTATGTGACTCAAGCGCATCTTGCGTGCAGCTGTACCTACATGAATCACTGAAGTAGGGGCTGCATGAGAATGTTTACAATACTGGGGTATCTTTAGGCAACGGTGACTCGAAACTAAGATTTCTTCTGGAATATTCAGAGGTTTTAGAATGGAAAAATTGTATGTGAAACTACGAGGATGTAACAGGAGCAAAGTTACTAATAGGCTTCGATGGCATTCATTGTATTGTGTATTTTTCGTTCACTCATTGTCAGTGGCGAAATATCTCAGGTAGCAATATCTTATCAATTACCTATAAGCCTCGAGTACGGTTTCGTCAATCTTAATTTTCGTCTTAGTTTGATCTATAGAATTGTCCAGTGGATTTAGGTAAACCTCTGAACTTATACTCTGTATCTTCTGCTTTATTCCACTTACAACATTTGTGAAAGAATTATATTTTTTGAATTTCGAAGTATAAATTATTTACCTCTGCAGATTCTATCCACTCTGTGGATAAGGAAGAGGATACAATTCAAGTTTGAAGCTAGTACAATTCACATTTCTTGTTTCAAGAGACTTGCTGCGTATCAAAGTATTTAAACACGCACAGTCTAATTCCTGAAATCATATGAATCACTATTTATTTGAGAAGTGCCATCAGTACAAAGGTACGACTTCAGATAATTCCTTTATTTTGTTACGTTCCTCGGATTCACACGTATTTTCTTGTCCCATTCCACGATTTCATTGTAAAATATGTATACGTATATCAAAAATGCGTAAATTAATGATATGCCCGATATTTATCTAAAAAGTTTCATTTATCTTTCCGTAACTGATTTTAAATACCACTGCTATTTATTTTATTGCGCAATAGTTTGACGTATTCTTTTGAATTTTCTTACCATTCAATTGAAAATACTGTAAAACAGCATAATTTCTCAGAAGGAGGAAAGTTTAAAAGAAAATGAAAATATGACGAAACGTCTAAATGCAGGACACTGAATCTTAAAATCCTCTTTATTCAAAGCGAGAAAGTCTAACGAATCTAAATATAACCATTAAAATGTTATAATAAGTAGACTTCCACAACCTCCTGTTACTAAATTAGTATGACAAAGATATTTATAATGTGCTTCAAAATTGTATAAAAATTTAGACTCCAATTTTTAGAAGGGAATTGTAGTATGTACTATAATATTGACAGAGAGTTGTAGTTACCAGTAATAATATGAAACCTGGTACCGTATTAGATAAAGTACTGTATAATGTGTTCTAAAGCAAGTAAGCAAGAATATTATACAAAATGTTTCTAAAGAAGAGATCAAGAGAAATAAGGTGAATACTTTTTTTAGAATCTAGGAAGACGTCGTTCTCTCGAAGACGGGTTTCGAACTTATGACCACGAACCTGACACCTCAGAATAAAAACTTATTGTTAGACTAGAGAGTAGCATTTATCCTCGTTTCAGTTCATATTGTACCACCGACCTATCCCTTTTTTCCTTTCTATACAAAAAGTGTCTAATGGTCGAAGTTATGAAAGTATTATCTAATTAGTTATCTAACTGCGCGCTTTTTCTTTATGACAACTTTCCTGGATTCGAATTTCTAACTTCCTATATTTATATAGAGGTTTTACAAATGCGGTAACTACCAAAAAAGACGAAATGATCTATGTGTAATTTTTCATTTTTATACTTTGCGGTAGAAATCCTAACCCTGACCTGGACCCGTCGTTGCTCTCTCTTTCAGCGAGTAACGTCCGTATTTGGGTTAGACAACGTTCGGAAGTGTTTCGGAACCGGGTTAACTCGTTCTTACGGCGCATTAATGTAAGCGATTCAATAAAATCGTAATCTGGTTACAACAGGCAGGATACAATAAGTTTATCGGTGGTTATTACCAGTTAACAACATTACAAGTGCTCGTACGAACAGCGTGTTGACGCTGACCCTAAACAAACCTATGAATAAATTTTTAAATACATTGAGTTGCCAGTCATTGATCACTAACCATAGTCGTCTGTTGGAGCCACACTCGCGACTTAATACCGTTACCTATTTAGATCCACGGGTATTTCCAAGGGGCACACCGGACTGCGAAAACACAGTCATAAAATAGCGCTGTTACAATAAGCACGAAAGGCGTCTACATTAAACGATGACGTTGTGTTAGGATACGCGTAAATCTAAAGGCATACACGATAGATTTATGGCCCTCTTGAGTACAGAATGCTTGGGCCTATCAGGCCGGGACCGCGTCAGTCGGTTTCGGAAACTCATAGCAGAACGATCTTACTATTACACCATCGCGCCATATTCCATCTGTACCTTTGTTTTGGTATTCGCATAAAGTTTTTATTATCAACCTAGTGAAATAATGGTTATTCCAAAAATCACATCCAAACAAGCTCACTAGTAATAGTTAATCACCTTCAGCTGCACTTAGCAAATCGTCCGCGCCAAGGGTAGCACGGTTACCTGCGACTCTGCTACCTTTGCACCTCGAAGACGTTGCGACCCAACGCGAAGGGTAGAGTTGACAGTACTTTCCGCCCAATAAGAATACGACAAATTCGTGATCGCCTACTCACGAACGCATAAATTCTAGAAGCTCCAAAATTTCATCAGACTTAAGACGAACTCTGCAAAGTGTCATCATCAATGTTGATAAAATTATCAACTGTAATTTTGTACCGCAAAGACTTTTTGTAAAGAGTGAATTGGAGGTATGCCATGATTCTGAAAAACAGGTTGGCATCGATGAAGGTGTTGCGGTCTACGGAAACTCAAGCGCCTTCAGGTTAGTTTTAGTTTTCGAGACAGCCGATCAGGAAGAATCTACCTGGAGCAAGGGACACGGTCAGCCCAACGGACAATGGCTCGAGCGAGCCGGACGCACTGTTCAAGACCCAGCCCAGCTGCAAAACACATGTGCCAAACGTGGCATACCTACGAGGGAGACCTTCCACACCACCAGAATCGCAAGACGAGGAGAATTGGGACCCACCATCACCGACGCAGAGCTACTCTCACCCCGCTTTTGAGGGGCGTGCTTCGAACACACTAAGCGGGGTTGGGCCCATTCAGGGTGACCGCTGATTGGAAAAACTAAACGACCAATCAGCGGATCAAGGAAGGCAAACCGAAGGTGTCAACGTCTCAGCAAAGGAACCAGGCACTGGCACTCTTGATTCTTCGTCGGGTAGAACAACCTCGCTCACCGTACCAGTCACCCAATTCTAGCACTCAAGGAGCAATTCGTCTATCCGGAATTGCTCCTCTGTTCGGCACTCGAGCCGAACAGACTAACCGTTCGGCAATCGTAACGAAGTTCTAAGTTCGGTATCCGAGACGGGCGTCTGATCGGTTCGACTCACCATCTCCGCGTCTCATTATCCAACACCGGGATAACAGCACTCACCCACATTTTCGGGCTCCACGCGCGCGACGCAACTTTAATGGTCTTGAGATTTTCTATGTTTAATGCATAAAAAATGTATATTAATCCGAGGTTTCTGAAACAAAATTAGTGTTTATAGTAAGGAGGAGGTCCCAAGAGTATATCTATAAAATTAGAAAATATTTCAATCAGTACAATACAGTATTTATCACATATTCATTTGAAGTGCTTACCAAAACTGGGTAAGAAAAGTATTCGAACGCTGCAAATATTGTTATATTTCAGGCTATTAATATTTGGTAGCACCACCATTAGCCTTTATTACGGCTTTTAACTGACATTGCATACTGTGTACAAGTGTTTTTGTATGGCTCGGTTCAATCGAAGTCCAAATTTCTATTATTATCTCCTTTAGCATTTGTTTTGACGTTATCTCATATTTATGCAGCCTTTTTCCTATTTCTGCCCACAAGTGTTCGATCGGATTAAGGTCCGGGCTTTGAGGTGGAGTGTTGAGAATGTGTGGGGTGTTATACAAAATCCATTCTTTAACGATCCAGGCTGTATGTTTCGCATCGTTGTCCTGTTGGAAATAGAAATTGATCGATATTGCCAATTTTCTAGCATTTTCTTTCAGGTGGTTCTTCAAAATATTTGAATATTTATATTTATCTAATATGCCGTCAATGAACACTAACAATAAGTTTCCAGTGCCATTAGCTGCCATGCAGCCCCACACCATGACACTGCCACCCCCATGTTTTACGGTTTGTTTAAGATGCTTACTTTGCAGTTCTGTATTTGGCTGTCGCCATACATAATTATGACCGTCAGCATTAAAAACATTAAATTTTGACTCATCTGAAAATATTACGTTGTCCCAAATCTATTTTCCTTATTAATATAATTTTTTGCGAACTGCAACCTCTTCCGCCGATTGGCTTTGCTGATGTATGGTTTCCTTATTGGGACTCTGCCATGGTCATTATTTTCCCGCAATACTCGTCGGCACAATTGGGGATGTACCTGCTTTCCAAATTGTTCTTCACCCATGTTTGCTAATTTTGGAGCAGAAGTAGCGGGATTGTTCTTGATTTCCCGAATTATGGCCTTCTCTTCCCTCTTTGTTAATTTTCTCGAACGTCCTGATCGAGCTTTATTCACTATGTTTCCTTCATTCTTCATCTTTTTTATTATATAGTGCACGGTTGATTTGCTTCTTTTCACAATATCTGCAATCTCCGTGTATGATTTCCCATCTTTATACAGTCGTAAAATCATTTCACGTTCACATTTCTGTGCCTCTGACTTTTGTTTATTCACACCCATTATTTTTGCCAGGAACTGGACTAGTGTTGCACCACTGAACTTCAGAACAGTACTGAATGTTCCTCTGTTTACATTTGGCATTGCGGGATAGCCCATAGGTTCAATAACATTGGAGCGTTCGAATACTTTCGTTACCCACTTTTAGTGAGCCTTTCAAATACATAGGTTGCAAATACTATATACAGTTACTCGCTTTAATATTCGGGCACTCTTCGAAGCAGTATAATATTTTAGGTGGTAATCCAAATAACTCAAAGTTGTTTATGAGCTAAGAACAAAAGGTCTTCTTCGTGATGTCTTTCATAAATTTTGTGAAATGTTTATTTTTTACTAATTATAAGGAAAACAAGAAATGATAGATTTTTAACTTTCTTTTCTCAATATTCCTTGAAATTTTAATACATAGGTTTAATAAATCTGAATAAGTTATAGGTGTTTATTTCGAAGAGTCCACCGAAGAAACGGGACTATTTAAATCTACGAGCAATTCGGACTAAAGGACACTAGCCTTTTTTTCGGCTTCACCATCGTCTCAAGGCCCCGACGGGCAATAAATCAGGGATTTATTGGGCTCGTCACCGACACGTCTCGACACCGGTCGAGACACAGCACATCTGCAAAACACGTGCGCCAAACGCAGCATACCTGCGAGGGATATTCCAAGACCGGAGACATTTGAGACTCATCACCACCGACGTTGAGCCGCTTCCACCCCGTTTCAGAAGGGCGTGCTTCGGACACACCAAACGGGGTTGGGCCCGTTCAGGGTGACCGCTGGTTGGAAAAAGTAAACCACCAATCAGCGGTTCAAGGAAAGCAAGCCGAAGGATCGACATCTCAGCACTGGATTCAAGCTGCACTCTTGTTCGACATTCGCGGAGAACAACATCGATCATCGAGTCACCAGGTCAGTCAATTCTGGCATCTAACCGTACGGCAAATCGACACGAAGTTTAAAGTTCGGTATCCGAGACGGGCGTCTGATCGGTTTGAACCACCATCGCCGCGTATCATTCTACCATTCATACGAGTTCAACCCTTCGAACTCCTGATAGTACTCCTTGCTGACCAGCATCCGGGTCATGGTTGCTATCGGAATAATTCAATCATTCGCGTCGTCATTCATCAACTCGTACGTTTTCAAATAGTTACCCAAAATTAATTTGGCAGGTAACAGTTGCCTTCGCGATGCAACAGTGTAATGTGTTATGATGAATCAAAAAAGCTCAAAACTCATCGAAAGTCTCGATTTTTCGTCAGAAATTATGAAAATCGATCATTTTAGGTCTCTTTGATTAATCAAAACTGATTACACCGTGAATCGATCTTGATGATATTTTTAGGACACATATAACTTACTCCGATTTATTAAATCTATGTATTAAAATTTCAGAAAATATTGAGATAAAGAAGTTAAAAATCTATCATTTCTTGTTTTCATTATAATTAGTAAAAAATAAACATTTCACAAAATTTATGAAAGACATCACCAAGAAACCCTTTTTTTCTAAGCTCATAAACAATTTTGAGTCATTTGGATTATTACCTAATAAACTACACTGCTTCGAAGAGTGTCCGAATATTAAAGCGAGTAACTGTATATAATTGGAACTTTTTCTAATTTTACTGACATACTCTTGGGCCCTCCTCCTTACTATAAACACTAATTCTATTTCAGAAACCTCGGATTAATATACATTTGTTGTGCATTAACATAGAAGATCTCCGCGTTTGAATACTTTCGTTACCCACTGTATACTATTTGTCGCCGAACGAGGACGCGGAAGTGCCCACCGAGGATCGATTACTTCAAGTATTTTGGATTAATTATTTAAGTTGAGTTATACCTAGCGAATATGAAAGTTCATTTGTAACGCAATATTGTTATATAGTTGGTCGTATTGGAATAAATTAGTTTTGCACCGACTAAGGTGCTATTTCGCGTTACGTATCCGAAGGCTTACAGCAGACGGACCGGGAGTTCCTAGAACGCTCGTTGTTGTTATGATCGCGATACGAACTGTGTATTGTTATGAGGTGAGCGCGTGACGCGAGCCAGACGGATTAAGCGGGCGAGCGACCGCGAGCGGGTGGAAACTCGGGAAGTTATCAGTATGCCGCTGACCGGGTACGAAGACGCGCTTTGTGTGAGAGTAAGAGAGCGAGAAAGGCGTGAGCTGGCGGGGACGGGTGCGGTTCGAGAGGGTAGAATCGCGCGCGACGAATGGCCAAGGTTTGGGACCGATCGACTGGACGTCCGTGTGGGGGAGGTTCTTGTGTTCCCTTCTTTTCCGCGGCAGGAGGTCTTGGTGGGCTGCATGCGCCTTCGGGACTTGGCTTCGCTATGTTCCGGGGGCGATACGGCATCGCAGCGGTCGGTTCCAGGATGATCGGTCTGGTCGCGGCGGCCTCCTGTTGGCGGTGAGGAAGTCTCGCGTAGGTGGCGATATGACTCGCGCCGGAGGACCGCCGCGGACCGCGTCTCGGAGTGGCGCAGGGGGGCCGAGGGGATTAACCCGCCTCCGCCAGTTGCGTCTCCGCGAGTGAACAAAGCGGCGAAGTGATAGAAAAATAAAATGTTTTTCCATCGAAATTGTGTCTATTTGTTTCCCCGTCGCGTCCCTCTTCGGTGTCGGCGGCCGAACGGAATCACCCGTTCGGTCGACGACACTATTGAAGATTCCGATAAACGATAAGGCTCTGAAGTTCATACGTACAGGCCTGATATAGGCTATTGATGATTCCAACAAACAGGAGGCTTTGTTGATATATTATGTTGTCTGAGTGTTAGAAATATGGATCGAAATATGGATCGCTAATACATCGTCGGTAGAACGTTCTAGAACGAAATTGCGTGTGTCCTCTCCGCGGCTTCGCTCGATGCTTTTGTTTATGCGGGGTTTCGCCTTTTTAGCGCACGTGGGCCTCGCGCGTTATCCACGGCATTCCCCGCCCCCCTCCTCGCCGCACCTGCCCTCACCTTGCCATCGCGACAAACGCGATCGTCTGTTTTTCCGCGAGCTCAGCTCGCGGATACTCCCGTTCATTCCTGTTAAGATCGTCGTTGTGAGCAGTCTGATAATTCATGCATTAAAAACTTGTGCCTTCATATCGAACTCTTCTCTAATGATTTCAACCCTTTTGGACGTCTTCTGTATACGAGTGCCTTGACGTGGCTTCCACGGTGTCTGGTCTGTAGACGGAGCCTTTTCCGGTGACTTCCGACGTGAGATCCACGGTTTCAGTTTCTGAGCTTTCGACGTGCGCTGCCACGGTGTCAATAACGAGACGTGCTCTGCACGGTGTCTAAACGCAACGACGTGCTCTGCACGGTGTCATTGAAGTGCTTCAGCACGTTTGCAAATCGTCTATTCCAACTAGCGACGATCGCCAGCGTGAGAGCCAGTGACCAGGACTCCTGCAGAATCACCGACGCCAGCTTCCTGAGTCTTCGTCCAGCGCATCGCCCGGCTCCAGTCTCCATCCCGGATATCCATCCTACCCGCTCCAAATCAATTTACGTTTCCTTCACCTCCGAATTCCGCGGAAACTGCCTGCCGAGGTCCGGTGAGTCTACCTATATTATTTTGTCAATCGAACCAGCTCAATTGACCCGAACGTTAGTCCGTAATTGCTCGAGGTCTTCACTAGACACTGAGATTTAGCAGTGTGCTCTCATGTCTCATTATCTAACGGATACAGCCACCTTTATTATCTGTACCGAAAAATTTTCTGATTTTTCCTGACTACATTGTGAGGAAAATTAAACTTTTAACGATTGGATATTTATTAGGGTACATCAGAGAATGTCTGTGATTTTTTCAGGTATCATATGGTATACAACTTCGAATTGAAACTGCATACTCGAGCAAGAAAAATGAAAAATAATGCGACCTAATAATAATTTTTACATTGTTTCTATTTTTTTCAGATTGCTCTGGCACTCTCACACATTTTAGAAAAAAACCCGTGACTCTAGCATTATCCCGTCGAAAGATATGATTTTTTTAAACTTGAAATTTCAACCCCCTGTAATTCCAAAAGGGTTGAGATTTCGCCATTTTGCTATAGAACTTTTCGGCTTAGATTGGCGCCTAGAATACGTGGCAGAAGCGGGTAAATGAGTTACTGAATCACCCTGTAGAATAGGATATTTAGCCGCTCGAATATTCCTGTCCGGGGTAATATAAGATTTGGGAGTGATTCAGCGCGAAACTGTAACCGTGTGGTACACCAAGCCTTTACCTTTTCTGCCATCCTAAACCTTTTACCTTTCCGGAGACCTCCGAACCGACCCGAGTATAGTTCGATTGTTATTGTTGTGCCAATAGTGCTCAATGACTGTAGTGCATTGAGATGTGTTTGGACAGCAATTAATAGTCTGGTTATACACCTGGTAGGACTGGTCTCTGGACTGACACCCTGGCGCATCAGGGAAATAATTGGGCAGTTCATTGTGGAATTTTACAAGTAGGTTTACCTGCCCAAAGACATTGTTAGACTTGAGAGAAGCTCGGCGGGTAAGTGTAGCCGTGTGCTACCTCAAACTGTGTCTTTCCTACCCTAATCCTTACTCCTGTACCGATCAATTTGGACCGTTAAGAAGATCTGCCCGAAGAGTATTATTCTGTTAATAGTGCTCATAGACTTGTACTTTGGGTTGTGTTTGGGGCTTAACTAATCTCGGACAGATTTGAACTTGGCGACTATTGATTGGGTTCTCATTACCTTAAAGATTTACGAGCGAGCCTGACCTTTTTCATACTTCCTGTATACCTGCGGGGAGAAAACGGGTTCGCACGGCTGGTGCGTAGCAGGTTCGATCTTGCGACAGAGCTCAGTAGTGCCTCTAGTGCCATTAAATCGAAAAGGAAAAACTTACGGTGAATTGACCGGGCCTCGAAGAGGTTTTACCGAAAAAATTTACACAATTCCTAAAAATTATTTTTAAAAAGGTAAAAGTCGTGAAGTAATGAAGCGTTGTTGTTCCCCGCAAGAACAATATTTAAAAAAATACCTGAGATCAAGGATGCTAAGCAATTTGAATAAATCGCTCAAGTTAACAACAAATCAATTTACAAGTACATAGTACTCATCATGTTGAGAAAAGAGAATTACCACAATTAGCAGTTTGTGGTTTCGAAGGGCAGTGAAACAGAACGCGAGGATTCTATAAGACAGATATGTATTAAGTGTTGATTTTGCCCACTTAATATGATGAGTTTCTGTGGCAAGAATTCATATCTGAATACCCTCGAATTGAATTTGTTATTCTTGGTTCAGCCGATGGGGAAGAAATCATAATTCACAAGAAAAATTATAAGTCAGGCCACAAAATGCTATTTTTAAACAATTCGTAATTAAATTTTTCAGAACAGTTGAAATCGCATTGTTTTGGCATAATGCAGTCGGCGAGCCGTCAGCGTGTTGTAACTACTGTTGTGCTTCAGGATTTGTCGCAGGATACTGTACCGAGTCTCTTGACTACTTGAGCTATTACATAAAATAAGACGTAACTCGCTCTTTAGTCTTAATTTAGCATTGCATTATTTGAACAGATTTAGTATTTATTTCAAATATTAGCTGTTCTTTTCTGAATGACATGAGATAAAGTAAATGAATCCCAAATGTAAAGCAAATTTAACACTTGTTCAATAAACATTTTAGATTTTTGAATTTTTAGTAGCGGCCCTTAATACCGCACCTTTTTTATTTCAACCGGTCGCCAAAGCGCCTAAATGTATAGTAAATAAATTGTACTCCTATGAAGTCATATTGCGGTCGATGTGCATTTCAACAAGAGTTATACAGTGTATAGTGTATTCATCCGACCTATTCCGCAGCAGCAGATGGATGTACTCATGTTACGGGCCTACCGTGCGAGCTCGCTTCTCGTATGAATTTGCTACGAGCTTGCTTCCAAACCTCTCAAGGGGTCTACGGGGCCAGCGTATAGTCACAGAGATCGAATATGTCAAAATTCACTATGGTCCCCAATTAGTCCCAAAGGTCAAACCGGGGGGGGGGGGGGGGGGGGGTATTTGCAGTACAATACTTCCGGGATAATATTTCTGGATAGACATAATTCGTTAAACTTAACAGAACTTGGTTTTTGGATTGTAACAGTGCAATTGGTCACTACAGAGGCGGTTACTTAAGGCTTATACTATAATCAGGAATAGATGTACTGCGAACGGCTAAAATATACTGTCTAATGTCTAATGTACTGATGCGTTTTTCCAAAATATGTAGAAAATGGGGATATAACAATAGCGAACAGCGCTAAAAAAATCGATTTATACAGTTTCATCCCTTGCTCAGAACCACACATTTGAGCCATTTATACTTTCACTATATCTCTCATGAATTTCGAGATATTTAACAAAATATGGTTTTAACCTCCAACTTCAACGCTTATTTTGAACCTCTTAGAGTACGACTCAGCGCGTATAAAGATACATGGGCTAAATATTTTTTTGGAAACTATGCGTGGTATAAATTTTATTACGATCCGCGTTTCAGACCTTGGAACCCACCCTCGTGACTCCCTACTACTAGACAGTTGATAGAACCAGGGATGGGCAAACGTGACTAATTTTACGCTTGATTTTTTTTATTCACGAAGAAAATGCCTTGATTTTTTTTAGTCACTAAGAAAATGCTTTGATTTTTTTTAGTCGCGAAGAAAATGCCTTGATTTTTTTTAGTCACGAAGAAAATGCCTTGATTTTTTTTAATCACGCTGAAAATACGTTGATTTTTTTTAGTCACGAACAAAATACCTTGATTTTTCTTAGTCACGAACAAAATACCTCGATTTTTTTTATTTACGAAGAGATTTTCGTGCATTTCTTTATTAATACGATACGTGCTCGGGTAGGAGCGTATGCAGGCGAGTTTTTGCAAGCGGGTAGAAGCGGATTCGAGCGTACTCGAGCGGATACGAGCTGATTGGTGCTTCTGGGAGTAAATGAAAGATTGCGGACGCATGAAAAGATGCATGGGCGATTGTGAGCGTGTGAGGACGAACTTTTGCAAGCGGGTAGGAGCGGATTCGAGCGGGTGCGAGCGTATTCGAGCGGATACGAGCGGTTCGATGCTTGTGGGAGTAAATTAAAGATTGCGGACGCATGGAAAGTTGCACGGGCGACTGTGAGCGTGTGAGGACGAACTTTTGCAAGCGGGTAGAAGCAGATTCGAGCGGATTCGAGCGGATTCGTGCGAATACGAGTTGTTCGGTGCTTCTGGGAGTAAATGAAAGATTCCGGACGCATGGAAAGGTGCATGGGCGATTGTGAGCGTGTGAGGACGAACTTTTGCAAGAGGGTAGGAGCGGATTCGAGCGGATCGGAGCTGTTCGGTCCGACAGTCCGAACAACTCGTATTCGCTCAAATCCGCTCGAATCCGCTTCTACCCGCTTGCAAAAGTTCGTCCTTACACGCTCACAGTCGCCCGTGCAACTTTCCGTGCGTCCGCAATCTTTAATTTACTCCCACAAGCATCGAACCGCTCGTATCCGCTCGAATACGCTCGAATCCGCTTCTACCCGCTTGCAAAAACTCGCTTGCATACGCTCCTACCCGAGCACGTATCGTATTAATAAAGAAATGCACGAAAATCTCTTCGTAAATAAAAAAAATCGAGGTATTTTCTTCGTGACTAAGAAAAATCAAGGTATTTTGTTCGTGACTAAAAAAAATCAACGTATTTTCAGCGTGATTAAAAAAAATCAAGGCATTTTCTTCGTGACTAAAAAAAATCAAGGCATTTTCTTCGCGACTAAAAAAAATCAAACCATTTTCTTAGTGACTAAAAAAAATCAAGGCATTTTCTTCGTGAATAAAAAAAATCAAGCGTAAAATTAGTCACGTTTGCCCATCCCTGGATAGAACGAATTTGTGATTTGTTAATTCCACTGTGAATTATAAAAAGTAGCTTCTGTATTCTGAAACTAAAAGAAAGTACATGGTTCGTGTCTCCCTATGTTTCCCCGTCGGTTTGTGCACATTTCACAATTTTATGCGGTTTTAACTTTGTTCAATTGATTTGTTAGTTTATAAACTGTCAACACTTTGATGGTGGATTCAACTTAATATCGTTACCTTATGTGGATATCTTTACCGGAAAAAACTGCAAAGAATATATCATCTGTTTGGAAATGCGACAAAAAACAAATCAAGTGGAGTAAGAGAAATTAAATAATGACGAAACGGTTTCGTCCATTCCCATTATTTATCGTTGTCCTGATATTAGTATGGCAAATTCTAAAGCACTAGCCTTTTCGCTGTTATTGTTCACTTCAATTTTTTATAAAGACGTAGTACTATACCGCCTGCTTTTAGCTTTTACTTTCGGAAAAACGTATGACTGCATCATTCGTCACGAAAGTGTTAACCTGATTCAAGAAAAATGTGACAATGTAGATCGTTGATTACCTGAGTCCACGACCGGATTCACCCCTGACTAAAGGGGTCTGCACGCTACCCTGGAATACTGCACCACCGTCGCCAGTGATCCTCAGCATTTCTGCGCCAACCACAACCTGTTCCCGATCTGCCGAGAAGAGAACTCCTCCTCGGGGGTCAGTTACCCGGAATCCCTTAGACACGCAGTCCACGCGATCCTCGCCTGCAAGCATACAAAACCCACGCTTCGATCAGACTTTCTTCACTATTTGCATTTCTTCCAAGAAACTTTGCATAGATAGGATGGACAGGTTGCAGTTGCAATTACAGTGAGTCTTGAAAAAAGAAGCTCAGAAATCTTTGATATGTGAAGTACTGTATCCCTAGAATCAACCCAAAAATGGTTCCGTTTCATGCAGAACGAAAAACTTCGACAAATAAGAAAATTCTTAAATCGTATCGTGTCTTTTTTTATCAGAATTTTTTTTATTTCATATAATAATTATTTCAATTCTCTGAATGCTTTCAATCACATAAATGTTTGGATGAATCTGTATAGCGAATAATAGGGTAATTATATTACCCACAGATCTAGTTGAACGAATAGTACTTACCAAACAAATAGTTAATTATACAATATTTTTCTAAATTATTCTATAATCTTACATTTTGGATATTACATTAATTTATAAACTTGTCGAAATAATTACGTATCCTGTATTTCATATAATCCACAGCATGTACAAAAGCTCTGTTTACTTAGCAGCTAATAAACAAATAGTGCCTAGATCATATTGAAATTAAAAATCTAGCAAATAAAACTTTCAGTACAATCAAATTAATTACGAACAAACGCGACGGTAGTTGCCCAGAGGACACGTCAAGGATAAGTAAGAAGGTTTATTACAGTAATTACGGCTGAACAAACGTATACAGGGCGATATTTTCTATCCACATGGGATAATTAACAATTGTTCTAGAGAGGATGAATTGGACACTTGCAGTAAGGCGAATGGTATTGATATGATTAAATATATTTCTTACCAACAGTAAATCGTGCGAGCAGTCTGCCATCGTGAGCTCTAGCCGAGGCAGTGAAGTTATTCCAGGATTCAAGCACCAGATTTTTACCTCTTCGGGATCTGAGACTCGAGGCTACGAGGGCATCCAGCACCGCAGCCTGACCTCTTAGCTCAATTCCCCCAGGCACGACCCTAAGCGAGCCGATACCTTCCTGAAAAAAACGGAAATGACTCTCATGAAATAAACGAACTGCCTTGAACCCGTCTACCTAAAGAATAGACTCACCGCTGCAGCTATCGCATTCTTTACAAGAAAAAAGAGGACGTTTAAAATATATCGAATCTTCAGATAAAATGGAGATGCAACTCAAAAAAGTACATTTTTTCAAAGGAAGCGAGATAAGGGTTTTGTACATCGTTATGTATACGAAATTATACATTATTTTATTCCATTTAAAATTTTTAGGTTGGGTCCGATTTGGGAACCTTCTTAGCATTGGGCCCAAAAACTGAGTACTCCATTCGAAAGAACGGAAAAAATTACAAAGGAAACAGTATTGAAGTGTACGAAACTTTACTTTCCTCAGAAGATCTTCAGGGGTTTCCATCTTTTTCCCCCACCCTGTATAACGCGAAATGCCAACTTAGTCGGCGGGAAACTAATTTATAACAACACGACCAACTATGTACATATAACAACGCCGTGTTACAAATAAATTTTAGTTGTCGCTAAATATAATTCAACTTAAATAATTACTAAATTAGTAATAACAAGCAACAATTAGCAGTAACAAAGTAATTAATCCTCGGTGGGCACCTCCGCGTCCTCGTTCGGCGACAGTGGCTGTGGTACAAAATTTGCAAACCACTCCCATAAATAGCAAAAAATGTAGAATATGTAGAACAGAGCTTATTGTACAGAAATTATAGCAACTAAATAGAGCTATTGAAATCCGATAACAATTATTCCTGACCTTAAATATTTTAATTTTCTTTTGTAACAGTAACATTTTTTGTATGAGTGATTCGCTTATCATGTACATGAATCAAATTTTCATGGCCAATTGAGGAATGTTTCTGCATCGTTTCCGTACCATTCTGAAACTAATATTAAGGTGCATCACTATATTTAACTGAGGCTGTAATTTTTTCACTATTGAGAGTAGTAGTTGCCGGTTACACTAACAATATTATTACGTACAATAATGAAATTAAAGAAATAAACGAAAGTACATATTTTACCACAGAGTTCTATTGTAGTGCGAGAATATGAAAACACGTCAAACTTCCGACAATACAATGCGCTCTGGTTTTTTTTACAACTTTGGGTAAATTATATTGTCGACTTACAGTGGACTAAAATTTTCATTCCAAATTATATTAGCACTTTTGTGTGAAATACGTTAACACAGTCAGCAAAAAAATTCATGGCAAGATTTCTCTTTTCCCCTCTTGATGTTTCATCCTTTTTTACTTATGATATTTTTTATCCCGTAATATTTGGTAATATTTAAGTCTAGTTTTCAAATTAAATATTAATTAAGTCTACTATTAGTTCTGTTATGTCAAACTATGTCACCGTGATTATACATTCTGAAGAAAACATTTTCTCCCTCCCTAACAATCAAATTTGTTAAATATCAAATAAATTAAATATTGTTTTTAATCTAGCAGATGCAAATTTGCCTCTCTGCACAAAGAAAATGCCAAAAATGATTTTCTTCTATATCAACAAGCTTCGATTTAATGACTTTGTGTTTCAATGAATTTTTCATTTCCTCGAGTGCGTCTAAATATCGGCTCTTTGACTCCAGGGATTCGTGACTATCTGTTTCGCTCTCGATTCATTATAGTAGGTGAACGGAATTTAATTTCAATGCGCCAAGAATAGAATAAATTGAATGTACTTTTATTAGAATATTGCTTTTCTAGAAGAGTCACTGAATATAGGTGTTAAGGCTCTTCGCAGTGATCTTTAACTTGGGCATACGTGACGTTAATATAATATCCGCCTACTCGAAATATATTGGCATAAGCCATCATGATGACACTGCCTTCTTCATTAAACCTTTAATAAGAACCGAAAGAATCTGATAAAATCTACTGAAAAACTGTTCAGGGTGACTATTGCTCCAGCACAATATCTACTTGTAATGGAACAAATATTAGAAAAGTTTATCTAATTGTGTGGTCAACAGTTATTCGAATAAAAGTCCAGTTAAGACGAACTAAAATGGTTTCTATTAAGCAAAGAGTTTCATCATTTATTCGAGTTTTTCTGGTCTTGTCTGAAGGAGGACTCCGACAAATGATCCAATTATTAAATAAAACTAGCCTAACAATATGTCAGTTAAATATAAACAATTGGCCTATGTGAAAGATTTATTACAGTGTACAACAAAACCATCGACATTTTCACATCTCTCAAGATTGATTTTGACGCTGGAAAATCATGAGACATTCGTAAAGCCGTGAACGCATGCAACTGCAATGAACTAATAAGGGACATGCGCAAGAAACTGCGCCTAATGGGCTCTGCTTCCGCTTTGAAGAATAGCGTCTTTTAAAAATGTCGCATGATCGCGCGACAAATGGACCGTTCTTCCTGTTGGCATAGTTCGCAGTGGCATCTACACTGCAACTGTATTGGTTTCCAATGATTGACTGACGGTTCGGAAACGATTGCGACACACACACGTCCACCACTTTCAAAATCCTTTTCCACTCATTATTACAATGACGACCTGGATGTACGCCAGTTGTTAATATCAGCGATTCTTTAATATTTTATGAAAGAAACTATTAGGTTGTTACATACGAAATGTCCACATTTTAAGCCAAAGTTTAAATGGATGAATCTTCTTCAATAGAAAATACTTCTTTCTATAAACTTTTTCAAAAATCTAGCAGGCTACCTAATTTTTAATTTCGTACAGCCTTAGATTTTTGGAAGTTATAAATTTTTCATTAGCTTAATTTTGAAATTCGTATCACTCGGCTTGGCTCGACGTCACGCTTACTATTTCATGTCTTCTGTATTTTATTTATTATTCGTGTGATCAACTATTAACTGATGAATTGCTAATTGAAAGAGCAATCAACATAATTGAATTGGTAATGTTGCGCGTAAACATATTTCTAGAATTATGAATCCACACATAACATTGAACAAATTATTATCACGACACAAATTATACATACGATAGCTAAGCATTTGTTATGAATTGGGACTTTTCAACTCAATCAGTTGTTGATCCTACTTAGCTGCGGCTTATTTTGTGTTGTATTGATCGTAATATTTGTTAAATGGTCGAATCCCAATTATCGGAACTAATCAGGAAACAAATGTGTTCCTCTAGTAGAAATTCGGGATAATTTTAAGAAGAACAGCCTTGTCGCTTGTGAAATAATTTGAAACTCTGTTGGGTTGCACTAGCATCTAGTGAGCCAACAAGTTCATGACTTATTGCAACTGATAACGGTATCAATTTTCGATCAGACGACACTGTTATAGTTGTGTACGCTTCAACTGCAAAGATCATACTAAAATATTACAAAGAGGTGTTATTTCGGTCGGTAGCCTCGATGACTTTACCTCGAAGAAATAAATACTGCATAAAATGTCTGGCGGTAGAATTAGTCGCCAGTTAGTTGTAAACTTCGCTGCTACTAGGAAAATCATAGTGACAGATGCACTTCAGAAGACTGAATAAAATTGAGCGGCTATTTTCTACAAAAGCTCATCTTTCAAGAGGACAGCTGCAACTCAGATTCCAATATTGCCGTGGCGAAAGTCGACTGAATGTCAGTTATTCTATTCGTTCGTCATTACAGTGATAAATGATAGGGCACATTTGTCACAGCAGGGGAACCAGAAAATCATATTTTCAAAAAAGTATTGAAAGCAATGTTTTTCGTCCAAGTCTAGGAGAATAACATAAAATACAGTTTTGTGGGTGCTACTTTGATGTCCGCAAAACTAGTTCCGCTGGTTTGAACCATATAATAATATATTAGGGTGTGTAGTTTTGTGACAATACCTTAAGGTGTCCTCGTTTCTTCGCACTTCGCTATGTACCTCGTTTAACCAGTACTTGATAACAAGAAACGGTTGAAAGTGACTAAATGCAGGATCTCGCTCAAAGTAACTCTGTACTTTATACGTCTCAGGTTGGTTTCGAAAGAGCAGAGTTCGATCTAGTACTAATTGGGCAGAGCTTCGCCCTTCGGAAGGGGGATCAAACAGAATCTCCGAGTTAGATTTCTGGTGGATTTGTATACCCACAAATCTGTCTCGAGAGTGGCGAAAACTCTGGTTTTGCCATACGAAGGCGGAGAAGGAATTCTGGAAGGAATCTAGATCAGCGTGTGAAACTGACCCGATTTCCCACCTTGGGGGAGGTTGTGGTATGTGGGGATGGTTGCGTCTGAACAAGGCTAGATTCCCAAAAAACCAAATCTTGAAGCACAAAAGTGAGTCTGTGTGAATCGGTTTTTAGAATATTTCTCAGTAAGCAATGAAAAATCGTCTCCAAATAATGAGGATGTAATGCGACCGAGGAAAGTCGATTGATTCGAACCGGAAGAGCATAGAGACAAGCTGAACACACTGTTCGCGAGAACCGATCACTCTGACGAATACCTGGGAAGGAACACGATCTTCTTACAGGTGCCATCCTACTCAGAACTCCAACAAGAGACGTCCATGAATGCAGGCCAGCACCAAAATAATAATGGCAATGAGATGCGACCAGCCGAAACTCCAACCTGAATGGGGGCGGGGGATGTGCAACATAGTCGGAGTGGGTTTATAATGCCAGGGTTACCGCTTCGGGAGCCTTCCAACGTTATGCAGTTAGAACATTTCAAATTCGGAAAATTACATAGAAAAAGACACACCCCTTGAGCTGTATTGATTTCGATGACCTTGAATTATGTTGTCAAGGCCATTGACCCCCAGAATACGTGATTTGATTTATTGCACCCTGATTGATTTATCACTGACTCACCCTGTATAAATACGGGGTGGGGAAAAAATGATGGAAACACCTAAAGATCTTCTGAGGCGAGTAAAATTTCGTAAACTTCAATACTGTTCAATACTGTTTTCTTTTTGTAATTTTTCCGTTCTTTCGAATGGCGTACTCAGTTATTGGGCCTGATGCCAAGAAGGGTCACAAATCGGACCCAATTTGAATATTTTAAATGGAAACCACTACTTTTTATTGCAAATTTGGATTCTACGGGAAATTTCACGTCCGAATATGATGTTTTTTAATATTAGAATAATTAATTTTTGGGCCTGAAAATGGGCCCGAAACATTGAGAACTACGGGCACGCATTATTGATAAGAGGTCATAGATTTTTCCCAAGATAAGGGAATACAAACTGAATAAAGTCAGACTTAAATAGTTTGCGCTGCGGAAAGTATCATATACGTCAAGTTAGTTAAGTGGGCATTATCGGATGTGAAACACGTTTGAATTCTCCTAGGTGTAAAATAAATGTTTATTGAATAAATATGTATAATAGTAATGTGTAAATATTAATAGATCCTTTGTACAATACAGTACGCTCGGAAGCTAGAATGCTGTAGTGGGGTTTTAACTGTAACATTAACAAAAATATCAGGTTTTTTAATATATCCAGCAAGCTTTCAGGAACTTTGTTCAAATCGCGGCGACTTCCTTCTTTCCTGTGTAATTAAGCACCAGTAACAGATAATAATAATCTTGGCGGTATGATCGATTTCATTCGCCATTATAAACCACGCAAAACGTCTCTTTCATTATAGTTATCAAAATTAATTGACTCATTGTCAGTGTCTGGCAGCGATTCATAGCGAACCAAACTTTCGCTTGAGTGCCACTGGAATCGCAGAGCAGCAACCAGAATTGATTCGATTAAAGCACGCGAGTACCACTTTATAACCGCCAGTATGTTTTCCCAGCTCACGAGCAGTGCGCGTTGCAGTCGGGACCATTATTGTATGTCTCGCGTTTATTTTAACTTTCATCCTGAGCGTCCTCGTTAAACTCGGCCCAGTCGAGCATATCCAAGCGAATCAAGAAAACACGTTTACATTGCTGGTTTTTCGGTAAAGGTCAGTTGCGATTTACAACGACCATGTCATAACGGAGGAAGCTTTTTTCATGCTTCATGTCTTGTTCGTGAGTTTATAATCAATAGTGACAAAAATCTGAAGGAATTAAAAATTAACTTAAATGGCATTCCACTTAACTCAAATACCCAGAATATTTTACTACTGCTAAAATCTGTAAGCAACTAATTGATCGAACCAGAAACTTAGTCATTACTCACTTACAGACGCCCATTGAAACCATTGCACATCATTTCGAATATTTGATACAGCAAACGCTTATTATTAATTTTCTTGTTGAACACAGTGATTTTGTCAATTGCTTTTTGTGTACTGTTTTTGTAAGTTCTTGTACTGAAGGTTATTTAAAGGTCATCCCAATACATTTTCACTATGGTTATAATTAGATAAAATCCCGTAATTAAAAATATGTTACCCCGTAAAGAAATATGACAATGGTAATTATATGGAAAGGACCACACCTCTCCGATTTTGATGAGCTTGAAAATATTATCAATGGTTTCATTCGTAACAACTTTATAACTTCTCAGAAATTGGTAAAAAATTCGCAATTCGATATTGTGATAAATGATTTAGGAACAAAGATAAGAAAAGAATTTACTGTATTGATTTCTTATTATCGTACGCACAGCTGACTTACAATACGATAGAGCATTGCCTAGCAAATGAACTACTTTTAACTGATATTTACGTTAATTATGCAGTTCAGTCGCACGATCAATTATTCAAAGAAGTCACAATTAATCGTGACATTTTATTTGCGACGGGAGTTCAGGTTATATCTGACGTGTCTCGTATAATAATGCTGTATAACAATATCGGGTTATCGGGTCTATCGATGATGGTCATCTCTAGAGCGAGAGCTGCTTGGTTAAACACCAAGACCAGGGTAGTGCAGAGTAATGTTTGATCATTCCTCACGCCGAAATTTGATAAAACAGCTAAATTTTTTATGATTGTATATTTATGAGGATGGATCAGAAAATGTTCCTGATTTGTCTCAGGCTGATACGTACCCGTGATCGTACAGAAACATCATACTCCACCATGAAAATCCAATAATAATGTAACTTAACACTAATTTTCATACTATTTCTATTTTTTTGCCAAATCGCTCCGACTCTCCCACAGGATCTAGAAAAAAGCCCACACTTTACGCATTATCCAGCCTAGAGATATGAGGTTTTAACCGTTCAAATTTCAGACGCTCGTATCTGCAAAAAGATTGAGATTTTACCATTTTGGTACTGGACTTTTAGGCTTGTCTTGACGCATAGAATACGTGGTTACAACCGTTGCACGAGTCACTGACTCACCCTGTATAAACCACCCGAAATCATGCTCATCAGACTCATTAGAATCTCAACCTTCCAGAGGGCGAAGCTCTGCTCTGTTTTAGCAGTAGAACGTGCTCTGTACGTTCTAAGCATTTCCCCGACGCGTTGCCACGTTAAGAATGCGGGGTTATTCTTGTGCAGAAACGTGCATCTAGTTCACTTTCGAGAAATACTTATACAGTTTGTACCAAACAATTCACTAACCAAATATTCGCGAATAAATATGAGAAAATCGAACGAGACTACACACAAGGTATTATATCAAAAATTAGACATACACTTAACATTTCTGTAACTTCACTTAAATCATATACAATATACAGGGTGATTCTGTGAGTGTGAGGATTCTCTACACCACAGGGTCTATGCATCGAAAGAAGCAGGAATGTGCAAAAATAAGTAATACAAATTTTGGTAATTATTTACAATTGGGCACTCCTCACCGATTTGGCTGAAATTTGAATATGTTGTACTCTTCGATACGTAGATTGCAGATATACAAATAAATATTGTCGCTCTCTTTCCGTTCTTGAGATATCAATAATTATGTTAACTAATTGTATAACAATAGGTAGCGCTCTGCCGATTTGGCTGTAAATTAAATATGTTATAGAGCTCGATGCGTAGATTACATATTTGCGAATAAAAACTACCGATCTCTTTCTATTCTTAAAATATTAATGATTACATGCGCGAAAATGCACTATTCTTTACAGGCACTCTATGAAATATTGTTCTCCTTATCGAATTTCATGCATTATCATTATATTATACGTTAGCGCCCCCTTCCCCTCACCTGACTTCTGACTATTAAACGTATTAAGTGTCATTAGGCTTTACAATCACAGGTCAGGTCAGTGCCAGATGAGGTGAAGGGGGCGCTAACGTATAATATAATGATAATGCATGAAATTCGATAAGGAGAACAATATTTCATAGAGTGCCTGTAAAGAATAGTGCATTTTCGCGCATATAATCATTAATATTTTAAGAATAGAAAGAGATCGGTAATTTTTATTCGCAAATATGTAATCTACGCATCGAGCTCTATAACATATTTAATTTACAGCCAAATCGGCACAGCGCTACCTATTGTTATATAATTAGTTAACATAATTATTGATATCTCAAGAACGGAAAGAGAGCGACAATTTTTATTTGCATATCTGCAATCTACGTATCGAAGAGTACAACATATTCAAATTTCAGCCAAATCGGTCAAGTGGACACTATTTTACAGAGGATTTTAGGAATAAATGTTTTTCATATAATTGTTAATAACTCGAAAACGAAAAGAGAGCGACAATTTTTACTTGCAGACCTGTCATCTACGCATTCAACTCTACTACATATTCAAATTTCAGCCAAATCGGTGAGGAGTGCCCAATTGTAAATAATTACCCAAATTTTGAATCCTAGAACGAGCTCCAATGTAGCGATTTTGTCTTTATACAAAATCTGATTACAATCAGCTACAGCGCTGTAATTTGATAGAAAATCCGAGTTTTTATGATCAGATATTAATGAATGGTCACCAACGAACCATATATGGGCCGTCCCCCAATGGTCTCCCTAAGAGAACAATGACGATTCAGCCGCATTCGCTAGAGAGCAGCTATATGGAGCAAATATTCTCGTAGAGTATAATTCATAGTGAAAGTGGTAATTACTTGTGCAAACAGTGTAATTATTGTGCAACATGATCTGCAAAATAATTATACTGTACATATCTACATTTATAGTTACTACAAATGCATGGAAATTGAAGGTGTGAAGCGCGTGCCTGGACTATATTTAATGCTCGGATAGGTCAACTCTTTTGCGTACCGCCAACAATTTTTGGCCGGAACCTAAATATTTAAATTGAGTTGTAAGCAATTCGTAGTAACAGGATTGCATCAGAATAACTTATAATACGTTCGTCACATTACACTTGTATTCCTCTGATATGACAATGAAAGACTAACAAGATGAATTTGACGACTGATAACAAAGTATGGCAATGGAACTACTGTTCATGAATATTCATTTGGTATGAGACTCAAGATCGATGGAAGGCTGCTTCATTAAATGGACCAGAGGCAAAGAAGACAATTGAGGCCAGTCCATTTGAGAAACGATAAGGCGGCAGGCTTTGACCGTGAAATATGTGCACAGACACACGTGGCACAAAGGTCCTGGCAGTAGGAAGAAGAATCGATTTAGCCGTATATCGCGATATTTGACTTCTTACTACTTTTTGCGACTATTCAAAGTTTTATCGTCATGTGAATTCCACTACTACATAATACATGACATCGCATACGGAAACTCGGTATTTCTTTAATGAGAGATATCCTTTCAATTACGAATTCTCTGTGTCATTAACCGTAATCTCTCAAGTTGATTGAATGGGAAGTTTCAGTATAAATATTTGTTTGCATGAGGTTAAAAAAAAAATTAGTTATTTTGCTTAGCTATAATGCAGTGAAAATTGATTCAAGAAAATGTAATATTAGAACATAACATGACTAGTTTCAATTCATGAAAATATTCACTGATTAATTAGGTGCTCTGTATTGAATAAAGCCCTCTTCATATGCACAATACACTCTAATCAATATTCCTGCTTCCACCCTCTGCTAGCTGAACGCAATATTCTTACAGAAAAATTTCTGAGATTACAATTCATACCAGTACTAACAGAAAGAAATTAAGTTGTCGCTCTATTTATAATGTAATTACATATAAAACACACGAGATCCTGATATAGTGTTTTACAATCATTTCAATGCAGAGGTACAAAGGGTACTATAAGAATTTATCGACCAGCAGTAGGCCAACAAAATGCATGTTTGTCTACGCCACTTGTCCCAATAGATGCTTATTCCAATTTTAATTGTCCGGCACACAAAAGCAGCAGAGCACTAGAGCATAAATGATTGGCATTGCTGAACAAGAGTGTTGGGTTGCCTGTAACGAAAGTGTATCACCACTAACAATTTACTGTTGGCAAAACCGCGATATTCTCTCTATTGATGCCCCCGTTCAAAAATCTGCATCGCCAAATAGCTAATACAGGGTGTCCCATTTTAAAGGAACCACCCAGATATTTCCCCTCAGGTAAGATTTAGAGAAAAATGTTTCAGACAAAAGTTACTCTGTTCGAAGAGGGACATTCAACGGTGGGCAGTAATGTTTTTCTGGTGGAGGCGCCTCCGAGATCTGGTGTTTTTTTAAACGGAACCACCACTTTTTTTACGCTAGACACATAGCCTAGCTTCAGACAAATCCATCGACCTGTATTGAGTTGACCTTGAGTTGTCATTCAAGGTCATTTTCACGTATTTGAAGTTTCACGCATAAAAAGGGAAATACATTTCAAACGCTCATACTTATTGCGTGTAACATTCGTCTACTAATACCTATTGCTGTCACTGCTATGTTTACATAAAGCATGTACTTAAAATTGGAAATCTTACGCAGAAACTAGAGTAAAGTTTTTTATTAAGAAATTGAAATGCATCTGATGGTTAATTTTGTTTTTGTGGCAATTTCTTTAATATTTCCTTTACAATGACTTAGATTGCCGGAAAATGTTTGAGAAATAACTTGTACATCTCGTAAGAATTTCGAGTCTATTCGTCTCAGGTTCAGCGCAAAGCGTAAAAGACCTGCGTTACTACACTTTCACTCTATTCATTGTGAGTTGTACGGAGCATAATACAGAAACAGAAAAAGGTACATAAAACTATCTAACGAGGTTTCTCCATTCCGTGTGCTATTGTTCAGTTGCAAGTGTAGACGGAGGTTGACCACAAGTAAATTGTTAATAAAGTTTCAAGTCTATTGCATATTAAGTAAACGTACCTAATAGGATAATTTAAATAATTTGAACAAAGCTGAACGAAGAAGAGATGAGTGTGTCCACTTCTATTGACCATTTGAATATATTAGAGTTGAAAATTAGGTAGAGAGTGAAGAAAGTTATGCTGCTTTAAATTTAATTCATTCTATCTGACTTATCCCAATAAATCGAGAATTCTAAATGTGATTATTGTAATTTTAATTGTAATCTCTTACTGTAGGTTATTATAATCTTCAGTAATTGTACTTTCGGGGGATATCACATATTAAGCGAACATGGAAATTAAAAAAATATTATTCATCAATTTGGAAATATATAGGTTTCTTCAAAAAATATATTAAATTTCATGAAACCCCACAAGGAAAAAGCCAAAAAATCGACAATTAACACCTATCAATTGCATTGTAATTTTTGGAGAATATCAATAATTCTGGCTTGAATAACAAGACCTCTGACAAATGCATCTGTAGGTTTTTATTCTATACTCTTCTTTCGCTTTTCCAATAAAGTTCACCCCGATTTTACTGCCGGTTGCATTGAAACACCCAACATGTACGGCAGTAAGTAATGCAGGTACCGCTGGACGAAGAAGTAGGTGAGGAGTACTCACTGCAGGACCTAATGAAATCCAAATAACACGTTTCACTAGCGTATATCATCGTAGCGACACCCCCGCGCGACGTGCCTCGACTGTTCGACCTCAATAAATTAAGACAAAGCGCGTTATTTACAGGGATTATAACAGCGCCTCGCTTTCAGGCTGCAGTGCTACGAATGAGCCAATAGAACGGGTGCTCACTTTGTCGTACCAATATCACACTGTCAAATAAATTTTAGCTACCTGTCTTCTTCCTTGTGCCCCATCTTAAGTACAAAGCAGAATTTCATCCTCACTCAGGTGGTTTTAGCTTTGGGATCATAACATGGTTTAAAGACATAAAATTGAAAAAGGTTACGGAAAACAATACTTTTACGTTTACAACTGGAATCGAATTTTAATTTTTATTATCCTTTTTATAGCAACAAACTACGCATTCCCAGTAAGTACGCTAGTCTCCAAAAAAAAATAAAAAAAAAACAGAACAAGAAATCTTATAGTTAACAACCTTTTGTTTGAATATCACATGTGTTAGTGGATAATGGTAATAGACGTAACACCACGTCTTCCAATTATTTGTATCGCTCGATTATGGCGAATTGCCGATGGACGTGACATCGACATATACGTCGCTGATCGTTTTCAGTGGTTAGACGTAGACGTCTATATCACGTCGTTGTGCGTTAAGGGATTAATCGATTGCTCCTGGTAGATAATTTTAATTTAATTCTGGTAATTAATGGGGAAAAGTTAAAGAAGGCATTCTAGGAAAGCTAGGTTTATTGAAATATGCACCTCCTGATCCAGTATTATCTATACCTGCATAGGTATGCACAATTACTCCTGAACAAATAAGAAAAAAAGTATATACAAGAATTTATTCATCATGTGCATATCTAATTACTGTGGCCTAATGATTTGATGAAGTCGTTAGAAAATGGGACACAAATGGGACATATAGAAAAGGGGACACACCTCCGATCGATCTGTCCTTCTGGCAGGTTACAGAGGTCATGGTACTGAGTTACCACGTACTTGAATTAATTGGCGGACACTCATAGTTTTTGAGATATTTCACTCTGAAGTTGCCGAAATGCACCGCCTAAGCCTGTTACCACGTATGACTTTATCCAAAGATTATTGTGAGGGGCTCCACCGGTGTCCAGTGCTGACATATGTAGATGTACACATGACGGTCACAGGTCAGGTCAGGTCAGTGCCAGATGAGGTGGGGGCGGGGGGCGGCGATCAGCCGCTCCCTACTTATTTTCCGGTACTATTTCGGAAATGTACTTAAACTGCAAGTTTCCAAAACTAGTACCGCAAAATAAGTAGGGGGCGACTTATCGCCGGCCCCCGCCCAAACTCATTTGGCACTGACCTGACCTGTGACAGTAAAGCATAATGAGACTCGTCACATTTTACAGTTGCGCCCCCTTCCCCTCATCTGGCACTGACCTGACCGGTGACTGTAAAGCATGATGAGACTTATCACGTTTTACAGTTGCGCCCCCTTCGAGTATCTAGCATTGGCCTGACCAGTGACCGTAAAACACGGCCAAACTTATCTGGAATGTTAGTATCACAAATGTGACTAAATTGCAGTACCTGATGACGGGGGACGGATACGTGGTAACAGGCTCAGAGTGTGCATTTTGGTAACTTCAAAGTGAAATATCTCAAAAACTATGAGTGACCGCTAATTGATTCAAGTACGTGGTGACTCAGTACCATTGGAACTTTTTATTTGTAAAGCAGTCCCGGCCAGAATGAAAATATCGACCACTATGAAGTATCTGACCTGTAGTCCAGCTCGGACCAAGTGCAAGGCTCAGGACAGGTAGACAGAAGCTCCTACTGCTTAAAACTACTTCCCCTCTACTAAGCTACTTCTAAGACCGTAAATCAAAATCATCGCAAATTGATCATCCTTTTTATCCAAGCTAGACCTTAACCAATTGCACTCCTATGCCGAGTGACTCGACTGAGAGTAACCAAATTGAAATAATTAAGAGTGCAAAGTGTTAAGAGAGAAAGAGACAAGCTAAACCTGGCCAACTCTTATCTATCAATTGTTTATGTTAGAATTTTCTTAGCACGTCAGAATGCATACCGAAAACATGCAAAGGCAATGGATATATTAAAGAACAAGGAAAGTGTAATAAGAATCAGTTTCAAGGGGCCAACGGCTAGAGCACGTTCTGGCACGATTTAAACGGGCACGACAGGCACACGGGCTATAAGTGGGTACGGTGTAGCTGGGTACGATGGGGCGCGAGCGACACGTTGACGTGGGCGCAACTACACTAGCAATTGCACATATGCAGGTGGCACGACGTGCAGGACATTAATACACCTCACGCAATTATCCCGAGGTGGACGAGACTCAACCAACTTCGGCCAGTAATCCGACTCGTAGCCCTGTCAGCAGCTTGGTTCCTCGCCCCTCTGCCTCTTTCGCATTATCTCCCAACACTGCAATTTTGTGTTGCTCCAACTGCATGAGGATTAAATCGCGAAATGTACGCGGGTTTCTAGGTCTGGACTTA
Source organism: Trypoxylon attenuatum (assembly GCA_963989405.1). Taxonomy (NCBI): domain Eukaryota; kingdom Metazoa; phylum Arthropoda; class Insecta; order Hymenoptera; family Crabronidae; genus Trypoxylon; species Trypoxylon attenuatum. The sequence continues at coordinate 22,619,671 of OZ022489.1, forward strand.
GCCCCGGATCACGTGGTACGTGTCCATTGCTGCGGACTCAAGAAACCGAATAATTAGTCCAAGTAAGATTAGTTAGACGGCATGCAAATGTTAACGTATTCTGACTTCTTGTGCTACGTACGACTTATTCGTATTACGGTTGTCAAGAAATCTGCTACTTTGCTCGTAGAATGCGCGTGTCCTGCAATTTTCGTAATATAGCCCACTACTTGAAGCACACGCGATTCAGTTTACCGTTACGTATATTTATACTGTAAAAAATAGTTAAAAGGACATTATGTGCTCAAAATCCTTATTGGAAGATAATAATAGGTTCGAACATATCAAAGAACGAGTTGTAATTGTATAGCATAAAGTCAAACCTCAGTATTAGCTAATTGTAAGAAGGATCAGTCTTCGTTTCAGTAGCCAAAGTGAGCGGCGTGTTTTAAGACGAAGAACAGTCTGTTCAATTGAGATTTTGTCATTAAAACCCACCGACGTACTCGCTCGGCCATTGACGCTCGAGACAATGCGTCGGCCTTCGATCTCTTCGCTGGCTAGTCATAGAAGGGAGGCGAAACGAAACCACGATCGATGCAAGATTGCTCCTGGAATCGAGCAACACCGCGCCAGTTTTGCACAGGTCGTCGTGAAATGCCTTGTCTGGGGAAAAACACTCTTGGCTAGACCGTGGACAAAATCTTTATTTAATCAAGATTTAAACTTGTCGGACATCATTTTCGTTCGTTGAAGATATGATTGCAAATACAGATATTGAATGGCATGATATTGGTGCAATAGACTTTATTATGACCTGAAATAGATTGAGTGAAGTTCTCAACGCAAATCCTGAATTTATGCATATTGACGAGCATTCTGATCAAATTCTTTGAAGTATATACAGAGTGTAGGTGGTCCATTTGAATTTAGAAGATGAGAAACATCTTGTGGATGTGTAGTGGAAGAAAATTTAAGGTGATTGAAAATGATGACCTTTACGGATAACTCAAGGTCAACTCAATATAGTTCAATGGATTGGTCTTGAACTCAGCTACGCGTTTGGCGTAGAAAAGGATGATGGTTCCATTTACAAAAACCAAGGTCACCTTCAAATTTCGGAGGCGCCTCTACCTAGAAAAAAACGAAGTCCACCACTGGATGTCCCCCTTTGGATAGACAATCTTTTGTTTGAACATTTTTTTCGAATAACTTATATTTTCGGAAATAATCGAAGTGTAAGATTCTTTTAGGACACCCTCTATAAAGGGGTAGTTTTCTGTTATTAATGTTAACCCTGCCTTCTTGCATGGGGTTACCTACTTCTTTTCAATATTCTGACAGCTGAGGTCAAGCCGAATTCGACGACCTTTGGTCGAAGGCTTTCGGGGGTGGTTCATCCCTCGAGGGGTTGAGATATTCTAATTCGAATAACTGGTAAACTATAAGGTTTAGAGTAAATTTTGTTCAACAAAACTTGCGTGGTATAAATGGGACTTTCGTCTCTAGTTAATCATATTTTTCAGATGTAAATATTTTTATAATTTACTTTTAAACAATTATGTTTTTCAACAATGAATACCTGTTCTTTGTATTGCATCATGATGCACGATCGCATGACGAGTCCAACGATGTAGATCATTCGGTAATTTAAATCACTCATTGAAAAGTGTGCAAAATTTTGAGTTACAATAACAAAAAACAGGTGGACTTATAAAAAAGTATTATTTATAAAACTGACCGATACTGTCTTCACTTTCCAATGGCATTCGAAGCCATCCAAATATTCGCGAAAGGCGAATTTTTCCGAATTTTTGTTAGCAATAAGCAAATTGCGACAGTTTAGGAATGAGATTATATCGGACTGACTTCCTCCACGTATCTTCTCATTGTAATGATTGAAACTGGAAGACGATAATTAGGTAATAAATTTGTACCGATAATTATTAATGAGAAATACCACCATTGATGCTGTACTAATTACGGTATAAATTTTGCACCTATGCATAATAACAAAGAAATAACTGTTAGAATCAAGCATCGAGTCAAGTATACCACAGAATTATAATACAGACGTTCGAAAATTGCAACAGCAGTTCGTCATTACTTGGATTAGCTTCCAATTAAACCACTCGTTCGCGAAATCACCATAATTGGCACTGTCAATCCCCGGAACGTATTGTTAATCCATCGACAAAGCGATCATCACCAGTCCAGTAGAATTCTCTGCAAATATTGACAAGCACCACTTCTCTGAGCGTTTCTCAGCGGCATAGTGTCACGGAAGAGTGCAAAAGGCAAGCCAAAAGAAAGAGAATATACTCTACAAAGGAACTCGTAAATGATTTTTCTAAAATAACGAGGAGCCAAGTTCGAGTCGATTCCCATTTTTCTTTTATGTATATCTATATATACATTACAGTTATATATGTGAATTTATTTACTTATTTATTTATTTTCACGCTAATAGGAACAATTATATACAGGAGATGTTGGAGACGGTGACGGCCCGAGGGCGTCATTAATGCTGCTACATTCTCCGTCGTTGGTGCCTTCTCTTATAATGCTGCTACTTCTCCCAGATGTCTCGTTGCTTTTCCGCCGAGCGTTCGGCTTCCGCTGCCGCTGTTGCCACTTTCCTCCACCTTCCCTATTTCTCGGCTTCTCTCTTTCGGCCTCGTTATAATAATTCATTGTACTTTTCGTCCTCTAATTAATCCGTGCCTTTGCCCTACGATGCCGAGGAAGCACTTTGGGATTTATTTGCTTGCGCGGTCTACGTGCTAGCTTGAAAACAATGACGCGAGAAGCCGGATCCTCGACCTGTAAAATCTGTCATTTCGATGTGTTTGTTTTTCCGCGCACCTAGCTCTCTGCTAAACAGTCTAATGAGATTATCAGAGTATAGCGTAAGATATAAATTAATAGTTCAGATTCTATAAACATATAAAATTTGAATTTTTTGTAAACATTTTCTGTGGTGTCCATACCCTAGCAACAAATTTTTTATTTGTTATAAACAATTGGTTTAGCCGTTGTGGAGAAACAGACCGTAAACATAACTCGAATTTTAAGAAACGTCTTCTTCGCCTCCTGCGTTTCCTCTGTCGCGCAATCTTTATCCCTCCCTCCCCCTCTCTCTCCACAACTTGCTCTCCCTCCCTCTGCTCCCCCCCCCCCCCCTCACCCAACTCTTTCTCTGAAATGAATCAAAATATGTGGGAAAAGGCTACTATTTATACGAATGAAGTAAAATCCCACAAAAACCATTCAAAATGCAAAGATCTTTTTGTGAGAAGGCATTACGCGAGACTTTAGCTAGTACGAATTGCAGTCTCTAAGCGAGTGTACGTTGCAGAGGAATTATAAGTCAATTCTGAAGGCTTTTTGTTTCTCATTCGCTCAGTATTGTAATGCAAATTGGCGCTATACAGTCGGTACAAAAGCCTGTAATAGAATTCGAATGAATTTGTCGGTTGGCCAGCGTGCTTCGAAATAGCGCGTTATATGAATATACTGACAGAGTAGTGTGTATTTGCGATATAATGTATGAAGGAATGTATGCAGGTGAATTTGGAATGGATAGGAGAGCTATTGGGGTTCCTCGGCGATATTAGGTGCTTGGGCATCTGTTTGGTATGGCCGTGTACGTAAGCCGTTAGTGCCAATATATTACTGTATTGTGTACCTTGCAACATAACGTTTCGGCTTATATTATATATTGCATGTAGTCGAAGATCTCACGAGACCTGTACATCCATCCATATATCGAGGATGTTATTGTTTGTAAGGGGAATCCCTCCTTCTCTTACATCGTGTGATGCACTTTAAGGAATGTACGCGATAGCCTATTATAATAGATGAAAGAATCTCTACTTCGTTATGAAATAGCTATGAAATGATTACATTCATATATGAGGAAAAATAATAAACAACTGTTAATTGTTTAAGAAACAGCTATTGTAATATTAATTTCTGTATTGATTTATCTTTTGAATTGGTGTTTTGTATCCTTAGCATGATGGCATATCACATTACTGCTCAATTTTTTATTCCATGCCAATAATCCATGTAATTGATAAAAATTTGTCTTACTTTCATTAAATCGTGAAACAAATAAATATTCATATTCTGTTTATTTAATTTAACACAATGTCATTAGTTACACGTTACAGTGAGTGGATTTTGCATAGTGATCAAAAATTTCTCGATAGATACACAGCACTGTTAAACACAGTTTGAAGACATTAAATTGAAAACACCTTTAATCAACAACTGCGGGGCACTAAGAAAACAAATCGTCGAACTCTGTAACTTCGAGGGTTTTTTGGGGACACGTTGAGGTTGAAAAATTACCGACAATATCCTTCGTTTATGGGTTATATCCAAAATTATACCAAATTTTCTGAATATGCTTAAATTAGCTAATTTTCAACTTCTTTTCAATCAACATTATCACTTCGAAAAAACATTTTTTATCAACAGCCACTAATTGCATGTCGTAGAGAATGTTCTGCAGTATTCAAAACCCTGCTTTAATTTTCTGTACGATCATTAGTTCCCAAGTAATTCATTGTCAAAGTCGAAATGGACTTTCTTGCTTTGAGCGGCGATAACTCAACAATGCATTACCGAAACATAGCCATATTTATAGTTAAATTGAAGGTAATTAAATGATCTAGAAGACCATTACAATGAAGTTGCGGAAAAACATTTTTGCAATCCGTACACCGGTTCAAAGTCGAGCAAAAATTTTCAATTTTTTTTTTCGTTGGTTTTTCGATTATTACTCAAGAACCGTTGACGTTAAAAAACTTCCAACCCCAGTTCAAAAAAGTAGAATCTTCAAGCTTTAAATTGCTTTCTTGCAAACTTCGATACGATCATTTTTCACCGAAATACAGCTTTCCAAAAATCAGCGAAAAATTTTGACACTTTTCTTGTTCCCTTAATTTTTGCGAGTAGTGTATTACATTATGTTTTAATACGACAAGATCCACACGGTTTTGGGGAAAACAAAGAGTTTACTTGCTTCGAGTTATAACTTTGGAGGGTTGATATTTGATGGGTAACGTTGTTCCTAAAATTTGAGTTTCCATAGCACAAAATAATACGTGCTTACTTTTACTCTAAATCTGTAAAGTTTTACCAAAATCGGAGCTGGACCATTCGCTGCCTTTTCTTGTTCGGCAAAAATGAATGGTAAGGTTTTCTTGATTAATTTAACTGCGATAGAGTATTCCCAAGGGGTGCTTAGGCGTATCGCAGTGCTTAATTGAGAAAAACGATTTAATTCCTGGAAAAAATCGCATTGCGACCCCTAGAAATTTGGTGGTAGCTTGTCTGCCAAAAGAGACGGAGCCCAATGGAAGGCCGGGACCCTCTTCAAATATGAATGGTTGGGAAAGAATGGTGGGCAAAGGTGAAGAGAACTACGGACAGCATAAAATATTTCCCGAGGCATATCGCGCTTTCACTCGAATAGTCTTGCTTTCTCGAAGAGTAGAAAGCTTCGGGATTGGTACAAACTATACTTGAGAAATTCGCATCTTCTACTTACAATAGGCTTAAGACGGTTTCCCTAAAAATTCCATGTCCAATATTTAAAAATATCATATTAGTTTTCGTTCGTCATAATTTTTTATAAAGCTCGGATATTTTAGCAGGAATTCATTGAACGAAATCTGTTAATGTTCTATTTTTCCGAATCGGGTGAACCAAAAATAATGAAAATTGGTTCACTGGTTACTGAGATATGACGAATATTTTTCATTTTTGTTTTAGGGCCGCTAGGAGCTTTGTTATAGAAACGAACGTTAGGAAGGTGCAGTGACCTTTGATAAATAGTTCGGGACATTCCATATCAAATCAATCACGCATTTTGCAACGCATGAGAGATTTGGACTAAATTTTGACGCAATGTTCTGCATGTAAAATTACAGGAAGGTTAATTCATCATGTTTCTAATTGCAGTGTCATTTGCATACTACGAAGCTTCGATGTTTACGACATTGACCAAATTTTTTTATGCCCGACCCTAATAGGTATACAGAATTCATTTTGTTTAAATTATCGTATTAAATGTATTACAAAACTTTGAAATTGTTTTCTTTAAAACTAGCATTTATTCTTTACAAATAATTAAAAAAAATATGTGTATAGCTTTCGGAGACCGTATAATTGATTCACAGAACTATCCCTAGTAGCACAAAAATATTATTTTAACATCTGTACCATACAGTGAATGCTTCGAAGGTGATAGTACTTCTGATGTAAGATACTTACTCTGGGCATTAGTCGCTTCGTGTTACAAACTCGTCAGTGTCTGCAGAATGTTATCAAAAAAGAGTGAATGGATAGAGAAAGGCAAACGATGAGAAAAAGGTGGATCAGACGTCGAACTCGACGCAAAAAGGTAGTCTCGAAGCAACGGTGCAAGTAGCGCCATCCAGAGAGGGAATAGTTGCAGAAGATGGGGGGATGGTGATGAGCGAAAAGGTGGAAAAGAAGTAGGAGTGACTTACATTTCCCACGAGGCACCCATTGCGCGCTCGCAGAGTCCTTACTTACGGATTGATACTCAATTTTTCTCCCATCTAGGAGCCGTTGCTGCTTTCGATTTCGAATAAATTCGATAATGGCACACGCCTAGCTATGTCGCTCGCCTAGGAGGATGTAAGAAAGGACTTATCGTAAATTTTTGCCATGATCAGCTGGATATAGTTGCACTACACTTATCTCAAAGAAAATCCATGATTCTAGCGCATTAGTCAAAGACGATAATGGTTGTATGACTTGCACCAAAGGCAATACCGCTATGAACGGTTACTTTGCTTTCAGAGCTAACAGAATTGTAGATAGTGGTATATAAAAGGCACGTTCAGAAAGTTTTAAAAGCGATTCTCAGATACATGTATAAGCTGGAGCATGACGAAGATGAAGAGCAGTAACAATACGATTAAAGCTGCGCTTCCGATAATAACTGTTCAAAATGTTGAATGGATAGATTATCGATTATGTAACGAACTGATAACTATAATAGAAATAGCAGTAGTCATGGCATCATTAGTTTCACTTAAGTATCTTCTACGTTTGGACCCCCCTGGTTTAATTTTGTGAACTATTATTCATAATTTCTATAAATCATTACTAAAATGGATGTATTAACAAGGGCTTCACAACTATTCGTATTTGTATCAGGCTCTAATTGATTTAATTTTATAATATAAACTTCCTTATACATTATAATTTAGTTTATAACTTTCCGATTTAATTAATTTTATATTATAAATTTACTTTTAGATACGTTGTTCCTATGAATGCCAATTGCTGCAATAGTTGGATAATTTCATTTTTCAGATTGAAGGAACTTTTATAAAATCAACTTCACTCATATATTATTACATTTTTTGGCATTTATTGGAACTATGCAAAATATGTTTTCCGCTTTTATTTGATACAGTTATCCGCATTTGACATATTTCCTCAAAATATGACATTCACCAAAGCCAGAACATGGAATTGGCTTCTGAGGGTAATCATCGTTTTGTCAATTAAATATGACTCGCATCAAATGTGTTTGATGAATGATTTGCAACGAATTTATCAAAATCTGGAATAAAATACCTAGATCAATTCTCGCGTTATCCTCCTATTTATTGATCCAAACAGTTCAAAAGAAGAAAAAAAATGTACCATAGGGAGATTGTGAATCTTCAGTAAACGACATGCCGACGACTCGTGAACACAACTGTGCCAGTGATAAACGAGGAAAAGATTTAGAGGAGGGTGTAACCGGGAGAATGTAGATTTTGCACAAAATTTTCGTAGTAATAATCGAATCCTGAGCGACTGGTTGCTGTTTTATTAATGATTCCACGATGCAACCGAAACTAGTTATTTCTGGCTTGTTATCGAACGCGAGCTCTGGCTCTTTGTCTGGCTCTTCTTTCTCTCTCTTTCTTTCTCTATAGGGGATAACGAGCTTCACCTCAGTGAAAAAAAGGCCGGTTAATTATAACCGGCCAGAATTAAGGCCCGTGACCCATGGAAGGCGCACGAGGTTCCATTTTTTCTCGTGGAAACACTGCCCGTCGATATAGCTGTTCCGGCAATTAGAGCAAATTATACTAACCACCTTGCAATTTTACGGTACCTGCCGTAGGTACGCGGTCTTCCCTTTTCTCACCTTACTTTCTACTAATAGTGTTTTAGTTGTGTTGATTGATCGCCTCACGAATCGTTCTTTACAGTTTGCAAACAAGGTGTGTTTTGGTTAACCATTTTTAGCTTGAACCCTCAAAGTACTGAATAGCAACACAAACATTATATAAAGTTACCGGTTGACGAGGAAAATCTAACGTATTAGTTTTATAAATGCTGCTTAAGTAATAAGTACTCAAATAATAATTGGAACAATTATAACCGAAATGTTAATTAGTATTAATTGTGCTGAAATCACATGTAGTAATTACACTGATGTAATTATAACTGAAGTAATTATTATTGATGCATAAATACTGAAACACGTAAAATGTATACAGGTTGTCACGTTGAAAGCTTTGTACTAAATTATTTTAAAAACTAGCTCGCTTCAAAAACTGTTTTCTGGAGCACGTCCGCATAGAGACAATTTGTAACGTCATAAGATTTCCTCTCTAAACGAAAGTAAGTTTTATTTGAAACCCTTCTTGGAACAAGCCATAGTTTGGGAGATAATTAACTGCAAAACTTCAAATGGGATACCCGGTAAATAAACGTAAAATATTCATTAGTACAGGGTAAATTGCTCGCAACACCGCATCAAACGCGTGCCGCTGCCAACAAACGGTGCCGCCACGCCGAGCCGACTCACGCACAAACTTGGGCTCATGTGTTCCTTGACGCCTTCATCTACACTTAAGCCCCAGTCTGTGCGTGAGCCGGTCGCACCGCGGATCCTACATTATGGTATGATTTAGCCAAATATTGTAAACACGAAGTCAAAGAACGTTTATTTAAGATAAAGTAATTCCCATGCATTGTTTCATACTTAATCTAAAACGAACTTGAAAAGAAAGAAGTGAGAAAATATAGGAGAGTGCGAATTCTTCTGTAAAAATATTAAGTCTTCAGGTAGCTTTAGAGCTCTATGACTCTGCGCGTGAATGTAAAAGCAGTGCAGCATTTGCGAAATTACACTGGCAGTATTCGAGTCACTTGTCACAGGAAATACAGTATCCTTGTAGTTAAATTCTCCTTGTTTTGGCTTTCATTTGCATTTCAACTTATCGTTTCAATACTCTTGTAGCATGCATACAATATACACAGTTGAGCTACCCACTCACAACTGTACGTAGTAGCTAAATTACACATACATATGTACTACCCTCATGTACTTTTCCTGGTTTAGAAAATGGGTCTTGTTTTATTTGTAGGCACACTATGCCCGCTTGGCACAAAGAACTTGAATGAATTGGAATTGGCACTGCATATACTATATACGTAATTTCAACGTAACGTTTGAATCAATTAGTCGCTCACAGCGGTGTTGTTCAATTTACGTCATATTTCAGCAAACATTTATTATACTTCCTTATAAAACACACAGAACAAAATGTTTTTTGTCCTTCAAGCGTAAGACGTCGTGGATGATGTTTCCGCTTATGTTTTACTCGTTTCCGAATGCTGGGGGTTTTACAGTAAGTAAAAACGTAAAAGGATGTCATTAAAGTACATTTAACTCAAAGACGATAAAAAAATAGTTCATATTAATAATGAGAGATAGAAAACTATTGTTCCCAACTAGATATTTAGATTCCAATGTAGTTGCATTTCATCATAGAGTTCATTTTAAAGCAAAATGACGAACAGTACATTCACATGTATTCCTGCTCTGATACTGTTTTTTTAGGGGGAGGCACCACCGAGCCCTAAAGGTGATTACGTTGACCTTGAAATGTCGTTCAAGGTCATTTTCAATGTATTTGTAATTTTCTTGCATTATACGTCCCGAAAATATTTCTCAACTTCTAAATTCAGAAGGACAACCTTAGACATTAAGGCACCAGTTGATTCTGTCGCTAAATGACAGTTCCACGTGTTCTATCTTTTCCCGGGTAATTTGCCTGCAAGTATTTATTATGCGATCCTCCATACGATCCCTTATTTTTAAACGTTGGTTTGCCGGAAAAGAATACGTAGGAAAAAAAGAAAGGATCATGCATCATCCAACGCTGAGACCATCGGCAAAATCTTAATCTGACACCTTAATCGGGATTAGTCAATGCTTGATGGGTAATTGTTTAGAATAGGTACGTCCTCACCAATTTGGCTGAGGTTTTAATATGTTGTACACTTCAATACGTAGATTGCAGATATGCAAGTAAAAATTCTCGCGCTGTTTTCATTCATGAGATATTAACAATTATGTTAACTAATTATTGTTCATATGAATGGGTAGCACTTTGCCGATTTGGCTGAAAATTAAATATGTTATACAGTTTGATGCGTAGATTACAGATCTGCGATTAAAAATTGTCGATCTCTTTCTGTTGTTGAGGTATTAATTATTATATGCGCGAAAATTCACTATTCTTTACAGGCGCCGTGAAACTTATACAAGCATGATGAGACTTATCACGATTTATAGTTACGCCCCCTTCCCCTCATCCGCCACTGACCTGACTTGTGACTATGAAACGTAATAAGTCTCATCATGTTTTACAGTCACAAGTCAGGTCAGTGCCAGATGAGGGGAAGGGGGCGCAACTGTAAAATGTGATTCGAGCGATGCCCGTAGCTATCATTTCCACGCATATAATTATTAATATCTCGAAAACTAAAAGAGAGTGACATTTTTTATTTGCAGATCTGTATTCTGCACATCAAACTGTACAACATACTAAAACCTCAGCCAAATCGGTGAGGACGCACCTGTTCTAAACAATTACCGCTTGATGCAAACAAATGTGATACGGGTAAAAACGATGTCGTGGAAGGATTCTGGACGCCGACACTATTTGCTATGACCCGGGTGCTAACATGAGAACTTGTAGCTACCGCTGCCAACGTTAAAACTTCGGACTCTTCTGACTCCCATGCAAAAATCCTTGCCGAGATCGAATCTCACAATTTCTGATGACGACGCTACTTGGGTGCCGCCGATTCGGAAATATTTCCCGATACATTTGAGCAGCTGCCCTATAATTTTGTTGACATTCTCCCAAAATCAAAATCATGTCAACAATTACATTAGGCGTGAAATCAGCCACCGTAAAATTGATCCCTATCAAAATTAAGAACACTTGTACCATCTACCTACTCACGGCCTTGAGGCAGCTACAGTTTAATGCCCTAGAAGAATCCGATAACACGATATCCCGTGTTCTGTACTTGTGAACATTAATATCATTAGAATTAATGTCTAAGCACGTCCTTTCGAAGTTTGAAGATGAAAAACGTCTTATGGACGTGTTATTTAAGAAAATGTCGAGTAATAGAAAATGACCTAGAATGACATTTCAAGGCCAACATAATGTAGGTAGATGGATTTGTCATAAGCTCGGCTATGTATTCAGCGTAAAAAAAACTATAGTTCCATAGTTCCAATGTAGAAAATGTGACGTTAGAAGCGGGATACTGTAACACTTTTCAACACAAGCGAGCATTATACGAAAACATCCTAGGGAAGAAGAGTGCCAATTTTAATTGGTAATATTCGAGCAACCAAGACTTTCGTCAAGGGTTGTAATCTTGAAATGACTGCAACAGATGCACATCGAAGCAACCAGCTGGGTTCCAGCATCATTGTGGATCAGCATTTTAGGGAGAAAGACCAGTATTTTACGTTCGCTCCGTAACTACCATACTTCGAATACTCTATCTTTGCAACTTGCGACAGGAAGGATATCCCCTAACCTTTACTTAACCATAAAATCCTAAATTTAAATCCAATTCCAAAAAAAGGAGAAAAAAATACCTCTAACACTACCTCAAGCACAACAAGCTACGAAACTGTGACGCCAAGGTTTTCGCTAGATCATTAAATCGAATTGTTCCCGCGTAGCTTCGATCATGATCAGTATAAAATCCGTGCGTTTATTAAACAAGCGGCTAATGACTTCAAATGGATTGAAGAACCCTAAAATCCTATTTATGTTTTATTTATAAAAAATAGACTTACTGGGAGGAAATTTTGGAACTACTCCTCAATTTGCATTACGACTAAAATTCATTTGAACAATTGATTCAAGAGTTAAATTTAATAAAATAGGATCAGTCTTGCAATTTAATGAAAGATTTGAAGGACTACGGAGCAGAACTCGTACAACACAAGCTTGCTAGCGCTCACGGTCACGCTTCTCCCATACGGGCGTCCTGATTGGCCCGACTTCACCCTTTAATATCTCGCTAGGGGTGCATTGGGGAAAAATGTGCAATACGACTTTTCTACTTCAAATTTCCCCCCCAACAACCCCGTCCTCGTTGGACGTCGACTTCCGGAACATGCTGCATATCACGGTTTCCACAGTATGAACGACGCATTTACTTCAGTAATAACCGATGAAAAAGATGTACGTAGATTCGACCATTCGTCAGTTCAGAGGTGTCGGATATGCCACAAAAAGTCATAGGATTAACGAATACTATAGAAGAAGGAATGGACATAATGCGATCGTTTCGTCCGACAGAACTCAAACGCATTCTAGGTTATGATACAGTCGTTAACGAAGAGTCTATTTAAAAAAAGGGACAAGCTCAGAGAGACATACCACACCGGCGAGACCCCAAAACCAGGGAAATGGCGACTCACCACCACCGACGCCAAGCTACTTCCACTCCGCTTCAGAAGGGCTTGCTCCGGATACAGGAGGCGGGGTTGGGCCCTTTTTCGGGGTGACCGTTGATTGGAAGACCTAAATGACCAATCAGCGGATGCAGGAAAGCAAAACTAAGCTGGCAGCGTATCAGCCCAGGAATCAAGACGGCACTCTCGTTCCACCGTCGCGGAGAACAACATCGGTCACTGTAACCAGTCACTCAATTCTGCCATCTAGGAGCAATTCGTCGATACGGAATTGCTCCTCTGTTCGGCACTCGAGCCGAACAGACTAACCGTTTGGCAGTCGACACGAAGTCTAAAGTTCAGTATCCGAGACGGGCGTCTGATCGGTTTGAATCACCATCGCCGCGTTTCAGTATCCGACATCAGGATACCGCACTCAGTGAACGTTCGGGCTCATCGCGCACGGCCAGCATTCAGGCTCAGCGCGCACGGCCAGCACTCGGGCCTAACGCAACATCAGCCATCGCCTCGAGCTTGTTACTCATTTCATATCAGCCGTCGTTCGGGCTGATTTCATTCACACATAAGAGTTCGACATCCGGAACTCCCGAGAACATCCTTGCAGACCAGCATTCGGGTCAAGGTTGTTATCGGAGTCCATTTATAATCATTCGCATTATCATTCATAAAATCGTTCTCTTTGAATCACGACACAACAACCCCCCCCCCCCCGTATCTGGATTACAGTGCTACTTTCGTTAGCACATATAACACATTAAAACAGTTCAGGGATTTGATCAAACCACTGACTTTCTTTAGGGAAATAACCCACGGGCTTGTAATTTTAACATTTTCCGGGATCTGATCATTTCCTTGCGATAGATATGCAATCTCGAAGCTACATATTAATTATGGCATTCATTGAATGATCCTGCCATCTTTGATATCTACTAAACAACTTTGCATCGGGCTAGATAAACAAAGGAGATTATGAACTAGCTATTGAATCTAATGCAGAAAATATATTCTAACTTCAGAAATGTATTCAAGTTTAAGTTATAATTGTGAACGAACTTGTTGTATTTGTGCAACAACTCCCACTAGTGTAAAAATACAGCATTTGACTTACATCACTTAAGCCCACTTTCAACCCAATATTCAAAAACTTCAACTTTCTCTTATATTAAACCGCAAGAAACCGTGTTTACTTTGCTCTCATTCGAAAACCCATTTCGCATTCTTGTCGTAGTTCAATGATTGTGACGAGTATCTAGAAGAAAGGTACGTGTGCAGCAACTACACGATCAGCATGCGAAGTTCAGCTACTTTCGAACCATGTGACTGATCTCCCAGAAGGCTTCACAACCAAACCCGCACAGGCGGAAATTGAGACTTGGAAATACAGACGCGACGACCGATGGACTTACGCATTGCAAGAATTTGTTACTGTTACAATCATCTGTGAGGGAGATGATAATCAATCATAATCATTTTTAGCTTCCACAACAATATTATGAAACTTATTATTTTACATGTTCCTTATCACGTCTATTACCCTATGTATCGCATTGCAGCAGTTTTAAGAAGCAGTTATCGTAAATACATGTTTCTAACTAAATTCTTCTTAACGTTCATTTTTATAACATCCCCCGCATTCGAAAATAACTGACTATTCTTAGTTTTTTCCCCCGTTTTCATGCTGCCCCCAGTAATTTCTTTGTTTCAACGATGATGCGAGTGTCTTTGGCATGATATTTCAATATCGCCACTTCATATGTCGATAATAACGAGTGTCCTAGATTCCACTGACAATGAGCGTTATTCTCTATAATACGGTAGTTCCAAATCATTCTCATCATGACATTGACGTTTGTATATAAATATATGTATTAGCAATAATATTTTTTACAGCCAGACATTCATTCGTTGAGGCAGCTACTTTAAGTCAAGGCGAATCGGTCAATTAATTGTTACAGTCTAACGTGTTATATTGTATAATAAGTTATATGGCCAACTAGTACTGTTACGTCGTACCAACCGTGGTCGCATGTGCGTCTGTGGATAGGGCTGTAGGTAATGAGATTGGCAGCGCGAGTCAGTCGTCGTTTGTTTTTGGGTTTGTCGCGGGACAACAGGATGCGTACGGAAGCAGGAAGTAGGGATTCTAAGCCGAGGAGACGAGGCGTGCGGAGCTCCGTCGCGAACCGTAACCGCTGTGTTCAGGGTAAGACAGAAAGCTAGCTATCTTTGCCGTCATCGGCAGTCTCTCACCGTTTGCCGTCATCGGCCAGATTCCCCTGGGAATCGGCATTCCTGGCTGATCATTCAGCCTGGAATCAACCTCCCGACGGTTGATGATTCAACCGTCGGTGTATGTACGTATGTGTGTGTGTGTGTGTGTGTGTGCGTTCTTCCTGCGTTTCGTGGGGTCACTCGTCGTACATCGTTGTTGCGTCTCAGGTCAGTCATCGTCCAAATAAAAGGGTTTTTTATGCCGTGACAGGCTTTTTCCCTAATAACGCATTTTATTTCACTCCCAACGTTCCTTACATTAACATAAATCAACTGCCGAGCCACCTAAGGTGAGGCAGGCGTTCAAGATCGTTCAGGTACGCATTCAATACAATATTTAACCTGTGTTTTGCCCTATTGTATTTAATCAATGGTTAGATCATTAACTTTAATTTGACTTTAAATGAAGTAAGAAATAAGAAGCTCTTTAGTTCTGGAAGCGAATTTATAAAAAGGATTCGGCAGCCTCGCGGCCCACGTACCATGATTTTACAGTGTACCGGGATGGGGCATAGCACACCCCTTCCACCCAATAATGCCTGTCAAAAGATTTAGGTACTCACGAGGAGCACATATTCCTAGACTGGGATCTGACTACCCCGATCGCAATGAACCCGAATACTGAGACTTGTATGGGGCTCCTGTACGTCTTTTTGCGACTGCATTTCGAAAGTCAATTGTAAACGACTCTCCAACAAACAATACCAGCTTCTTCCTTTGATTTGAATAATCCCACTTCTCTCTACCAAGCTGATACTCACTATTTTTGAGTACCCAGAGCTTGATAATAACCTCTGTTATTTTGCCTTTTGATCTATGTTATTCTATTTCGGTTTTAACTAAACAACGAGATCAACGCCTGATTGACACGATCTATCAGTGTCACGTGAAGTCACGTATTCTGGGAAACCTAAGAAATTCGGGTGACAGTGTTTCATGTAATAAGGAAAAAGCAAAACTCACCGAACTGAATCCTAAGACCTTGAGGAGCCAAACGGTGAGGGCAAGGTTCAGAATGACGATGATCATCAACGTAAGCACTAAGGAGTATAGGCATCTCTTTCTCCATCCATAGACTCCTAACCGGAATCCTCCTTTACACGAAGCAGTAGAGCTGCGTTCTTCTAATACGGAGCTGGCCGTCCGTGTGGATGTCGTTGTTGTTTGCCTCAAGGTACCCCGGCCACTGTTCGAGGTGCACGGTTCGTCAGGCCAGTTCTCTTGTCCCCGAGACATTCTAAAAAATGAACATAGCGATTACAAGAACCATGTTGAACAGTGAAAAACATTATGAAGAATTTGTGCTACTTAATATAATAAACACGAAAATTAACGCACAATACACCAGTGAAAATACTATACTGCGTTAACGTTGTACAAATATCATTTGGCAATCCACAGGGTGAGTCATCGACTTTTTCCGTCCTTTCAGGTACGTATTCTGGGCGGAAATATAAGCCTAAATATCACGTGTCAAAATGGCGAAATCTCAACCCTTTCCGAGATACAGGGGGTTGAAAGTTGAAATTTAAAAAAATCATATCTTCTGAAAGGATAATCCTAGAGTCACCGGTTTTCGGCAGAATGTGTGTGCGGGCCCCGAGGTACATGAAAAAAAGTAGAAACGATGAAAATTATTATTACGCCACATTATTATTGGTTTTCGTGTTTTAAAATGCAGTTTCTCCATGAAGCGGCGCATTTTCAGATGATGTATCAAAAAAAATACTGCGTGATAAAAAGTTTCGAATTTTAAGAAATGTAACCAGGATAAATTATTTAACGTTTTTCACTAGGGATTCACAATCCCGGGTTTATGGCTGCATGTGTCACTGCGGCGGTAGAAGGCTCGAAGTCGGCAGGTCTCTGTGTCAGTAGGTCAGTTAGGCCCAAATAATCTCAAGGACCTGCTACCGAACACAGCCGTGAATGAATAGATAATGAATTATTTATTAATAATCATGATACATCCACGTTGAAGCCAATACTCAATAGTAAATATCTTTTTCGTATAGCAATATGTTGAATGTTGTATGTATTGAACAAAGCCTCAAACTACATTGCTTCAGTTAAGAGCCAAAGAATGAACCCAAGAAGCAAATCTGAAAATTGTGACATTGGCTGCGATCCAATCATCCGATAGTATTGAGTCTCCTATCATGACTGAAACGAGAACAGTCAAAAGAATGATTCTGTGAAGCCGCTAAACTATCCTCTGCGAGAATTATTAAGATTATATTTCACAGTGATTCACGTAATATTTTCACCTCAAATATTTTTACTGCTTTTATAGATTTTATAGCCGAAAACTATTGCAGACAAAGTGGCATAGATCGGTGAGGCTCATAGAATGAAGGTTTTTGCAAATCGGTGGTTATTAGTTATTAGTGTTAACTCAATTTTCTTAAATGGATATTCCAACTTTCTCTGCAATATTTTGAAAGCATAGGTCAAAGTAAATTCAACGCGCTATGGCTGAAAGTTTCTGGGAGTAGTTTACTTTCTGGCTGTCGCAAATTTGCCTATTTAAATACATATTTCCAAAACCATTAAGTTTAGAACAAATTTTTTAAGTCAACGATTATCTATTTGAGCTGCAGTATCGTGTGCCGATAACAAATGTTTAAAAATTTCAAATAGTTTCCACTTATATTGGAAACTATGTATTTAATTATTTATTTATTAATTTACTAAAATTAATAATTCATAATCTTTCACGAAATAGATAGAGATCACTCGAAGGAATCAAAAACGTTGTTGAGGATTTCGAAAAGCATGCGAATTCGAAGCTATTTAGTCAAAGCAATATTCTGCTCGCTCACAAAATGACGCAAGCAGGAATCGGAACCGGGAATTGTGAAATGAATGATAATTAGCGCGTGTGGATGGACTCGTATGAAAAATGAAGTTCGTACGGGAAGGATGGTCAGCACCAAGCGCGAGGGAATAAATGGAAGCAGGTGGTTGGCCCGGAAAATGAGGGAACTTATGTAAATCTGCTCGCAAAATATCCGACGTTACTTTGCGTCCTAATTTCTCGCAGACCCAATGGAATTGTAACAAATCATCTCCACGAGTAATATCTTACCGCGGTTCCTCATTTTCTTCCCAACAATTTTATCAGCAATTTTAACGTGTTTCAAAGTTACGCAACTGAATTTGGATTTTTCAGCTGTATCTTTCAATTTTGTTTTAACAAAATGGATTTGTTCACAGTCTTAAAAGTACGCAGTAGAACAATATGCAGAGACATGTTTATAAAAGATTACAATAATTAATATAATTTTATATATTTCAATAATAATGAATGAGTAAAAAAAGGTCTTCGTAATGTAAAAACAATTGTTTAAATAAAAATGAAAAATTTTTAATTGCTTGAACATTATCCAGCGATACATGACTGTCCCGTTCAAGTAGTTTACGTTTGTTAGAATAAAATTTTCTCTAAACTTTGATTATTTAAAATCGCGCAACGTGTGGAAGTAACTATAATGTATAGTCTAGAGAACTCTGAATAAAATTACATCAACTATATATAATTATAACTGTAGGCAGACTCTGAAGCCTTTAAACAATATGACAAAGTTCAAGCAGCGACTATCGCATCGAAGCATGATGTAAAAAAAAGCAAAATCACTAACAGACTTTATCCGTAGATTTCTAAAATATTCATAGACATTTCTCTCAGAGGTGTATGCCTTTTGCCGCGGCACCGCACTGGCGCGGCGTCTGACAGTCAGATCCAAAGACGGTGGAGCGACGCTTCGAAAATAGGGAGAAAGAGAGAAATGTGGAAAATGTGGAGTAAAAAAAAAAAAGGGGGGGTTGGAACGAGCCAGGGTATGAGCTAAAATATTCAATGGCGGGGCTGTGCCTTCCTGCGGATAATTATGCCTCTCGCGGATATAAAGAGCTCGGTCGCCCGAAATTAAAAGCTCCAAAGATAAGCCTCCGCGAGGAAAATGCAGTTCAGCTGAGGCTTCGGGCAAACTTTCTCAACTGGAAACAGCACGATTTTCTGCAATCAGAACTACCAGTATTCAGCTAGTCGTTACATGTATACTAATCTCGCCATGGCTGCGTTTCACTGGAGATTCTACGTAAGAATGTGTTCTCTATACCTTTATCCAGGTCTCGTTCTTGAGATATTGGTTTTAGAGAAACAAAAATCACTACCATCGGTCTTATGCGCACAGCGTAATTACAACCTACTTCTTGAAAGATGATTAAATTAATATTTAAAATTGCAGTTTGATTCGAATCTATAGTCATTTTACACAATATCATATTATTCTACACAATTATTGTGTATTTTACACAATACACAATACAATATTATTGTCCATTCTTGCTATATTAGAGTAACACGTACAGTTGCTTTTTATTATAAATACTGCAATATTTAATTTGCTTTCGGAACACCCTTTAACACGTTGAGACGGCTGCCGAAGCTCTAAATGAAAGATCTGAATGAGTCTGATTGACTGAATATGATATTCATTAAATAATTAAGTAGGCGCGCGTCGATTTTGTCCAAAAATTGACAAGAGAAAAGATACAAGACGTTCCAGGGAGTGAAAAAAGTCACAGACATTCTCTGATGCACCTTCAAAAACATCCAATCATAAAATTTTCGTTTTTTATAATAAATGTCGGCGTGAAAAATGATCAAAGATTACGCTTTGTAGATTCGAACACTTTCAAATGTATCCCTCGGCATAGATAAACCACGATTTCTTACGTTTCAGAACTATTTGTCACGTTTTCTCTGTTTTTTCGCTTCTTATTTCCCTGAGTTTAATGATTTTCATTGTTTCAACAGTAGTGTGAACTTCTTATTCAGAAAATGTCACAACTAAGCTAGAGCCCATCCTCGTTCGTCTGGTTTCAATCGCGCTGGCGAGTTCACAAATATAGTAGAAGGAGTTATGATGTTGACATGTAGTCAATATACCGTGCGAGCATGCTCCTGCACACTGTTCATATTATTGTCAACAATCTTCATTCTTTTATATTGAACTCTTATTTGGATAGTGTGCGATGTATTAATATGCTGCATTTAGAAAATTATGTGAATGAATATTACAAAATTGTACAAATTTGGAGCAAACTGTATAATTGTTGCTCACCTTATTAATCATCGATCAAATCGTTAGCGGAATTCACAAATAGCACAGCTAAAATACTTCTTGTTTTTTCAAAAAAAAAAAAACGAAAGGTACGACTTTTCAATAAAGATTTATAAAGTAAAAGTAAAAGTTCGATTTGAATAACTCGAGTAAGTCGAAAAATGTCATGAAAATCGATCAGCAAACATACTTCGAAGTTGTAGTAGACCTTTGTGTGGAATGAAATTATATGCTAAACTTACAGAGCGTAATCCTAGTGATCGATCCAACTTTGAGAAGTGATTGTATGACGTAGAATGAAACGAAAATAAACAGTGATAATATGGCGAAAACGGCTTTTGATATAAATAATTGACACTTGCAAGCAGGCAAAAAATCCAGTAAAAGTAGGGTAAAGTGAGAAATTTTACTGGATTGTGTTACTAAGACATAAATTCTTGAAAATATAGTAAAAATTATTCTTTTTATCCCATTTTTAAATTCATTATCCTGTATGCAATGGCCAGCAAAATTATTAATATCGCCATATCAGTACTTTTTTCAACAATTCGTAACCGTACGATATATGCATGTATAACAACTGGAATAGTATATCGCGTGCCGTTTATTACTGTAGATAGAAAAACCATTAAACAGTTAATCAATACTTTCAAAATTGTATTTTATAGGTTCTGCATGACATTTTTCTTGAATTACTGGAACCTTTATTTATTGTCATTTATTTGCGCGGGTGGGTTGCGTGAACCTTTTGTGTACACATCGCAAATTTTGCAATATTTCTCGTTTAATATTCAATACCTTCGACATTATACAATGTATCACAATTATGCACTGTGTTGACAATGGACAAAAGCACAAAAAATGCACATCTTTGGACGAAATTAATTTTTATCCACAATATGTTCAATTCATTAATTTGATAGATCATCGTGGTTCTTTATTTAGTGCCACTTTGTTAATAAAATTTCTAGTTAAGAAACTGCACGGTACTTGTTTCAACGAGAAACTTATTAAAATAAGGTAGAAGATACATTCTAATTCAACTTCATATGTTTACGACACACGTATAAAGATAACGATAGACAAACGAATTATCTACATTGTGCGCTAACGAATTACGATTTGCCATTCAGCGGAAATTCGAGACTTCATAAAGTAACATAACCTCTATTGTTTACGCTATCGTGAACATCGTAGCAGCCAATCAGTGGTATCCGTTGAAGCGTACGCGATCTTAAATCTCTTTCTCATTATTAATAACATTCATGGCAGGATATTACGAGAGCATTGTGTTGAAAAAATAAGAGGTATTTCGTTAGACGAGGGGACCTACGAGAATTAATATGTACCTAAGGGATCTTGATGGACCGACCTGGATGCAGCCGCACAATCAAACAAATGAACTTGTACTCGCTGATGAAGAGAAAACTCGAAAGCCCACTTGACTCGAGCCTTGATCCTAAAGGTCAATCTTGGGAACTACGGCCAAGTGGAATGGCACAATAGCAGTCTCAAGATGCCCGATTCGCGATCGATGGGATTTCAACGGACGAGAGAGTCGTTCAGCTGTGATCGAACAGTAACCTGACAATGAGGCCACTAGAATCGAGAAAATCATGGTGCCGCAACTACCGAGGAACTGTTTGTGAGACAATGCTTTTGAAGAAAATCGCAAGCAGTATCTTTGCGTTAAGAATTACATCTATAACGATTATTGAAAGTAATTATTGGCGGTGAGCAATTAGAAACGCGGCCGATGAATAGTCGAAGTTTTTATTCAGCGAAGAATATCTTAAATGTTAATTGTCGTAATTCGTTGTTAAGAACGAGTTGTTCTGACCATTAATTGCGCAATTACAAAATTTCTATATTGTATCAAGTAAAAAACGACGGTAAGAAAAAAGTTACGCAGTCAGAAAATGCGATGTTTCGTTATTTTAATTAATTATACAATGCAAATAATTACTTAAGTCCGCTTTATGATATTCATCATTTTTATGTAATCTTTTAAAAACAAAATAGTATATAATTATGTTAAAAACCAGGGCGTGATATTATATCTATATTTGCAGCTTCCACATCCAGTAAAAAAAAGTATAGAATATTGCGTTCGTATGCGTCTATACGAATGGCATTCAACTTCGTGAAGTATTTCATGCTAATCACAGGATCATTAGCATTTTATTCAATACCGATACATTTTCATATATTTGAAATGACAATATCCCGTATGACCGATGCGGAGGCTTTCTTTTAAAAATATGACAAATGCAAATGCATACGTTATTGTAATAAAAATATATCAGTGTATGTTCATACGTATATGTGTTCACATATACGTATATGTACCAGGATTGATGACTTTGTCAAAATGTCTCTCACTAATTAAACTCTAGATGAAATTCAACGCAATCCCAGTTTGTTACATCGCTCATATACAATGTATAATATACAGAGCGAATCACCAGAGATGTAGTTTGCAAATATCTCCGTCAATTTTGGAGATAGGCTAAATCTACTTAAAGGAAAGTTGTATGGTTCGAAGGGGCTCATAAAACGGCGCTATGGGGATGTTTTTCTGCAGGGGTGGTTTTAGTTAATAATGTTAACTTAATTTCCTTAAATGGATCTACCGACTTTTTTTCGACATTCTAATCGCTGAGATCAAACTGAATTCAACGATCTATTATAAAAGGTGATTGGGGGTGGTTTACTCTTCAGGGGTGGTAAATTTTCTCTCTTAAATATCTCTTAAACTAAGAAGTTTAGCGAAAAAGTTTTTCAACAAAAGTTACATGACATTGATGGGACTATCCTTCCACCTAACCAATTTTTTTATATCGCAATTTTTTATATGAATTTTTATAAACAATTTCGATTTTTAACAATGAACTACATTTTTTTTACTGGGTCATGATGCAGGACCGAATGACAAATCCATTCGTATGCATTATTAGTTAGTTTGAGACCCATCCCCCAATAATGCCAAAAACTACCCCCGTAAAGAACAAAATAACGGTGCGGTACAGAGAAAAATGTTATAAGGAAAACCAGTGGCATTTAGCAGATACTTTGGAATGACATCAAAAAATTGACGAAAAATTAATTTGTTTAAACAACTTAAGGACGTAATAAATTGTTTTTAACAAATTAATAATTTGTAATTCACAGTATGATAGGGAAGATTAAGACGAGTTGGGAAAACCGAAACACAGTCTCATTCAATTCAGCAGAGTTCCAAAGAAGTCAAATAATCTTTGAATAATGGACTCTGCAGTGTGAGCGATTGACAGGACTAGGTTTAAAAAGTGTAATTGGCCTGCGAAGGACAGATTGAAATCCTGCTTGCCCTAAAAAGGACTGATTATCATACTGTGAATTACAAATTGTTAATTTGTTAAAAACAATTTATTACGTCCCTAAATTTTATATAGCATTTAGTCTATAAAGATTCCGGATAAAAGTTATAATTAAAGGACAATAGACCTAAAGCGTGGCGCTTCGGGTAGTATACATCCCACGAACAGCATGGTACCTTTGAAGTATGAAAGTTAATCTCTTCTTGGGTGACTATCAAAAGTCGATGATCTATTACGTTACAATGAAGGACGCAATAAAGTGGATAAATTCCTTTGTCACACGAGGCTTTTTGCGTTTCCATCTTTCTTCGAGCCACGGCTTCTTTCCTTTGGCTTTCTCCTCGCTAACAGGTCACAGGACAGAACTACGGAAATTACCAAGCAATTTCCATGGAAAATGGCCGCGACCACCTCGAAGGGTGTTCCCGTTTCGTTTTAGAGTCGTACGTCACGGAAATTACGCGGTCACCTTCTTTAATTTCGCTCGACCACGAACTTTATTGAGATAAAATTCTGTTCCGTTAACTTCCTCTGAACGTCAATTTCACTGCATTCTTTGAAGATTTAACGGTATCATAATCTTGTGGCTTGGTGTTTTGGTTTGGTTTTCTCTTTTTTATCAGTCCACACACATGATCGTTCTGTAACGGCGCATACACATACATACCCATGAATTCGTCTTCCAATCCTCCACCATGATCCGAGAAAAAAAATAGATGTTCATTGTCAAAAAACATTATTGTTTATAAAAAAATGTTTAAACAATTGGAATTTCAAAAATTTGATGACACCAACTGATAGTCCCATTAATACCATGTAACTTTCGTTAAACAATTGTTTCTCTAAATCTAATTGTTTAAGAGATATTTAAAGGAGAAAATTTACAACCCCCGGGGGGTGAACTACCCCCAAAGGCCTTTTGTCATAGGTGGTTGAATTCGCCTTGATCCCAGCATTCAGAATATCGGAAAAAAGTAGGTCGACCCGGTGAGAAATATTAAGTTAACATTAATAACTAAAAACCACCCTATTGTAAAAACACCCCCATACCGCCATTCAACGAGCCCCTTCGAACCATGCAACTTTGCCCTGTGCGGATTTCGCGTATCTTCACAATTGACGGAGATATTTCCATTCGACATTCTTGCTGGGACACCCTGTATATTATACATGCATGTACGCATAAAAGAAACAGTAGCAGTAAATCAATAATATATATTATACACATTCCATTATCCGAAGAGCTTCAATATCTTATCAGACAGTTTTCCTCTCATGGTGTTTCGCACCTGGAGACTGGAGACTAACCGACCTCGAGATTCCACCGTGTTACCTCTTGAGAGAATCGATTTCCACATCCAAATAGTCTCAATCGCAGTTCGGATTCCTTGCTGTTAAGGGTTGTATTACATCACTTGTACTGTATCTTAAGTCTACAATCACAAGCTAAGACTTCACGGTCTTGGTAATCGCGATGATTGACTTAATTTATGCAGAATCAATTCAAAACTATTGGATGCGATAACCAGAGCACTCGAGCGGCACTAAAATTTCATTTATTCGAGAACACGCTTTAAGGGGAGTTTGCCAACGGATTAAGAATCTTTCCGCGTCTGCGGATTACTGTCAAATTGCATGGGAGTTAGTAGAAAAACGGTACAATATATCGAAGCAAGAAACCAACGTCCGTTCCGAGCGAGTTCTCGAAATGTCTCATTTAACTCATGACTCATCCTCTACCCTATAATCACTTTCTAACGAGATAGTGCCAGCATTACCAGCATTACCAGTTGATAGGTCAATTTGCAGAAAATTGGCGCTCCGTTTTAGTGTAAACCAACGCTCAAAAAGTAGATCGGCAAACCCGTCGTACTTTGTAATATGCCTTCGAAAATGCCTGCATCAAAAGACACGTCCGCGTCTTACGACAAATATACCAGAACTGAGAAAAGAGCCCATGTACTTTCTACTGTATCAAGATTTTCCCACCTAATTGCCGGGGTAAACCAAAGATACTACTTGGAAGATTATTTTTTCGTGACCCGATTACCTGGAACGGTAGAAACTCATGTGCTCGTTCCCAAGATATCAATTTTAGAAATTTCTGTTTGATCGAGAGGTTCGCTGACCAGTTGACTATACAAGGTGATTCTACGTCTGGAAAAATAGATCCTCACAATAAAAAAATGATTTTATAAACAAATATATAAAAATATTTAATTATGTAAACATTTGTCAGTGGCACAATCTCGAGGAGCTAAGAAAATCCTAATTTTATGAATTCTATATGCCTATCAGAATCTTAATGGGATAAATTGTAGGTGGCAAGTAAATCAAATTGGAGTGATTTGGATAAAAATAAGGTCGCTATATTCTAATTTAAAAGTATAAACAGTAAATCTTACAAACAGTGTTCACTGTGTGTAGGTCTGTTACAATATAATACCTAATCGATTACTCGTTGGTCGTGACTACGTTTGGTTTGCGTCTAATGGTTCTATAAAAGCTTTGAAGAGCAAAGCTCGATCTACTACTGGACTGGCAGAGCTTCGCCGTCGGTGAAGTCTGCCCGGAACGGAAGGTTAATGTTGAATACTAGTACTGTCGATCTTCCGAAGAGCAGAACTTCGCCCTTCGGAAGATCGATCTACTAAAGACTCTCGTGACTAAGATTTCGTGCGGATTATATAGTCTAAAATCGGGAGGATTGTGGAAAAATTGGGGATGTTTTCCTGTTTTTCCATGGGAAACCTACAGGAAGTAGAGTTATCTTGATACACTCCACGTACACTTGAGCGTGTCTCAGGAGAGGGTCCGGATGCGTGGGTCTATCGGTTATCTAATTTATGGTGGGTCCGGTCATGAAGGGTCATTCAAGCTAGTCCGATTTGGGACTTGAACAGAGCTTTTAGACGGTTGTACGAATATTCTCGGATTTTAAAGAAAGGACAAATTGTCTGTGAATACGAACGTAACAGTAATAACACCTGTTGCCACGCAGCGCACATATTTTACATTACAATTAAACTAACATTTTGCTTACACATCTAGACGTCGCGACTAACACTTGTGTTACGGGCTAGCCGTGCGAGACCGTTTTTAATCCGTTTGGATTACGGAAAACGTGGTCACTCCTGAACCTTTAAGGGTATGCGAGTCCAACCAACAGTCGCCAATTCAAATAAGCCTGAGATTAATTAAGTTCCAAACACATCTCACTGCGCTGGTGTCAATGAGCACTATTGGCAAAATAATACCTTTCAGGCAGATTCTCCTTAACGGTCGAAGTTGATTGATACAGGATATGGGTCAGGGTAGGAAAAACACAGCTTGAGGTACCACCAGGCTACGCGAAGCGCCAAGTCTCTCTCAAGTCTAACGTGCTTTTGGATTGGTAAACCTACTTATAAAATTCTTCTATACACTACCCAGTTATTCCGTGATGCGCGAGGGTGTCAGTCCGGAGACCAGTCCTACCAGGTGTATAGTCAGATCTTTAATTGAGATCCAAACACGTCCCACTGTGCTAATGTCAAGGAGACCAATTGGCACAACAATATTAATCCGATTATACCCAGCTCGGTTCGAAGGTCCCCAAGAAGGTAAAAGGTTTAGGACGGCTAAAGGTAAAAGCTTGGGGTACCACCAGGCTACGCAAGGCGCCAAGTCTCTCCCAAGAGTTATATTTCCCCGGATAGGAATATTCGAGCGGCTAAACATCCTATACAAATGTGGGTTCTATGCACGATGTCGCTTTCAGTGTTGTTCGCAATGACAGATCGTAATTGAATGTAGAAAAGGAGTAATTGGCACGAAAAATAAGATAACTATATTGAAATAATTGAAAAGAATAAAGAATACAATCGTGTTAAGTGTGTGTTCGCTTGTTACAAATACGTTTGTGTAACCCTCGTCTGTTCGCATAGATTTGACTCGCGGCGTATTTGAATGCCAGTAAGACTAATTGCAACTAATGCAATGATTTGGTCGACAGTAACGTATACGATCTTCCTTGGAGTAACCCCGTACTCCGACGTCTAAGAATTGTAAAGAGATTTTGAGTGATTTGGAAACGCTTCGAAAGTGCCTAGCACGATCTACTTCGAAAAGAGCAGCTCTTCGCCCTTCGGTGGAGAATCAAAGACTGAGCTCGGGAGCACTAGCGTGGTCGATCTTCAGAAGGGCAGAGCTTTGGAAGATCAAGCTACTAAAGACTCTGCTGCATAAGATTTCGGGCGGTTTATATAGTCGGAACCAACGCTAGTTTGGGGCAAAAAGTGGGGTCAACCCTTCGAATTTCTAGGCGCGGCCCTAGGAGATTAATAGATTAGGAATTAATAGATTAGCAATGGTACAACAGTCAATGCAAATAGTCAAAACAATTGAGCAAACTATGAATTTGTTAGATCAGAGTAACGAAAAACGTTCACAGACCATCGAAGGGAATTCAACTTTTTAATACTTGCTAAACGTGAAAAGTATGCGAGCAAGTAGTAATAATTAAGGGAACATTTATGATGCAATTGTTATGATCAGAAAGTATTGCTTGAAAGGAAAGTATTTCATCAACCAGTCTGAAGATGTGCCAAGTCGTATCGCAATGGAAAATAAAAATATAGCTCCACCGAGTTATCGATACAAGAAAAAGGACATATGGAGCATGGCTTTACTCGCGTCGGTTGATAATTTCATGAGATGATGAGATTGAACCTGAAGTAACCAGCGAACTTGGGAACTGGACCCTTCCTCCATGACTTCCTGAATTTCGTCTATGTAGAAGAACAGTCATTACGATTAAATTTCGTACCTATTTTACAAATGTCTCAAAGTGTCTTGAATTGTATGAAACTTATTTATTATCTCCACTTTACAAAGGTAAAATCAATATCTTTTATTCCTCAGAAAATTCGTACACATTTTGGTTCGATTTTATTCTTACCGTAGAATCACTAAGGAGGATCTTTCGGATTTAGAAACATTAGCCGCGAACCAGCTGGACAACGTCACGTGCTGTATGAATCCCCAAAGCGCAGTGTAGCGCGGTGAGTGGGCTAAGGAGGAAAGTGAACGAGTGGAACCTCGCGAAGCGGAAAGAAGTCTATGAAACTTGTCAAAAGAGTAAAGAAGCGTGTAGAACTCCGACTAGAGCATAAAAGCACAGAGCTTGACAGAACTCCGAGACGGCACCAGCTTATATTGTTGAACATTGTAAGCGTGAAATAAAGTCTCTTGTACGTCGAAGTCGCGTCTCCATCTTAAGTTGGAGAAACATCGTAATATACGCTCTGTTCAAGCTGCTACGGAAAGGACGATTACAATTTTTGTATCTATACCCCAATTTACATGGAATCGTTTGAAATGCTGGTCACTACGACCAGGCTCTAATTGAATAGGAAAATACTATTATGTATTATGTTTCCTAAAATACAATTTACTACTTATGTGCATTAATATTTCTAATACGCGTTTTGCGTGCTGGAAGTAATGAAGTTGTATATTTTTAGCACAGATATTAGAATATTTACTGCTAACCCGAAAACTGACAGTAGCAGTAGCAACCCCCTCACTTCGAGCTTTGTTGACGAATTCGACATTTTCTAGTTAGAAACATGTTTCACATCTCCGTTCTTACGGTATACAGGGTGAGTCAGGGACTCTTACCGTCTTTTCAGGTACGTATTCTGGGCGCCAATATGAGCCTAAAAGTCATTAGTCAAAATGGCGAAATTTCAACCCTTTCAGAGTTACAGGGGGTTGAGATTTTAAGTTTTAAAAAATTGTATCTTCCGACGAGATAATATGACGGGTCTTTTTCTAGTTTTTCTAGAATGTGTGGAAGGGCCAGAAGTATGATATTATTATAGATTAAAAAAACGCTGAGAGTTCTATACACGTTGACATGCAAGAATCATAAACGGTAAGATTCTCTCGGAGTCGCGATATTCCCGTAAAAAATTAATTATACAATCCATTCCATTACTTTCTTCTGATTATAAGAGTCTCGGAGGTTGCAACATCCGCTAATTCACTAAAATTCATATAAACAGTAAGTAGTTTAGTAACTTTTTACAAGAAATTCTTTTAAGCACGCCTTCAAAGCTACCGCTGAATTTGCTAATACAACTATTGAATTTCCAAAAATCCTGTTAGAATTCTGTTTCACTTTCCATATGAAAGCAAGGAAAAACATGGGTCATATAATTAGTTCACAATATCAATATGTTTCTGGAGAGCATTATTTGTACTCTCATTGACTTCTGTTTACCCTAAAAATTATTTTCTGTTTCTATACGTGTTACATCCGTATTTTACGCACGCAATTTTTCCTCTTTAAAATACGAGAATATTCTAGCGTTCATTTAAAATCATAGTTTCAAGCTCAAACCGCGTCCAGCGAGACGACCCTCCTGTACACATTCACACGACGTCCCCCGACTCTCAAGACACTTGTGCAGCTGCATGCACGCTGCGCCCGGGCTCATACCCATATTTGGTCATATCCTCGGCCTCGCCTAGGAATCCGAAGGTTTGACCCCACTTTTTACCCCGAACTAGCGTTGGTCTCAAGTATATAAACCACCAGTAACCTTACGCATTAGAGTCTTTAGTAGCTTGATCTTCCGAAGGGCGAAGCTCTGCCCTTCCGAGGATCGACCGCGCTAGTTCTCTCCGAAGTTCAGTCTCTGATTCTTCCGCGAAGGGCGAAGCTCTGTTCTTCTTGTAGTAGATCGTGCTAGGCACTTTCGAAGCATATCAAACCTTTATAAACCTTAGACGTTGGAATACGGGGTTACTCCGAGGAAGATCGTACACGTTACTTTCGACCAATCTTTACGCATTAGTGCGTTTATTAGAATTAGTTTCTCACAATCCTTCAACGGGTGAAGCTCTGCCCAACCGAGTAGTAGATCGTGCCCTGCACTTTCGAAGCATTTCAAACTAGCAGTTTTGCTTAGTGGAGTACGGGGTTACTCCGAGGGAGATCGTACGCGTTACTTTCAACCAATTCTTTTGCGTTTTAGTGACTAGCAGTTTTGCTTAGTGGAGTACGGGGTTACTCCGAGGGAGATCGTACACAATACCTTCGACCAATCTATATACAGGGTGAGTCAGTGACCTTGCACCAAACTGAAACCACGTATTTTGGGGGTCAATAGAAGCCTAAAAGTCTCGGAACACAAAGTTGAAATCTCAACCCTTTCGGAATTACAGGGGGTTGAAATTTTAAGTTTTAAAAAATCATATCTTCCGACAGGATAATACTAGAGTCACGGGTCTTTTTCTAGAATGTGCGGGAGGGCCCGAGGTACCTGGAAAAAAATATAAACGACGTGAAAATTATTATTAAGCCACATTATTATTGATTTTCTCCAAACGAGCAAACTTCACGTTCATAGAAGAACTACAAGAAAATCAATAATAATGTGGCTTAATAATAATTTTCACATCGTTTCTATTTTTTTCCAGGTACCCTGGGCCCTCCCACACATTCTAGAAAAAGACCCGTGACTCTAGTATTATCCTGTCGGAAGATATGATTTTTTAAAACTTAAAATTTCAACCCCCTGTAATTCCGAAAGGGTTGAGATTTCAACTTTGTGTTCCGGGACTTTTAGGCTTCTAGTGACCCCCAAAATACGTGGTTTCAGTTTGGTGCAAGGTCACTGACTCACCCTGTATATATTAGTACAACATTTATTAGAGTCAGTTTCGAATAGAGAAGCCTATTATAATTGAATACCACGGCAACGAGACAGACGAGGTACACAAATAATTATAACACCGAAAACACACACTGAACATAAATTGTATTATTTTTAAACTTTGCTTTACCAGATATTTTACATTTACTTTGAATATAGAGATCATATCTTCAACTACAAATCACTGTGTCAAAATCACTTTACCACCTGTCGAATCCTAACATTGAGAAATCATTAGAGGAAAGAATCCACACAATTAAGAATATTCTTTACCGCTCGAGAATATCCTTACCCTCGACCCCACGAAGTCTTGGAAGGCGATCCGTTAACCTCCGGGAACGGACCAACTTCTTAAACCGAGTGTTGTCCTACCTTTAATCCTAAACATTGCAGTGCTGAGGTGAAGGCTCGTTATCCTATGGGAACGTCTCGACTACTTTTTCACTGCAGTGTACCTCATTCAAAAATCTAGAAATATCGAACCTGTTCCTTTTCTCCTTGAACTCCGAAAAGTCGAGTGGGAAAGACCGGGCTCGCGAGGCTAGCCCGTAACATACGTGATAGGAAATTGCTTATCAGTTGAACTACGAATATGTGGGCAATTGGTGGTCATGCTCACGACATTCACGAGCTCTAACAGTCTTACCAACTGATTACTAACTTATCCTTTCTTCTTTATTGTAATTTGTTTCGTATTTGTCACACTTCTCACATGTTTAGACTTCTACATTATTAAAAATCATTATAATTCTCTATTATACAGGGTGAGGCACTTGGGAGTCACATCTGAAATAATTTGGTCAGTTTTGAAGATATTCCGAAACTGTTTAGATGAAAGTTGGATGGTTCGAAGGGGCGCGTAAGATGACGGTATGGGGATGTTTTTTCAATGGGGGGTTTTTTAGTTATTAATATTAATTTGATTTTTTTAAACGGGTCGACCTACTTTTTTTTTGATATTCTGAATGCTGATGTCAAGCCGAATTCAACGAGCTATAGCAAAACATTTTTAAGGGTGGTTCTCCCCCCAGTGGTTGTAAATTTTTAACCTTAAATATAGCAAAAACTAGGAGGCATGGCAAAAAGTTCTATAGGCAAGATTTGCACGGATAGAATGAGGCTATCATTTGGCGGTATTGATTTTTTTCTATTGTAATTTGTTTAATATTTTTTTATAAAAAAATACGTTTCTTAAGACCTCATAAACTTATAATTTTTTCGGCATGCGTAACGCATTTCCCCCGCGTCAAAAAAAAAAAAAAATCAATTGCAGTTCTTCAAATCTGGATAGATGCTTACAAAAAATTATAAGTTTATGAGGTCCGCAGAAAGATCGTGAACTCCTCCACAGCTCTGTACATAATAAATGGTTAATTTCGTGAAAAAAAATATTTAATGTTATTAAAATGCTTAAACTAATTCATTTTTGGACAATTTTTTAATGCCATTCCCAAGTATCCCTTAACCTGTACTACTTTTCCTTATTACATTTTTCTTTAAACCGCACCCTTATTTTATTATTCAAAGGGGTAGTTTTACGCAGTTTTTGGGGTGGGGTCTTGAATTGCCTGATGACACACATGGTTGGATTCGTCTCGCGACCCCGCATCATGATCCAATAAAAAAAAAGTGTTCACTCTTAAGAAACGTATTTTTTTATAAAAAATATTAAACAAATTACAATAGAAAAAAAATCAATACCGCCAAATGATAGCCTCATTCTATCCGTGCAAATCTTGCCTATAGAACTTTTTGCCATGCCTCCTAGTTTTTGCTATATTTAAGGTTAAAAATTTACAACCACTGGGGGGAGAACCACCCTTAAAAATGTTTTGCTATAGCTCGTTGAATTCGGCTTGACATCAGCATTCAGAATATCAAAAAAAAAGTAGGTCGACCCGTTTAAAAAAATCAAATTAACATTAATAACTAAAAAACCCCCCCATTGAAAAAACATCCCCATACCGTCATCTTACGCGCCCCTTCGAACCATCCAACTTTCATCTAAACAGTTTCGGAATATCTTCAAAACTGACCAAATTATTTCAGATGTGACTCCCAAGTGCCTCACCCTGTATACTCATTATCTTATTTTTGATTAAAATAATGCGTAATGCATTGCTTGCGTGCCGAGTCACTGAATAAAACTTATCGTTACATAGAATAATCATAAGTTCACTAAATCTCCTCGTGTTCCGTGGTTAGCGAGAAGTTTTGTTGTACTGCCAGTTCCATATACTGTGCATTCGTAACTAGATTTAGCAGCACATAAATATCCGGTACCCGTGGGACTCACACGAAATGGAACGCCCTCGGATGAAGGCATTAAGGGATTCAGTATTTCCCGAGGGCCGCGGAAACCCCATAAGGACGGTCAGTTATTGGCCAAGTGATTCAATCAAAAGATCAAACATCCTGAACCTTCCCGTTTCCTATGAGGAACTTCGAACCCCGTGACAACATCCTTATTTGAAACATATTTCTCCTCAAATAGGATCAAGCGCAGCAAGTTTCCTTCGTCGAGGCAAATTGCCGAAAATGGTCAATAAAGTCCTTCGATCCTATCAGTTCTTCTATATCGGATTGATCTACACTGTTTCAAATCTTTATGATAAAGTTTTTGCGATGCTCGTCATGCGGTTACCGTAAATGACCGTTCAAAAATGGTCAAATTAGCCATCGAATTTCTGGCGCTTGGGGAAATTGGCCGAGCAGTGTTGCGTGCGGCTAATTACAGTCGAAATAAAATACGGCTGGTGCATTTCGCGGGAATGATGTTATAAAGCACAAAACATAGGTAATTTGTAGATGGCATCCATTAGTGGTGTTCAACTGTATTAGTCTACACAGGAACACGCTAGTATCATTACTGGCTCCCCTTGCCCCGCTACTCATTAATAAATTCACCACAAAACAACGCTATGCCGGTGTGTTTAACCTGTAGATAAGCGTTTGCGAGTCAATCGGACGTGCAAATCACCGATTCGCTGCTAAGCGCGCAACGAACTTGGAAGTTAAAAGGGCAGCTGCACGGATTATCGAACCTCATGCGAGCGTATATGCTTTCTTCTTTAACCGATTATGGCGTCACGTCGTTAATATTAATAATCATTGTCAGTGTTTTGCGGTTTTGACATGGCTCTACCGAAGATCAATCACGCTCCGGTCTCGTGACTTTCAATTAACACCGGCGGCATAATCTCGGGGTGATCAAAATGCCAACTAACTTCCAAAACTAGAGAAAGAGCGAAAATTAGTTTAAGCAATGAAAATCGTTTTTGATAGGTGAATTTTTCTAGGATTTCTGTACCTTTCAAAGTGGAAAGTAGCCTTAGACGAAGAAAAAATCAGTAAAAATTATTGGCCTTAAAATCAACACCTTAAAAATTGCAATTAATTCTTTGTTCTGTCAAGCCAAGCGATTTAATATCCTCCAGACTTTCTTAGATATTTTCCTTTTATTTTCACAAGAGCTTGATCTTCTTTGAATTCTTGGGCATCGATTTACACCGCAATCATTTTGCATCAGTATTCGCTCTCGGAATTATTATAGATGTCACCTCTTTGTACAATAGCAGAGGTTCGTCCTAAAGAAACGATTATTTAATATTTTGACAATATCGATATATTATAACAATTTTTATTGCAACTATTCCTCTTGATTTGGTTAATCTATCTAAACTGAAATTTACGCTTTCCATTTTTCATCACCGTGAATACTTGTAACTACGATTCTTGCAATTTAATTTTGAAACGTTTAAGTTTAATTTTGAAACGTAAGATTCGAATAACGCTTGTTCGACGAAAAATTTAATCCTTAGATTTTCGTTTATAGAATCCTACCGATCGATTGAACTGGCAGTTCATAAAGCAGCCAAGTATTTAATAATATCCGAGTGATCAGTCCACTAAGGGGAGGATCGACGTCAGCGAACAATACGAATACGAAAGACCGTCGCGAACAATTGTGCCTCGTCTCTATTGGTATTCTTTATCTCTAGGGATTAATAAGTGCTGGCCCCAATTGTGTTGCGTCTCGCACTGCGATGCTGATGTCTCTGGGTAATCCTGCCATTGCGTTAGCCTACCTGCAAAAGCTGCCAGTCTTTCAGGTCAAAGGAAATCGGAGAAATACGGGATCTATCGCATTCTCACTTTGGTTGCTTACCAGAATCCCTCATCGAGATCCTACCATTTTTAAATTACTTCGCTTCGATGCTTTGAATGACTCCGTTGGACGATTCCCGTAGTTTGGATGGAGCGGCTGGTTTCATGGAAACAAGAGAGGTCTTGCACTGAATCTCGTGAGTTCTTGAAAGACTTGGAAATCGTTCTCCTGCTTCTGACCGTAATCACCGAAGGATTGCAAAGCCAGTACAATTTTCAACTAGTAGCTACAACAAGAGGTTATATTGAATGGGAAAGCTCTAGTTTCCTTAAGCAGAAACCTTTCTTGGTTTTTAATGAATCGGATGTTACGATCGCTTCGAAACAATCAGTTATAGCTACGTAATGTCAAACAAGTTATTGTAACATAACAATTATTCGACGATAAAAAACAAAGTAAAAGTCCTAAAAGGCTAAAATAAACAATTGTATAATAGGTGAACCAAGTCTTCATTTTCTGAAACACAATTTTCAAAACGGTCAAAGTGTGACAATCTTTCTAATCTAAACATGTTATTACAAGGAAATATTGGATTTATAAAAAATGTTGGAAATATTAATATAAGAGATTTAGTAAGAATGTCTGTAATTAACGATTCAATGTTGTTTTAATTATATTTAAAAACATCCTTAAGTTTGATAGTTTAATTAAACGAGCATTTAATTCGTTTGCACCTTCTAAATAGTTTAGAATTCCAAATATTATATATATTTAGTTTGTAAATATTTATATATTTTGAAACTACAATGAATTGATCGGGTAATGTGTTTTTTAAGGTGACGCAACACTTTGTATATGCGAATACATAAAACAAGATGTATGTGAACGTAACAGAAGTGAACTTCACGCTCAGGTCTTATGTTCTAGAGAATGTTATCGACAGCATACTGTATGAGTAGCTTCTATAGAGGAGAATCGATATTTCTTGTTTAAAGCGGTCCGAAATGTGCAATATGTAGAGCAAGAGATCCCAAATATAGAAAAAGTTTAATTCAGAAACTAATATCCAATCCTCTAGTAAGAGCCAAAGTTCCAGAAGATACTAGCACAAAGAGTTGAATAACACTTTCTGAAGAAATATGTAATATACAATAAAAGTAAGTATTTAGTTGAACAAAAATCTTGTTTGTACAATTTTGAATTAATGCATTAAATTCGAATGCCTTTAGAAAAATCAACTCTTTCGGACAATACACTACTACGAAAGCTTCATTCTAGTTGAAAAACTCGAACAATCTAACGCAAAAATCGAATTTCACAGGCTGACAGTCGCTTTAACTGATCAGCTCCATCGTTCAAACGCAGACTTTTAAACCTATCGCGAATATATTCCGACCGAAACGGGCGAGATCGAAAAGTAATTGATATCACAGTAGAAGACGTAAAGCCGAGGGAAAAAGAGGTACCAGTGGTGAGAGGGTAGGAGAAGAGGGAGGAAAAAGGAGAAGAGAACGGAGGAAAATCTACCGAGCCACGTGGTAGGATTCTAGCAGTGAAAGGAAATCGGTTTAGAGACCGGAAGGGCGCTGCTTTGATCGCGTTACCGGCTCGATCTCAGGGATTAGGTGGGATCCTTTTCTTCCCCCTCTGCTCTTTATTTCACTTGCTCCTATTCCATCCTTATCCCGAACCTCCTTTTTTCTCCAAACTCGATATTTCGACTTTGCCCATAACCTGCCCGAAGGAAACCCTTCGCCTGACCTACCTTAACTGGCCAAAAAACAGGTAACTCCTTTCTTCTCTTTACTCGATTTTCTACTTGCTTCTGAGATTGCTGCTTCTGCTGCGCAGACCCGTTGACTTTTTCTTTTCTTCCGTATTGCTCAATTTTCACACCTTCAACATCAACTGACGCGTTAATTAACACAACAGCCATTTATCGTTAGTATTCGCATTTGATCAGAGCCACTTCTACTATATCGTATTCCCTATAAACATGTACAGGGTGTCGCATTTTAATCGTCCGACGCAAAAAACTGGCAGAAAGAATAGTTCGATCGAAAAATGTTTCCGACAAACGTTGTAGGGTTCAAAGCGGGTCACGTTATGGTACTAACGACGTTGACCTTGAATTCGACTTTCAAGGTCATTTCAAGGTCAAAGCGTTTTTTTAAAATGGAAACTCCTATTTTTGACCCTAGAAATGGAAAGAGCGGAAAATTTTACGTTCGGGAAGGTATAACATGATGCGTTTTCAAGGTCATTTTAAGGTCGACCAGCACATTTACAAAGGTCGACCTAGGAATCGCCTAGGAAGGACAAAAATTAAAAATGCTATAGAACAATGTTGAAGCATTTCAAGAGGGGAATCGAATGGTGACCTTGACTTTTTGGCTAGTTTAACATTTCGAGATTCTTTTGATAACATCATCAGAAGAATTGTGACACGTTTGATGCATCGTTGCAAGCGATTCACCCTGTATAACAATCTGTCGAGAACGGCTTAGCCAACAAGAGAAAAGTGTGAAACAAGAGGAAAGAGTGCATTAGACAGGAAAAGCACCAGGTCGCAGTCAGAACGCATCCGCACGTGTAAGAGACAAGTGGCGTTGAGCAAAATATGTGAAGTATGGAGGAAGAAAGAGTCAAACAATTCTAGAATAACTTGTAAACAGTTCACGGCAATAAATAGTCAACGGCAAGACAATCAACAATATTCGATTAAAAGTTGGCACTAATCATGTGCAAAGAATAAAAAATGACAAAATCACTGGTTTTGTCGTTTTAATTGCGTTACAATAAAAGAAACTGCAAAAAAATAAGAATAAAACGGGAAGACACTCTTTGAAGACCTAACTGAACGGGAGGACCAGTTGGAATTAAGGAAAAGAAGGTTGAATTCTGAACGCGGATCTTGAATTGTAAGGTAACAAGAAGAAAATATTAAATAAACGCCAGCTTTATAGTACGAAGTACATTTTTTTCGTGTCGCTATCTTCAGATACAACTTACATAAATACAATGCTAATAAAAGTTTCCTTACAAACCTTCGCGAATAGTGTTTCAACAGTAGAAAGACAAGTTGAAAAGACTTTGCAACGGTTCATTTTTTATATAAAGTCCAGCCTTGAATTATATCGTTGTACTATCCAGTTAACAAGTGGGATAAATTAAAATTCAGTTTCAAGACGGATAAAGAGTAAAACAGCAAATAACAAATCTTGTTAATTTTGCAATTTTTGTTGTCTTTGCATCCTGGTGTCTTTAATATTTCTTGTTCAGTCCATAATGTCTCGGTTTCATTTCATAAATAAAAACGTAGACACATTTCTCTCACAACATTTATTCTCACTTTCAGTAACTTTATCATAAGATGTTATTTCGAATAATCCTTATAACTTTAGAGCTATCATAAGGTAGACGCAGTGCTGGGATATACGTATTTCGGTATTTGTTCCGGTACACCGCTTCTCACTAATCCTTTTATATTCATTATTCCTCGTGACGTCAATAGAATCTGAAAATAGTTTTACCTGCTGCTGAAGGCTGCAGTGCATACTTCAACCAAATTGCTCAAATTTTTTCAATAATAATACAGGAATTTAGTAAGTAATTTTTCCTCGCTTATTTTTAAACTATTTTATCGCGTGCTTTGAAATACGAAAATCTCTCAATCCTGTATGCCATTAACTTTTTATTATAAATTCTTATACTATACCGTATAATTATGCTACATCCGGTTACTGATACTGATAATTCTAATTAGTAATCTTTCAACTGCTTGAATACGTATTATAAACATACAGACAGTAATACATTAACATCTATATAATCTCTCTATTGCTGTATTCAAAGATCTCATTATGCGCACGACATTGTGACTACATTATTGTAACTGTGGAATTCTATTCATTTGTAAATCCGAAAGTTGAACGTAAATGCATTAACCAACAAAATATTAATTTCAATCTGTATTAATTCTCATATATTAATATTAATTTTGGAATACTAAAAAAATAATATTAAACATGCAAAATGACAAATCTCTTTATTTCTATCTTTCACTAACAAAATAATATATGAGATATAAATAAAGAACCTTCGGTACAGTAATATACTACTATCACTTAAGAATGCATTAATAATTACCTAAAGCTTTAAACTTACCTTTAAATGAAACGTTTTTAACTATCTCGTGGTGACATGCAGTCGTTTACGCCTGTCAATAGTAGGAAACACATTAAACAGAGAATGAAAGCCATTTCGTATACAGTATTATTCGTCATAACGAAATGTAGTGATTTTTTATGCGCGAATAAAATTCGCCTAAAGCTAAGGGAGACAGTATAGGGTGTACCCTTGACTTGGGTGTCGTTGACATTTCCTATCGGAGGGTTATAGACTGACATTTTTCAGTGAGTAGTCACAAAGCCACCACATCTTTGATCCCCAGCAACTTTCGCCCTTCCATCCCATAGTGTGATATCCCTTTCATAAGAGGGTTGCTGCTTTATTGTTTCAGGAGCACACATGATCCCCTACAACTTACCCGCACCTATACATGGTGTTAAAGAACACCGTTCACAATAATAAGCCAAAATTCAATAAAAATGTCTGCGGAAAATACGAAATATATAAATATGAAAAATAATTATTTACATTGTTGAATTGCCTCGGTGTAAGTTTGCAAGTGTATTGAACCAGATGAATTGTTGAGGAATTATTGAAGATCGAAGCTGATCCCTGAGATTTACATTATAATTGGCTTTGTAATTCGAGCTTATTGCAATATTGAAATACCGTCATTTTTTAACTCTCGGAAATTACCCTAAAACAGTTTGCTTCCGCTAAATAAAATACTCGAAAATCAATATAAATTTTGTTTATTCAGATTCAAAACTGTGCTAATATGTATATATTGTACTTTGTTGCTATGCTCGTCTGACTAATTTTGGTAAATTAAAGGGGATTCCAGGAATATTTTACAAAACTGTATAAAATTACAATTATTAAGAACTGAAAACAGTATTGTTGACATGCTATTGAGTAGCACGTGAATAATATTCTCAGTAATTAAAGTTTAAATATCAGTTACAGGGGTGTAAATTATTTATTTATCGACATATAGCATTGTTATTAAATGTGATAAAAATAGGGATAGTTCAAATGGGGTAGCATGTGACCGCAAATACGTACGTACATGTGCATTGTTATAACTTTGAATCAAAAATATTTTATCCATTTTCCTGCGTTTTGGTACTGAATCTTAATCGCCA
The DNA here is from genome assembly GCA_963989405.1 of Trypoxylon attenuatum. Classification (NCBI taxonomy): domain Eukaryota; kingdom Metazoa; phylum Arthropoda; class Insecta; order Hymenoptera; family Crabronidae; genus Trypoxylon; species Trypoxylon attenuatum. The sequence continues at coordinate 22,660,283 of OZ022489.1, forward strand.
ACCCTAAAACGTTGTAAAATGTCCTGTATTTTAGTAACGTAGAACGATCCGAAGGATAGACTGAGCGAGTGCTGTGAAGGAAGCCGCGTGATTGCTCGTAAAATTATAAGTATAGTAACTAGTTAAGCCAGGCTTTCATTAGAGATAAGTCGCATAACATTCCACGGGACCCTCAAACTTTCAATTACGGTACGCGTGATCCATTTAGAGGCTCGTCAGAGGATTTATCACGTAAGTAGATTACGATGCACATTCTGAAACCATCGTCCTCGTTTTTGTCTTAAAAAATTGCAGTATGCGATGATAATTATGTTTCAAAAACTAAAAGCTTTTAGATAGCGAAAACTAAAGCACTTAACTCAATTAAAAACAGAGTTTTAGAATTTTAAATATTACCGTTTCAATTAATAATGCTGCCTAGTCATTGATTTTTGAGTTAAGGTAACGAGGGAATTTATAATTATCATTATTCGTAATTGAAAGTTTACTAATTGTAAGCAAAGTCCATGTACTCACACTACACTATTACTATAGTTTTATTATTTTCATAGTCAGATTACACTAGGTTTTGCTTGTTATGAAAATCACTTAACAGGGTTGTACCGTGTTACGGCTGTATTTCTTCGCTTATTTTGTGAATTTTTTCCAACGAACCATGAAAATAAACCATCTTGAAATTTTTACAGTATATTTATTAACATTTATACAATCATTTAGAATTTTTTGAATCCAAAATATACATTGCAATCGACGTTACAAGATATATGAGCGATTCCACGCCAAGTGATCACACCTTATACACACTTGGTCTCCGATTTTTTTTAAACTTTGCAGATTTGTAGCCCTCATCGAGCACTGAAAAATGCTTTTTTGCAATCCTCGATATTGTTAATAGTTTTTTAGTTATTTAACTGCAAACTTTTGGATCAAAATTTTTTTTAAAATTCATAACTAAAAAACTATTAAAGATATCGACTTGTGCGAACCGCCGTTTTATTCGGAAAACTTCAAATTTTAATAAAAAAAATACCTCGTGTTGTTAGAATATAAATAAATAGTTGTAAAATATAAATAAATGTTTAAAATTTAAATAAAATATGGAAGGACAGCACCGATTGCCTTGAAAAAAATGTCACAGATGCTCTGTAATCTACTGAAAAGAATGCCACAGGTTTCAGGTTGGTGCCGCAATTGTTTCCGGAGCAATAAAATTTTATAACTGGAAAGACCGGCCGGGCGCGCGCCGCGGCAGGCGCGGCCGGCGGCAACCGTACTTGGTACGTTCGAATGATATACTTCTACCTGAAACTTCAAGAGTCCTAATTACTTAAATAAGCGTTTCGATTTCTAGTTTTATGATTATTTGCTGTTACGCTCGTTTGTAAGCTATTACACTGACAAAAACACTCTTTTCTCTCTGTGTTTTTCGGCCAGCGCTAAGCCGTTGGAGTACCATTCAACCATGTACTACTGGTTTAATAGAAAAATGCAGGTATGGAGTTCTTACTCCACATTACCTGCTTCTATAAAACCTTCTGTTTACCTGACACGTCATTTGGAAAAATCCAATATTCTATATTACTCCATCTCCCACCACTATCACCGAAAATGCATAAATACATGTATTTATGGCGCCCGGCCGGTCTTTCCAGTTATAAAATTTTATTGCTCCGGAAACAATTGCAGCACCAACCTGAAACCTGTGGCATTCTTTTCAGTAGATTACAGAGCATCTGTGACATTTTTTTCAAGGCAATCGGTGCTGTCCTTCCATATTTTATTTAAATTTTAAACATTTATTTATATTTTACAACTATTTATTTATATTCTAACAACACGAGGTATTTTTTTTATTAAAATTTGAAGTTTTCCGAATAAAACGGCGGTTCGCACAAGTCGATATCTTTAATAGTTTTTTAGTTATGAATTTTAAAAAAATTTTGATCCAAAAGTTTGCAGTTAAATAACTAAAAAACTATTAACAATATCGAGGATTGCAAAAAAGCATTTTTCAGTGCTCGATGAGGGCTACAAATCTGCAAAGTTTAAAAAAAATCGGAGACCAAGTGTGTATAAGGTGTGATCACTTGGCGTGGAATCGCTCATATACATCTTTTAGTCCCTGGCTGCTCTAATCGGAAGGATTGTCTCTCAGTATTCAACACAGGGAAATGCGGAAAGGGATGAGAAGGGGGAGGGGGAACTTCGGACTGATTTTCTCGGAGGAATACTCATGGGATTTACCATGATCCTGAGTCACCTGTACCATCACAGTCCACCGGCTCGTATCACGATGCACAAAGTTTCACTGTGAATGAAAATGACTGCTACATCGACCACACTGTGTAGGCAACGGCGATCACGACGTCACTTTGGCCTGTTATCACTCTACTCACGGTTATACTTTGTGGCAAGATGTCTGCATTCGGAGTAAAATCATGCTACAAGGAATAGTAACTCAAACAATAACACTGAAATTTTCGCATAGTTTAATCAAGGTTACATGTAAGCCGTAAGTAAAAACTTTACTCTCATTGGACCTTCAATGCGAAACAGTTCACTCGGTTATAATTCTCTCTATCTACATCGATTTCGACTAGGTGTCGAACAGGTTTTAATAAATACTTTGGATTAGAATATTGTCCTTCAACAAGAAAGCTAAGCGTTATACTGGAATAAATAATCTGTGTTTAGAATTTTTGTAAGTCAGCAGAAAAATAAATGATGTGTAAAAGAGTACTTTAAAGTGGGGGTGAAAATTGCCAGGTACCAGAACAGGAATATATTAACGAACTGTAAGTATTCAATAGCACACGAGATATTAACAACATTTCATTACTGGAATTATTAAATAAGTAAATCGCGTATATTATACATACATATATCACAATATATGTACAGTACAATATCACTAATGCCAATTGCACGAACATAATAATTTTCCGGGTGTTTTGATTCAGGTACAATCAAAGAAACTTGTTGAATACAAAGATCGGCTTAAACGCTTACAACGATAAATAAATTTGGATCCGATTGTTCTTAACGTTACAAAACTGGCTCGCTAGAAATTTGTAAAGTTCACGTCAACATTACCAAAATGATTCTGGCAATCAAGATAGTGTACTTACATAGTGTAGCATGCCCAGATCCTGGGTTTCAAGGATTAACATTTAGACTACTACATTCCCTGTACCTATGAAACATGCATTTACGTTAATAACTGTATAAACTAGAACTGCAATTTGCATTTGCACTTACAAATAGCCTCAAACCCAACACCCAAAAGAAATGCAAGCTTACTTACTTACGTGTGTAATATAAGCTTACAGAACTGCTAACACCACCAGCTCGTAAGCGTTGGTATATATCTACTTATAACTATTATTGACTCTACCCGTTCTTTAGTATCATATGTGGAATATCCTATTCAATTGCAATTGCAACTTAATAGTGTGAGTGGAGAAATCCTCATCCTTACTAAAAAAGACATCATTTTATGTATTCTTCCGATTCGAACTACATTTATCTGTGTTATATGTTATTTTCACTTAAGTAGAATGGAAACAAAGTTATGTTGAACTGTCCAAGTAACATTTTCCCTTTCATAAGCTTCCTCTGTAGATTAAATACAGTACCTTTCCTGCAAATCAATCCGGCAGAAGGTCGTTTACAGACCATTTGCAAGCGGTTTTGGACGGTTTATGCAGAAATGATTCTGTACAAAGCCTGCATTGTAACCCGTAAAGGTCTTATGCAAACCGTATACAGGTCATGGTAAGTAACTTGCAGAGTATATGCAGAGTATGCGCAAATCACATGTAGCCTATATGCAGGATCAAAAAATGTGAAAAAGTTCCTTCTTGAATTAATTTCTATACAGTATTATAATTATTAGTGCTGCCGCGATTGTGTTACAGAATTTCATCAAATTAAATCTAGTTTTGTACATTTGACGGGGAGATAAAGATCATTTTAATAAATAACGGATGGGTGTGTGTTTTCTCTCCTGTCCCGGCTGGGGTTGGCACGTTCCGAGCATAATTCTGCACTACCTCATTTTATAAGTCAGAGTTATACGTATATTAGAAACTTAAATATTGCAACTCCTGTATGTATAATATGCTAGTTTTAGATCTAGCATTTATACTATTCTAAATTTCTAATGCAGGATGCTCAAGTCTCTTTGTAATGGGCCATTACTAATGGCAATATAACGTTATACAGACTTATACCAACATTTTTACTTTCCTTGTCTTTTAGATGGTTAAATCTAACGATATTCAATTTAGGGTCTACCTTAGAGTCACATGCCATAAAGTTAAACAAAATGTTTAACGATGTATGCAATGCCGATGACAGAGAAGTTCCAAGGCTATCGCATTCGACGAGACTTACCTTCGACTAACTAGTATCTCATCTACGCTTTGCTCCCACGAGAGTTGAATTTATAACAAGATGGATCGAATTCATGAACCAATCTTTGCCTAGAATTCGAGCCAATGACCTGTATCATCGGCAAGAATGTGTGGGCATGAAGAATAAACGCAGACAGAGAATAGTGCCGATACCAGAGAGAATCGAGGATCTGAAGCTAGGTGCAAATGTAGGCTTTAATCCCAGTGGCGGTTGAGCCATCGACAGGCAAGATTTATCTCGACGAGACCAGCGGCACCTATCCCCTACAACAAACCTCGAAATCGGCACGAGGAATTAAATTCGGTTTGTGAACGAGTTAGCAATATTTTACGCCACAACTTTTAGTCCGCCGCTCTTCGACTGGTCTCCTGTTTTCCCTGTGCAATGAAGTTTACGGAAATTCGAGACCTATACCAGTTTCCCGTCGCAATCGAAATTTACAGGAAGGTCACGTACCTTTCTGAAGTATGCACGTCGAACTTCCTCATAACTCGATTGCCGTAGCAAAATTGGCGTTACAAAAAATTTCTCACGCTTGCTCTGCACGAATTTATTAGGCTCCATACAAATCATTGGATTCCGCGCGCTAATATTTGCTAGGCTGTGAGAGTGCTGTCGGAGAACAGTTGGCTCAAGGTAGAAATACTGAACTTATAGTAGTAGATATTTCAATACAAGGAGTACTACAGTGGAATTATCAATGAATTGATGTAATGGTAGAAGCGTAGAAATTGCGAGTATCCTTCGGCAATAGAGAATGAGAACGGATAAAAGATATATATATATATATCTTTCGAGGAATTGACGAAAGCTCCTTGGAGATCTTGGAGATCTTGCTTCAGACGGAGAATCGAGCTAACAGTATATTAGTTGAATTGTACGGTTGGTCGCCGAAAACGGTGCTCGTTCCTCAGTTATTCGATGCATTGTACGCGAGAATGGGCGTACACAAAACCCTATACTCTCCCTTCAAGCCTCAGCGAAACTAATCGAATGAATAAAACAGCGGGTGTTAACGAACTGGTCGGTCCCTCTTGGCCATGCCACCAGTCCCGAAACTTTGCTAATGGAATCGCGCCCGCTCGTAAAGGAAATATTAAACGCTCGTCGTACGCGTACCTCTAGTTCCGATTCTTTGGAATATCCAACGTAGATCCACGAATATGCATCTCATTTATGACTTTCCTAAAACCAGCAAGCATTCTCGATGAGTGACGATTTCGACCGTATGCTTTTATCCTTTTCGGCAACATCCTGTCATTGCACAGTGGTCCAGATACCCTCAAAACTGCGCCAAAAATCAAAATTGCAAGTTCTACGAAATTTTTTAGGATAATTGTATCTCGAAAGAGGAATATCCAATGCACTTAAAATTACTTTTCTTTGGTCGATTACTTGCAGCCACACCCCTACACAATTACTGAAAGTTGAGACTCGGAAATCGCTACTGCGCATTTTCCATATAAAACTTCTTTTAGAGTTTTAAAAAAAGTTCCGGCGAGTTCCACCTTCTTGTTTAAATTTTTTGAAAGGTAAAAATACAGGCTTGAAGGCTGTGGTAACTAGAGTTGCTCATACTTGCTCATTTTTAATTGGCGGACAATAAAAGGGCACTAAACGTCATATAATTATCATAATTCTTAGACTTAAGAATTTGGGACCTAACGGGTCTGTTCACAGGTTAAGGATGGCATGATTATTACCTTCAGGTATGTGGGGGGGGGGCACGGAAAATGTGGCCTAGCACCACACGTACCCTATGAATTGCAGAACATACAATAATACCATATAGATAATGCGAGCATTTTTTCCAATAAAACGAAAATGATTCCTCAAATTTTCTTTTTTTCTTTCATTTCAGCCAATTGATGTAGATAATCCCACAAAAAATAGCCTATAATGTGCATTGATCGGAAATGTGCTTTCCATTTGATATTCCGAGAGCTGCTCATTCCATCCTTCTTCGTCGGATGGACATCGTTTTTTCAAGGTAATAATTGAAATTTCGCTTCAAGTGCAACGGAAAGCTCTTAAAGTTGTTGCAGTGTTTACGAGGTATTCACTAGTCGCGCGTGCGCACAAAGACATTCGGAGACAACGTTTGATTAGTTGTGCGCGAGCTTACATTTGTGTTCTGCAGAGTTAGACTAAACGGATTGCCGAGTAGTTGGCATGGCAAGGTCTGATGCACATTGTGAGTACAATTCCGAAGCGCTAACGCGTCGTTGCGCACCAGGTAATGTGATTCCGGACCACGGAGCTGAGGTCGGCTGTCCGCTAACCCGACGCGCGTACCTCTCGAAGTAGACTGTTGCTGACCGTTCGGATTCGCTGCTACTCCTAATGTTCACAGTGAAACCATACGACGAGCCATGTACCCTACAATTCTAACTTCTCTAAAAATTAATAATTCAACGAATTCCGGAACAGGATAAAAGGACTAGGTTTCTAATGCTTCAAAAGCTGAGTGATTAAATGCTACCTTTGGGCATCTATCGACCTTTGATTTCCCGGAGAAAATGTTCAAAAACTACTCATTTATTAACGAAAGATCCCAATGGCTCGTCGATGTCAGACCAAACCGTTTCTAGTAAGGTCGCGAATTGCGACAACCTAACGAAAAGACTAGGTAAAACGAGGAGCAAAGCTACGGTAGACATTGCAGCTTGCGAGAAATAGACAAAACGACGAAGGTCTGAGCAAAGCGACATCCGAGACGGAACTCAAACATTAGTGTTGCCACCGACTCTATTCCCTCTCTCTCTTCTCTCGCTCTCGCTTCCGTTTAACTATGCCCGCCAGATTACCTATCTCCTTCGACCACGTGTATATATACACTTAGGCACACATTTGCGCCGCAAAGTCAAACTGCGTCGCCTCTGTGTGACCTCGCCAGCTTATATTATCCAGTTACCCGTGAGACTTACAAGCCAAACAAACGAATAGATAGTAGTTGGATTTCGTGATCACAGATCACTCTTCCTCTGTCTTTGCGTCTGCCTCAATTTCACCACTTCCTGCTCGTCTACTTTGATCTCTGTCGAACTTTGATAGCTATATCGGCGGTGAAATCAATTGGCCTTTCACTTTCTTTTATTAATCTTTCCTTTTACCTCGATCTCGTAGGTCTTTGGATTACAATATAAGGACGACGCCCCACCCTCTCGTTTATTCAATACTATTCTGAATGCTCTTTGTAATAGCAAAGCTGTCGAACGCAGAGTATGTTAAGTAGAAATTCCTTAACCAGCTTTCCATTAGGTTGCGCTTCTTAATTGAATCTCATCGTTATTGGTTGTTTTAGTAACTCAAGTAACAAGCCAATTGAAATGGTTCAAATGTAATTAAATGTCACTGGCTATATTTATCAAAGTCTAATTACTATAATTAACAGAAGATTCAAAGTAGTCTGTATTACTCCAACCCCGTGTGAAAATAGTGCAAAGCTTAGTTATGCCATTTTCATTTCTGGGTAGCATTATGCGAGACCGACAGAAAGTAACATCCATCCCTATATTATTCAGTATGATGATATGCTCATAACTATCGTTCGCATGCCTGTCTATATTATCAACGAGGTCACTATATCGCTGCCATGACGGTGAGTCCCTTGGGTTGTTTCAATGAGCAACCTGCTCCCCTCTATCTCCAAGCATCGAAACTCTGAGATGGACATTAATTCATCCCTTCCCATTCCCGCATACTTGATCTAACCACCTACGCTCAATTCCTGAGACTATCATGTCCAAGATCTCGATCCAGAGCGGACAGAACATTTTTGACATTATTCTATTCAATACGCTGCCATTTGAGCGTCAATTACACTATTACCAAGAAAAGTCAAACTTACCATAACGAATTGACAGCAATGTCAGTTCATAGAATGAAGGATCCATCCGTAAACTGGTAGTTTTGATCAAGCGCTTGTCATATTTGTCGACCCACAGAGTTGAGAATTGACTTGAACTCTAATTTGTCGCACAGGATATCGGGCCTTGGTGGCAAGCATTAGTTTAATACGACTACAGTGACGGGCATACTCCGAGTTACGAGCTTTACTGCCAATTGATGCAGTGTAGGTAGTGGTACCTTGCAAGGTCGTTAAAGCAGGTGGGTAAGTGTCGCGTGATTCCGGGGAGCCGCACCTCGCCTGGGATCTTGGGAGTTGGCGAACGTACACGAATTTCCCCCTGTCTTCAAGGTCCGTGCATGAATGTACGGAACCAGCACCAGCGCCGGCGCGCACTTCTACCAGCTATAATAGCGTAGCTATGGATCGAGCGGCCGGCTTTTACGTTAGGTTAGCTGCCGCGGAACTTCCGTAATGCGTTAATCCGGCAGGCACGTCTCTACGCTCGAGATAAGGTCGTGCTGGCTGGATCGTAACGGGGCGATTCTCTCTCGTCTCTCGGATGGACTGGGCCCCTCGTAGAGTACGTCTCCGGCCGCGACGCGAGCTACTTCTACGTGACACCAGCCGCGCTCGATTTCCCTTAATCGAGTCGACTCGCGTCGAGTCTAGTCTTCGGCTCAGGGTGTCCTCCAGGATTCTACAGCTATCGAATACCTTACGTCTCTGTTCTGCAACTTCTTCTAACCCCTCTTGAGAGTGGAAACGGTCTTATCTCTGTTCGTCGTTCACCTTCACCTTTTTAACATGGAGCAGACCATTAACGGTGTCGTGACCAAGCTCGGGAATGCAGATTACTCGATGTAGAGTTATCTTTGTCCTTGTTAGAATTTAATTAGACGCCGCACCCGCTGTGCTCTCTGCATCGGATTTTGCGTACCGCATTTCCTGCGCCCTTATTCTGTCCACGTACCTTTCATTTCGTACCTTAAGTTCGCTCTGTGGTTTTTCGGCTGGTTCCAGGTTGCTTCGTTCTACTTTTCTCCTTTCCTTTTGTTGGTTGCGATCGTGGTTTTCGCCGACGAGAAAAATGATGAGCCGGGCGTTTCTGATGAGAGTGACTTTTGTACAGTAATAGATTGATGTCCATATATTGTTATTCGTGACATAACCATTTTCCCGAAAGCAACTATCATTCCGATAAATTACTTTTATACCTTTGCTAACCGTTGGAAAAAAAAACTACGAATAATGTGGAAAGTAACCTTATTTCATCCCATAAAAGGCCTTACATTGAAAATGTAAGGTAAAAAAACTTGCGCCAAGTATAAGCAGAGGTGTATCGACCCTAAGAAAAATGGTTTAATTAATTAATTTTATCAGCAAGAAAAATGTCTGAAATCGCGAAATCAAATTTCCCGAAATCATCAGTCAAAAAATGTCCACCACCGGCATACTTGGGGCGCCTTTTGTAAGAATCACCCAATTTCGCGCCCCGAGTATGCCGGTGGTGGGCATTTTTTCCTCCAGCTTTTAAGGATTGCGGACAAGTAAATGTTTTGAAAATGTTATTTTCAAAGTTATCTGAAGGTTAGAGTCATTTTTTAAATAACCTCACGTTCATTCGATACCTTTTTCCTCCGCCTTAAAAGCTGGAGGAAATAGTTTTCTGAACGAATTTTCAATATTCAATCTTAATTTGATCTGCTAAGGGTCATCCTAAAAAAAGTTTAAAAATACCACATTGGACGTAAAATTTCCCTCTCTTTCCGAATCCGTTGTCAAAAATAGGGGTTTACATTTTAAAAAATCACTTTGACCTTCAAATGACCTTGCAAATCAATCTCAGGGTCAAAACTGATATAACAGAAAGTTGATCCCCATTATCCTGAATAACTTTTGTCTAAACAATTTTTTTGTACAACGCCAAGTTTCCGAGATATTTGGGTGTGTCCATGCTTTTCGCACACCCTGTAGAAGATCCACGAAGTTGTTGCGTTGAGTGTATTAACTATGTATAAGTATTGCCAATGGCATCAACGATCTCAGTAACAAATTTTTCACTGTTGAATCGTAGAACAATTTTTACAATTAATACCATTTGGAAAAATAACAGTCACTGCGATGTGCCAGGTTTACTGGAAGCAGACCTTCCAAAATAATAACTGATTAATTATTTCACCTATTCTCCGCGAGGGGTTCTGTCGTGATAATTTTAAATTCGGAAGTTTATGGCAAAGTCGTTCTAGAGTCAGGAAATTTTCAAGCGGTAAATGAGCAAGCCCATTTTAAATATTTGTATCTCCTTACTTTTGACTAATTGTAAGCGAGGAAGATTTTCTTAGCTGCCACAATCTATGAAAGAATATAGGTGGACGAACGCAGAACATTGGGGAACCAACAACAATATACCACCCGTGGGAGTTTCATGGAAGGCCTATTGAAGGAAAATACACGGAGTGATGAGCAGCGAACGGGAAATCAAGGAGCTGCAAAACGGGTGGCCGCGCGTCACACGGTCCGACGCACAGCCAAAACCGATCGCAGCCTCCATTGAGCCCGGGGTTCAGAATTATTATGCGACGTTAAACGATTTTCGAGGCGACGTAATGAGCGGCCTCTTGCTCTTTGTCGACTGACCGATCGAACTGAGGTGACACTTGATTTTCTGCCTTCAAAATGCGAACTCCCTTGCTTTAACTTTATGCATTTGCTTTTTTATTATGTGAATTTAGGGATTTCGTGCAGAGCTTTTTGCGAGCGAACAAGCGAGACGAGGAGGGTTGGCGTGAATTATTAACCAGTAATCACCGCAAACAGTTTGATGAAACGACTCAGACATCGAGAAAGTTTTATTTGATTGTGCACTAGGAATTGTATTTCAATTATGTTATAATTATTTTATACTTAACACAATATTACACACTACTCGCAAAAATTAAGGGAACAACAAAAGTGTCCAAACTTATCGGTGATATTTGAAAGGCTGTATTTCAGTGAAAAATGGTCGTATCGAGGTTTTAGAGAAAGCAATTTAAAGCTTGAAGATTCTAGTTTTTGGAACTGGGGTTGGAATTTTTTTAGCGGTAGCGGTTCTTGAGTAATCACTGAAAAACCAACGACAAAATAATATTGAAAACTTTTGCTCGACTTTGAACCGGTGTACGTATTGCCAAAAATGTTTTTTCGCAAGTTCATTGTAACGGTCTTCTAGATCATTTAATTACCTTCAATTTGACTATAAATATCGCTATGTTTCGGTAATGCGTTGTTGAGTTATCGCCGCTCAAAGCAAAGAAGTCCATTTCGACTTTGACAATGAATTACTTGGGAACTAATGATCGTACAGAAAATTAAAGTACAGAAAATTAAAATGTAAAACATTCTCTATGGCATGCAATTAGCGGCTGTTGATAAAAAAATTTTTTTCGAAGTGATAATGATGATTAAAAAAAGTTCAAAATTAGCGAATTGAAGGATATTTTGAAAATTTGGTATAACTTTGGATATAACGCATAAACGTAGGCTATCGTCAGTAATTTTTCAACCTCAAAGTGTCCCCAAAAAACCCTCAAAGTTCCAGAGCTCGGCGATTTTTTTTCTTAGTGCTCCGAAGGTTTAAATTGATCGTTTTCGTCCAAAATCATCGTAACAAACAATTTTTCGATTTTTATTCCTTTTTCCAGCTGTAAAATGGAGAATCGAGAGTCTAAAAAAATTTTAATTCTTACGGACAAGAGCGTAAATTTACATCGAAATAGGGGACTGTTGTAGGCGCAGTATTAGAAAAGTAAACCTGTTGCAATCAAGTTCGAAAAGGGTAGCAAATCAATTTGCCTGATTTTAATGCTGTCAGGGAAACGTTGTCCGGTCAGATAATTTACCAGTTACAGAATTAAAAGTACGAATGACTATATTTTACGAAATCCTGAACAGCACGTAACGCTGTACTATAAATCCTATATGCTAATTTAAAACGAAATTGTCTTTACCTGTAGCATTTATCTTAATTAACCATGTTAGGGTATGAACATAAAATGTTAAGCGTGTCATCGTGTATATCGTGTAGCTCCGGTACAAACCTGAGGTTACTACATATCAACTTCACCACTTCAACAAAGATAACGCAGACGGGTTGCATCTTGGCCGTCTTGGGCCACGCTTGGCAAGATCTCGAGGAAACTAGGAATGCAGGGCACGTACGTTGTTCCAAAGATTGCTAGTGACGGAGAGAGCAACGCGATCGTGTTTTTCGTCGGCTGAGACCTCGAACAAGTTAACGTTGAAGAGAATGACGCAGAGTACGCAAATAAAGGAGAGAAACTGGGGAATTCGTTCCTCTCTCTTCAAGCCGGCAAGGCAAGTAATGTCCGCAAGCTGAGCGCTAATTCGGTACCAAGGGAGATTCAGCTTAAACTTTGTTTGTCAGCGACGCCAACTGCTGTCTCTTAAGTTTAGTCCGTCGTTATGCAGGCTTTCCACCGCAACTCCGATGCGACGCGTGGCATCTTTAGTCTGCGAAGGCGTCAACCCGCGCCACCTTCATTTTATTATCGTCTCTGCTACATAGACACCATAGACTGCCTTTTCGTATTCCCGCGAGACTTTTGAGACAACTGACGTCAGGCGTCTCTGTATACATATTCCAGTGAACTTTCCTGCTGACTGTGCATTTACTTGACAGAGATGACACTCGCTCAGCGTTTGTCACTCATCGTATACATTTGGAGCCTTACTGCCACAGTATGATAGTCTCTCGAATACTTTCCCCGCTGTATTATATTTAATTGCAAGATAACGATATTTACAATCCTATTCATGATATAAAACGATGTATCTTTAGTCGGATGTGTGACAGATTTTAACAGGCTACGAAACAATTGGCATCTCCGCAATTAATATACACACGTTTTTTTAATTATTCATAAAAAATGGCTGCTCATGGTGGTCATTTTTTCAAAGAGACTTCCTCAATTTGTTAATATATTTAATACAATAATTGTAGAAGACCAAGCTCGTATGTCTGCTGTAGTGGATAATAACAAAGAATTCATGAATCGTATTTTAGAAAAATTCCGACAGAAGTAGCAAACTTTGAAGTCTTGAGTTTTGCGAATGAAGCTGCAGTTAGGAATACAATAAATTAAACTATTCCATTTTGCATAGAGAACATTACATTCGAATTTACCAGGGTTCAGCGTGTCTTTCGTAATAATGAAACTAAAAGGAATGAATTGAAGGTTAATTAATCGGGCTTTGAAGCCATTTTCCGAAAGAAATTTACTAACTAACTCACAGGACAAAATCATACAGAAAAGCACAATTAACAGAAGAGTCATAAGTTAGTCATAAGTTTGGTGTTGCGAATGCTATTTCCAAATGGTTTGTAATTAAAGTATTTTATACTGTTGAAATCGCTATGTTGCGGTTCAATACTCTCAACGCAAGAGATTTTACCGCGTTGATAAATAAATTTCCCAATTGCTAATAAATATTCTACTTTTCCTGTTTGAGATTATACTCTTTTATAATGCAAAGTAGCTTATGAAAACTCTTGTATATGAATAACCTGCGCATAATGCAATATTTACAAAATCTAGTAATACACTAAATGCAACTGAATATTTTTATTCTTATTTACATTGTATATCAAGATACCGTTTCAATTTCATAATAAAGAACGTGAAAATTCAATCAAAGTCAAGAGTGCAGATTTATCAACATTCTCGGTCATGAACAAAATTGTTTTTAACATTGACTTGATAGGTAGAGTTCATATTTTATTAACCCTAACGGTTGCTAACATGTAAGTTTATGTATGTAAGTTATTCTTAGAATAAGACCTTATTCTGAAATCCAACTAGCATAATAGGATCTTTTTTAGTTATACCAAGTTTTTAATACTCACTCTCGTATCACTAAATCCCACAAAAGGAAAAAAAAAACAATCGAAATAGAAACAGGAGTAGTATAAGAACACATTTACCACGATTATATGGCTTACAAAATTACAGATAAAAATCAATGTGGCAGGAGTTCCTAGTGGGCAGAAAAAGGGGATGTCCGCAAAAGAAAAGAAGAGTAGGCGGGGGAGTAGTGCGTCCGGTTGCCGGGTTGGAAGGAAGGCTCCTGTCCAGAAGGAAGGCTTAGAAGAGAACGAGCGAATCGCCCGAGGCGAGGGACAGTTTCCGGTAGACCAATTCGTTAGAAACTAGCAGGCAGCACGTTGTTGGCATCGTTCATGCTCCTCTCGCTCGCAAACCATCGTGCACAATGAAAATTCTCGACAATGGTTGCTATGCAGCCTCAAACTGCAACTGGAGAAACTGAACGAGCCTAGACGGAGCATGACGGAGCAGGAAGAAGCAAGACGGAGCTTGTACTGGGTGGGTGGCACGGTGCACCATTTGCGGTGGGGTTAGGGATCAGGAGCTTGGAGTCAAGAGTCAGGAGTCAGAAGTCAGAAATCAGGTGTTAGGAGTTAGGGGTCAGGGGTCAGAGGTCAGGAAGCAGGGGGTTAGAATAGCCGCTCCGGGTGGATTCATTTGACAATAAATGCAATATAACTTTCCGTTCGTACGAGTGGTCAGCTTTCTCTCCCCCTACCCTAGAAATATCTTTTGGTAAATGAAACGCGCGTCCGCACTCTCGAATTTCTGACCCGCGCCCAACCGACTGCTAGCTGGCTTTCAGCCCAACCATGGACGCTCCAAGAAGAAACTGGAATTTGAGGAAACTAGTTGTTAGGCTCGGATAAAAGCATCCAGCTTTTTTGGTGTGCCTGGTGAAAATGGTTCGTCAGATTTTTCACAAACGATCTTCGCGAACCGGATACCACGAAACGGGAAGCTCTCGTGGGGAGATCGTAGGGAGTTGCTTTTGGAATTGTTAGCGACAGTAAAAATTATAAACTTTATAACTGGGGATTTAAAATTCCCTGTAGAAGTAAGTTGGATGCAGTAGAACAGTCTACTCCATGAACGGATTGTGATTATACTCCTGTATTTAAATGGCAATCCGTTTAAAAAAACTTATTTTGGATACTAAGCCACTAACATATCCATCCGAGAATCAGGATTTTACATTCCTGCGTGGAATTTTATTATTCTTTACCATTGTTAATTTTAATTCGTTAAGTACGAACAATGTAGACGAACAAGTTTAATTTTTAATAATTTTATATCGTCATTGACTGGATTACAGTAATTCGCATTTACAAATGGTGTGACTGTTGTGTATTATGTGTATTTATTAATTCACGAATGTAAAATGTATTTAATGGTTGCAACCTTGAAGTGAGTATGTAGCTGGCACTTAATCGATATCTGACGAAGTCAACCGGTTACACTTTTATGTAATTGTTTCGAGGTAGAAATGAGTCGGACGTGGAATTAAAGCGAGAAGTCAAAGAATAAAGAAGATTAAAGATGTTGCTAAACAACTCAATAATTCACCTCGCACCAAAATTAAAGGATCACTTTCATCAGGTCGATAATTAGTCGAAGTTTGCGCAGCTGTAACTTCGTCAAAAAAAATCGTAAAATTATGAATTTGTTTAAAATTAAAGGTACTCTATCACTAATATCATCAATTTTCCGTGTCAAATTAGAGAAAAATACAAGTAAACAAACAAATACCTGTATAAACCTCATTGCATTTATAACTGAAAGTTAATACTAAGTGCGTAATTCGCGCGCAAAATGAGGCTTTATAAATTCTGTCTCGCCTCGTATCGCGAAACGATGTTATGCACAGTTAAGCTCAATTGTCTCCAACTAGGCAATATTATATTAAAACCCTGATTCTGAGCAGGATTAGTCCTGGCGTCTTCATTGAGTATTCAAGTAATTTATATTTGGTGTTTCTCAACTGCTCAATCAATTATTCTGTTTCTATTCAATTATGCAGAAAATTTGGCGAAAATTTCAAGTAAAGAAGAATGTTGATTTAGGGGAATAAGACACGTATTAATGGGATGAACATTGTTAAACAGGTACCAGACTACAACGAGCGGACAGTCTTAAGACTAATACTGCTATATGAAAGATATTTTTGAATTAAACATCATTTTTACTATTTAAGAGGTACACGTTTCTTACAATTATTTTTCTTGCCTTTGATTCGATTTCAATTTAAGTAACTCTCATTTGGACTGTAAAACTATTTTTCCACAGAGACGAAAGGTTCTGCGAATATTTTTAATCCGTTCTCGCTCAAAGAACCATCCTTGGTTTAACGTCCTCACAACGGAGAACGTTCATACACAAAAGCCCTCATTCTACAGACCAGCATATCCAAGTGGATTTTCATGAAGAGCTCACCATTTAGCCTCGTTTTAGACTAGTATTTGGATTACGGTGGTATTTGCGATGATTTGTGCACCAGAACAAATATTCCGATAATATTTCAACAAGTGCACAGAGGACGCGCTCGTGCCCAGGCTGCATTATATTATACATATACAGGGTGTCTCACTTAACTTGAGCCTCTTAAATAACTCGTTCGGTTTTATGATAACACGATGCAAAATACCGCGGCTATCCAGCGGTCTACAATATTACGAACTTGAGTTCATGATTTTGAGTATGAAAATTGCACAAAGGAGGTAATTATATTGAAATAACTGCAAGGAAAGTACTTACTGAAATTTATTCGAATACATGCTGAAAATGTTGCCCAATGACTTTAATATAATTCTGTGGGTGAGTACCAAATGATTCTGTGGTTCTCTTAATGACTTATAGTAATTTGAGAGATTTGCAAGAAAAAAATAGGCCGATGTATTAATGTAGAGCGAAAGTTCACAGCTGTTCTCCTAGTAAATACATACAAGCGCTATAGGTAGTCGCGGAATATCAGTGAATAAATCTGACGCGTGGATTACGATTGATGCGCCGCGTGCACCCTCTGACGTGCAATTTAATTAATGTAATCGTGTCACCCATCGAAACTAATAGTGTATTGCCACCGCAGCAAGCGCTAAAAGCATCGAAACACGAATTATGAACGTTTCTCTCAGCATCAATCAAGCGCAATGACGGTAATCATTTTGGAAATCTTATCTACATATTGCAACGCGAAACGAATGTGGCACTTTCAAATGTATTCAGCTATGGTGGCATGTTATGAGCAATCGTGACGGAAATAATTTGATATTATCATTTGATGTTTGCGATGTTTTATATACATGTATGACACCTTTAGGTAAATCACATTTCTCTGGAACCATTATCAGGCTGGCGAGGACAAGTGAGATTGCAGAAAATGAAGAAGGTACTTCCAGTACTTTTAATTCCTACAATTAATTGTAATGATAAGAAGCATGTACGTAAAAGCTGATACTAAAAATTCGTAACTTGATGACAATTAAGTAATGCTTTTATATGTCGCGTTATACAGTCGATAACATAAGTATTCGAACACTTTTTGAAACAGTGTAATTTTTTAGGTAATAACCCAAATGACACAAAATTGTTAATGAGGTTAGAACAAAAGGTCTTCTTCGCGATGTCTTTCATAAATTTTGTGAAATATTTATTTTTTACTAATTATAGTGAAAAGAAGAAATGACAGATTTTTAACTTTTTTATCTCAATATTTTTTTAAATTTTAATACATAGTTTTAATAAATTGGAATAAGTTATAGGTGCCCTATAAATTTCGTCAAAATCGAACAACGGTGTTGACATTTATAGGGCACCTGTAACTTATTCCTATTTATTAAACCTATGTATTAAAATTTAAAAAAATATTGAGATAAAAAAGTTAAAAATCTGTCATTTCTTCTTTTCACTATAATTAGTAAAAAATAAATATTTCACAAAATTTATGAAAGACATCACGAAGAAGACCTTTTGTTCTAACCTCATTAACAATTTTGTGTCATTTGGGTTATTACCTAAAAAATTACACTGTTTCAAAAAGTGTTCGAATACTTATGTTATCGACTGTAAGTGTCTCGTTAAAATCACATGTAATTCTAACCGTCTAAGTTAAGACTAAGATTATTAATCAAATTATTCTTGAAAAAATCCTAGGCACAAAAAGTGTACACATCTAAATTATTATCTATTTAAGCTGATTGTACAAATATACGACTGATAGAGAGATCTTGAGTAGGTAAATCCCCTTCAAAAATACTTGATTGCTCTTGATATCTTCATTCTTTTCCATAGCTTACGACTAACATATCCAAAACTCATTTCTGCTCCCATGACTGTCCAATCTACGTAATCCTATACGAAGCTCAAATTTAATTTTTTACAAGCCTCACATTATCAAGACCATTTTCGACTAGGCAACACGGCCACGGCATCGAGTTACGAAGCAACGCGTAGTACTAATTTGAGGATCAAATTATCTTGTCACGAGGGAGAAAGAGCAGCAAGAAAAGGTTCGGGAACAGACAGGGGAGAGCAAGCTGGGAAAGGGAAAGGGAAAGAGAGAGAGAGAGAGGGGGGGAGAGAGAAAGAGAGCGTAAAATTGCAAAAGCCAACAAAATCACAGAGATCCTGGTAAAAAGTGCGCTGGGCATTGTCAATGCTGAGCACCTTATCGCCAAGTGCTTCTTTTGCCTTCCGATAAAAACCAAATGCTCACTGCTCAAAGAAGCGAAAAAGCTGATAGTGCTTTCCCTTTGCGTGCTTTGCGCCAGCAATTGGAGCGTCTAGGTATTTATTTAATAAAACGCGTCCTGAAAGATGGGTACTTGCAACGGAATAATTTCTGGCTTACCGATGTTCGCTGGCCACTCGACCAACCGCCGAAGAAATCCTTTATACACTATATACATTCCTCGGCTAATTTCCTTTCCTCCGTTGACCTAACCTGATCTTATCGCGGTGCAATACTTCCCTTTATACGAGGTTCTTCTTTCGTTTAATCAGTTGCTTCCGTACCTTTCAAACCTTACATTTCATAAGGTACTCCTATTAATAGCTAAAAACTATGACTAGGGCGCATGTGATACTCATCAAATTTGATCTTCGGACCACGTGTACCGCCGGTGGTACACGTGACACGGAACGTCGTACAGGACCACTATCAGGTTAGTCAGTTAGTTTGTTTGCTAGTTAGTTAGTTAGTTAATCAGTATGATAAAGAACTAGGTAATTAGGTCGAAAAATATGTCAGAACAATAAAAATATCAAAAAGAGCACCGATTAGTTCATTTTCAGAACATTCACATACATATTAAACAAAAACTGTATTACGTAAATTGGTAACCAATGGGTGCCGAACGAAGATTTCACGAGTAATATCAGTAGAAATTGTGAAATGGGACAGTTGTAACAGGAGCTTTCTATTTCCGATCTCCATGGGAATTATCCGATAGCCTGAAACTTTTCATGCAGATATTTCGTTACCTAACATGGCATCTGTGTGATTCGGCCTGCCGAGATGTTACAGCATATACGTACTATTCCCTCTGGTGGCAAGCAGCCAAGTGCAGAGTAGCTCCCTACCATGGTAAGTGCATCTATCGCACGCGAAGGAAAATCTTAACTGTCAGCATGCGAGAATTAATAAAGTAGGTTTTCGTTTCTGTCCACGAAATCTTGGAAATGCCAAATGTTTGTACGACATTTCGATTAGCAGTGATCGCGAACAACATGAAATCCGACAAAAAACATTATAAGAACTGTAATGTAAAAAATTGTGCGCCAAATACAAACAGTGGTATGCGTGTCTTATGTTAACGATAAAAAAAATTACTGAATTGAATGTTTACCAAGCATGTAAAAAACTCATTTTGGAGGCAGGAAAAAAATGGTCAGACAAAAAAATGATCAGTATAATGGTATACTTGGAACGCTGATGATCAATAGTCCTGGAAATATGACTCGTATCGGTACTTTAGTTCTATTCGCGTAGCCAATAGTACTCCCAACTTCAAGTACGATATTATTTATTTAATATTCGAATTTTTAAAATTCAATTCATCAGTATTTTCTGGAATCACTTGCCCTGATCATTTTTCACGCCGACATTTATTATAAAAAACTAAAATTTGATGATTGGATGTTTTTGAAGGTGCATCAGAGAATATCTGTGATTTCTTTCAGGTATCGTATGATATACGTCTTCACGTTGAAATTGCATGCTCGAGGAAGAAAAATGAATAATAATGTGTGTTAATAATAATTTTCATATCGTTTCTATTTTTTTTCAGATAGCTCCGGACCTTCCACAACTTCTGGAAAAACTCCGTGTCTTCAGCATTATCCTATCGCGAGGTACGAATTTTTTAACGTTAAATTCTTAGGGACTGATATCTGCGAAAGGGTTGAGATTTCGGCATTTTTGTAAAGGACTTTACTACTTATTGTTACTTTGGCAAGTGGAATGCGTGGTTAAAATTGTTTCACGAATCACTGACTCACCCTGTATAGCAGGGTCCTTTTCAGTAGCAAGACCAGCCAATAAGTCATAAATAATTTGTAAGATTGTTTAACGAGGCGGCACAACGAAATACTTCCGCGTAGTGCGTAACGACAGGAAGATAGACAGCATTGTAACTGTTGCTTGTTTTTGTCGCGAAGGCGCAACCTTGATTTGAAGAGGGTGAATAATTCGAGAGCGGAACAAAGGAATTCGGTACAGCACGGTACTGAAGGGTAGGGGTTCTTTGACGGCACAGCTTGAAGTAGTAGTAGTGGTGACGGTGGTAGTGGTGGTGTGGTGGCGGTGGCAGCGGCGGCGACGCTTGGGCCATTAACCTTTTAAAGAGTTAACGAATTTATATACGGCACCTAATTACTAGTCGTGCGCGGGCGCCTGCGCGAGTAGGGAGCGAGCGTGAGCAAGCGCCTCAGGAAGAATGAAACGCGGGCAGGCTCGAGTAATTGAAAAGTCGACGGTAGATGTAAAAAGCGCGGAAAATACTCTCGAGCGCAACTGCAGCTTTCCACGCGACTCTTGTTTCTAGTCCCAGGTATGTACTGCGCCTGGCGTACCCTCTGCCTCTCCCCCTCCCTCTCTCTCTCTTTCTCTGAATACGTGATACTCACCTTGTTTGAATATCATCGTAAATACTCGCGCACAGTCGGTTCCTCCGGCTTTTCACAAACTGATGCCTAATTTTCCTGTTGTGGCCTAACGAACTACTCCCGAAGAAAATTAATCATGCACTAATTGACTCGACGGGGTTCAAACACTTCAGAGCGAATGCAAATAAGAAATTCAGTTAGGAGTGGACCTGTGGGAGTGCTAAAGATTCATAGAGAAATGTCGTATATGATCCGTTTTTGTTGTTGCAAAAAATTAGTGAAAATGTAGATTACGAATTCTAGGTTAGTCTAGCATATTGCAGTCTCATTGTCAGTCATAAAATGACACTATTCAGAAAAGTATGTTTTTAACACGACGCCTAAAACTGTTTCTGAACATAGTTACGCATCATTTTGTTGATGAAAAATGTAGATAAAACAAAATAGCAGTCATAAGTTGAATTCAAGTGGCATTATTACTTCTAATGTTTAATGATAAGGAAGCTACATTCTTTTGAGGTTGTAATAGTTTCCAGATACATAGGTTATTCTGATAATGACAATTGAAATAACAGGATATCTGATTGTGAGTTATGCTACTTTTTGCCTGAAGTAGCACCGCACATAAATATTATGTAGTGAGCTAAAATGATACGATTAAGTTCTATAAGTAATAATAGATATTTCTTCACATATATTTTGAATATTACGATTTACGAATGATAATATTCAATAATATCAGTTGCAACACAGCAATGGCGCAAACTTATTGCACCCTTGCAATCGCTTTAAAATCAAATTTCTTAGAAGCACTATCCAAAACTACTCGAGAGACTAGTTAACCACTATCTCCCCAATCGTGACAAGTTCATCCTCCGAACGAGCCACTGAACTGATCTATGCCGATTCAGTAAGGGCTCGCGGTAAGCCACGCTTAGTTTCGAGGTTGAAGGACTCCAGCCCAAGGAAACAGGTTCAAATCTCAATGATCATCGGCCAATTGAGTAGCCCGTATTATTAAATCGTCAACCTAAACGACAAATGAATCAATTCGCCAGAACTATGTATTTCGATTATAAATAAATGCACATTGCAATTAAGTGGTAAATGTTTCGATGTGTAAATCTAGTTGCAAACAGGGTTGTGCAAAATATTATTTATCAAATTAAATTACTTAAATACCGAAGTAATGAGGAATGGCATTATAAAATTACTCGATTACTTGAGTAATCGGAGTGCAAATATAAAGAAATACTTGAATACGAAAGTAATGGGGAATGGGATTATAAAATTACTCGATTAGTTGAGTAATCGAATTACAGATAAAAAGAATTACTTAAATACTGAAGTAATGGGGAATGGGATTACGAAATTACTCGAGTAATCAGACTGCAAAGAAAAAGAATTACAGTAATGGTAAGGTAATAAACCCGTTCGATTACGGGTTTCGCTTGAATCCGCTCCATTCCGCGCGAACCCGCTGGAATTCGCTCCATGTACCACCGATGGTACACGCGGAATTTGGTCTTCAGGCCACGTGTACCACCGGTGGTACAGGCCGAATTTGGTCTTCGGGTCACGTGTACCACAGGTGGTACATGCCCAACTGGATTTTCGGGCCACATCAGTAATCCGATTACTCAAGTAATCGAGTAATTTCATAATTCCATTCCCCATTACTTCAGTATTCAAGTAATACTTTTTATCTGTAATCCGATTACTGAAGTAATCGAGTAATTTCATAATTCCATTCCCCATTACTTCGGTATTTAAGTAATTCTTTATATCTGTAATTCGATTACTGAAGTAATCGAGTAATTGCATTACGGAATTACACGAATGCATAAGTAATCGGTAATTACATTACAAAATTACTCGAACTACATAAGTAATCGGTAATTGCATTACACAATTACTCGAATACATAAGTAATCGGTAATTGCATTACAAAATTACTTAAGTATTCACGTGTTTCTCTGACACAATTTTCAATTACTTGAGTAATTTTGTAATTATTTGTGTACATTAAAAATTAATTAACGGAAAAAGTAATTAATTAAATAATTACAACATTACTCATGTAATTTTTAATCTTATTTGGGCAGTAGAGAAATCCACGCGTTACTATTTAGTTTTCAGTAATTCCAGGACTAAAGTAATTGACAGTGTACAACCCTGGTTGCGAGTAATATATGTACCAAATACAACATATGTAGTTTCATTTCATTTATCCAGAATACAAAATAATGAATTCACCGATAAAGTGATATTCTACAAAGGATATGAAATCCTAGAATGAGGCCGCATACAGGCTGTCGTTTTATGCATATTTGTCAATTCAATCCTTAATTACCAGTAAAAACTATGAACAATGTTTGAAACAATCCTGACTATACCCAATGGTAGCGAAGAAATGGTAATTTGGTGAAGAACTTCACTCTCATGAACAGAGTTTCATGGGAAAAAGATGAAGAGCGTATGGTTGGAGAAAATCTTGAGGGTACAGGTCATATAGCACACCTGTGCTAGAAGTTCACAACATCAGCATACTTCTACAAGTTTGTCTGGGCCGTACCGTCGTCCCGAGGCCACCTGAACTCCTAGCGGTGTCATCCGCAACGGCCGTCAGCTCTCTGTGTCTCCCTTGCTGGATGTTGGAAAGACAGAGACACGATGTGGAACTCGTTGGAATAGGGGTATGGAGGACTGTAGACTTCTGGGAATAAGGAATGCGAGTAGTGCATATACTGCTTACTGGCTTTCCTGCCTCTCTTCTAAAAGTTTCACTTCGAGATTTCACTTAGTTTCGCAGCTAGCATCTCCTGACTCTTGACGTCGTCGTTAATGTCGGACAGTATATGTATAATGTTGGCGAACGAATAGGTTCAGAATTGGCAGAAAGTGGTGCGACAAGAACTATTGACTTATTTACTTTAGTGAATTGTGTCAAGGTGCTGCTCTCTTAGGGTACCAATTGCAAGGCTTATGCTTCTAGCAATATTTTAATGAATGTAACCGTATGTTTATAAAATTTGTGCTTCTGATTTTACCGATTCCACATTTAAACACTGCAATATTTTTGAATGATACTTCCTATCCCTGTTCTACTGTTTTTATTAGTCATTAGTATCCAGCACCACATTCCACGGTATCTAACTGTAACAAGCGTGCTCGGAGAACTCTTAAATGCTGAGCATCGTTCATATGATTGTGCGCCTATCGATCTAACGTATACGGTACTTAACACCGGTGTTACCATTAATGACAATTATTTCGACACACGGCAGCACCATTAGACTTCTTTTACGACTCGACTCGAAAGCTGCGGAGAAAAATCACCTATGCCTACCGTGCTTTCCAAATAACTTTACGGACCTTTTTTATTTTGCGATACATTCGTATTTGCTGTTTCTTTATCACTTCGAGGATGGAGCCAAGTGAAGGAAGGATGGATACACGGCTTTCAAACAGAGTTTTCCCTGGTTCTGAAAGTTTTCCGCAGATGTTAGAAGATATATCGTATTACAGGAATGGAGTCCTATAACGAGTGAATCCAAACCATGGGTTGCGGGTACCATTAAATAATTACACTGCTCAAAAGATCCGACTGATATGATTCAAGCAAGTTTGAGCAAGTTCATCTTCTCGAAGAAAGTCGCGAGAAAATGGGGCGAAATGCGAATCACTGTTTGGACCTACGTCTCGCCGTGGATATGGACGTTTCCCTTGTGCTTTGCGAGCGTAACGAGTGGCATTAGACTCAAAGCCGTTTCAACTGGTTCAACAACAAAGTTCTGTCTTCCTAGTGTTTTGTTACTAGTGCTGAATAATTCGAAGAATCGTGCATCCGGAATATCTACTTATCCTTTGTTCTAATGAGTTTCGTATTTTTACATTTGATTGCATACAATGCAAGTTTTTACTTTTACATTTGAAGCATACAATGCAATAAACAATGTCACTTGTAACTGATACGTTTCATAAAGTATTTGTGTAATGGGCTAGGTGTAATATACGGATAGTCTGTTAAATAACACTGACATTTTCAAATTTTCAATAATTTATGATACACAATCTCACTCGAAATTAATTGGTTAGCTTAGTAGTACACTTCGTATACTAAAGATCTCAATATTCGGTAAAATTCCGTCTGTGTTGAATATTGTTCAGTTCTCAGAAGAAGTTTCGTAAGTTAATTACATTCCTGGAATAAAAGTTGAAATTTTAATAAAAAAATACTTCGTGCCGGTACAACGTAAATAAATAGTTGTAAAATATAAATAAATAGTTACAAAATATAAATCAATAAATAGTTACAAAATATAAATAAATGTTGTTATTAAGGTTGTACCAACACGAAGTATTTTTTTTATTAAAATTTGAACATTTCCGCGTAAAACGCCGGGTCGCACATCCTGGTATCTTTATTAGTTGTCGAGTTATGAATTTTTGAAAAAAAGTTGATCCCAAACTTTGCAGTTAAGTAACGTAAAAACTAATAACGATATCGAGGAACGGAAAAAAGCATTTTACAGGATTCGACAAGGGCTACAAATCTGTGAAGTTAAAAAAAAATCGGGGACCAAGTGTGAATCAATTGTGATCATTTGGCGTGGAATCGCTCATATTATTCGTCTTCTCATGCGCTTGTTGTTATGAGTAATAATTTTGATTAGGCTACTCTTTATTATAGATTTTACACTCAAGAGAAAGTGCACAGTAGCCAGAATAATGACCACCATTTATTCCAGGAATGTAATTAACTTACGAAACTTCTTCTGAGAACTGAACAATATTCAACACAGACGGAATTTGGTCATAACTAAATTGTATATTTTTCATAAGCATTGTTATACTAAAAGTTGGTTTACTAATTGTTCCTCCTAAATTAATGAACTGAATAATGAACAATTATTCTAGCATTAACAAACCTTTAATCATTTTTAAGACATTTTGTTCAAAATTTCCAATTAGAAGACCGGTAGATGCGACATTTGGTGAAACCGTTAGATAGGTGTTTGCTTTATTCGTTAGCCTGATAATCGGTACGGCTACTGCCATGCATATTGGTATATTGACGTCACATAAACACCCATAAAAGTGTATTTATTCTTTGAGTACCATTGGATCACCTGTTGGCTTAACGCGTTGTAGTCGAGCAAATCGCTCTTGTCAAAGCTGCTTCAGAACGAATTTGATACGCCCCATGACCACATAGTTGGCCAGTTCCAACAGCCGTTAATGAGCAGCTCAACGCGATCGGCTTTTTAACTCTATAAAATCTATCTTTTTCAGTCTCGCAACGGATACGCATCGTTGGGATTCCAGCTCTACTTAAGGGGGAAAGGTGGATGAAACAGCGAGCGACATTCTCACCGAACATCAGGCCGAAATAAGGTTTTTCATAAATACACTGGCAAATTTTCATTTCACAATGGATCGAGCTCGGACAGGGCTCATTCGAAAGGGAAGACCCAAATGATTGGAGCTCCAGAGCGATCTTTTCGAAATTCGGTCTGTAACAAAATATATCGAGTAAATTCTATCCGTACAATTTATCCGGTCTTCATATTATTTAATCTAAACCAAATTTCCAAAAAGTCGCTCTGGAGCACCAATCATTTGAGTCTCCTCTTTCGATTGAGCCCTGTCCGAGCTCAATAATTCTGGAGGTTTCAGGATGTGGAGAATTCTCATCTTAATTCTGGAGAATTCTGAGGCAGAATTTTGGGGGTGATTTTGCGTGGTTATCAGACGGAAAACTAGGTTCTTAATCGCATTGACGTCCAGGTTGGTTGCGATTATACGCCCTCTATTCCTATTCAGAGGCTTTTTTTGAACTTTGTTTAAAATTTATGCAACGACTAGGCCGGAATTCTGAAGGATTTTACCCGAGGAAATACTCGGAGCTCGAATCCGCGCCGAAGACAATAATTCGCTGTTCGAATTATTGTCTTCCTCGACCTAACGCCGCGATCCCCAAAAACGATCAGTAAGTGTTGCCGGCTACGGCTAACACCGTTCGGGAAAGATCGCGAATTCGGCAATTACAAGAGAGAGACCCGATCAAACGCGAGTGAGACAGGGATTAGACGCCGCCGCCTGGAGGGGGTAATGCGCGGACGATAGAGGAAAACTCAGACAAGCACGACAGAACCAATTCGACAAGCTTGGTGGATACACCAATTCTTGACAGCTCACAACTTAGGCTTCAGCTTCAGGAGGACAACGCAGAAGACTTCTCCTTGGAATCCACGACAGTTGAGCACCGCTGGGATCCTAGCGTTGATGCAGAAAAAGGCCTCCCGACTCGATACAGGAATTGCGTGGACCTGTCCGAGAAAGCGGTAACGCTTTAGTACGTCTCCACGGCACAACCGAATCGAGGAAGAGGCATACTCCTTCGGTTCAAAAAGCTGTTCCTTTGTCAACTCTGTCCGGATACAGGCAGAAGTTGACTTATTCTAATCGGCGACTTACAGCCGACGATTAGACGAGACGTACAGTGGTGTCAGGATAGTTACGTGCAACCAAGAAGGACCAAAAGGAAGAAGCAGTATCTGTCGATTCCGGTGGAAATAATCGTGGTGCGGAGCACGCATACACGCCACGACAAATTTCCAGCCATCGGAGCGTTGACCTAATCGGTGAGGATTTGAGTCCGCCGATAGAGTTCAATACTCTCGCACAACAACACGACACGTATTGTTGTGTCTTGAAGCAGCTGAACATTCGCGGATTTACGAGAATCAGCTTCGCCTAAAGGAAACTAATATATCACCAGCGGTAAACGCGTGATATTAGAAGGTCAAAAGATCTTCTTCACTTTCTTATTTTCAGACTACCTGCCGAGACTAGAGGGACTTCGAGATCCAGCCGGATTAAGGAGTTTGGATCGTCTCTCTCCCAAAATACAATTTAATTTGTACAAGAATAAATAAACAGGAATTTTGGATTGCAATCTTCTGTCTTGCTTAACGTTATTTTGCGTACTACCAATTCCTATTTCCTTCACTCGAACCAAGCGGTCCCAGCTTGGTTCCTCAAATAAATATTGTTGAGGATACCAACATACCCCAAACTTTCAACAAACTTAAAATATTTATTGCGACTTCATCATGGAGCGGAAATATTGTACGTGACACGCCCTAGCATTTACCGAACCCTTTTTTATAAGATGTAAACACCTTTCCCGATATCGATATTGTCGTCTTCGGCTCGGATTTAAGTCCCCATCTGAACTCCTCATTTCTCTCCGCAAAAAAACATAGACACAGTATTGTGTCAATCAGCTGATGTTCATTTTCAGATCATTTTATGAATAGCTATTTCGGTCCGTCTATTTTGTATAAGAAGCCGCAATTTAGGAGCTGGGGTTGTGTCTTGTTGGAGACAGGGTTATCTTCGGGTGAAAATCTGTATTCCCATAGAAATCACACATTATACCCCCCGTATACACAGGTATAAATACACTTTCACCTAAGTGCGCTTGCAGGATTAGGGGAAGCCTTTCTCCTCAGTGGAGCAAGCTATCCAGGGTCTGGATGATAATACAGACCCATGGGAGCCTTTTGAAAATGTAACTCGCCACCGGCCACGCAAGAAATAAGACAACGTTGACTCGCGAGATCAACCTCTGCTGTTATTTCTCCTGATGTGTTTTCGCCATGTAGCTGCGCACTTGAAACGCGTTGTATACACGGGATCTTGGTTGCAGGAGTTCGCTCAATGCCGAGACTTCCAGCTTAATCCACTTTAGCTCGTTTATTATCCTTGAAAACTGTTTCTGTGCTGCGGTAACCGCCAAGAATCTTTTCTTGGAATTATGCACGGTTGCCTGGCTGTTGAGTCGGTGATTCTTCGGGATGATGGAAGAAGATTTTAAAATACGGATTATCTTTAAAATCTGTATTCACTGCAGGAAGCTACGTTGCTTCTCCATTCCTCGCATTGCTTAAAGATAAAAGGTTTAACTTCGAAGAAGTGATGCACGTGTACGATTAAAAGTAGGAAAATTAATTGAAATGTGACAAATTGAGATTTATATTTCTTTCCAATTTGGATGTAAAGGGTGTCCCAAAATGCACGCAAGAAGTAATTTTCATATAAAACACAGGTTTATAATTCAAAATTCTAATTTTTTTATATATTCATAACGTAGAAACTCTAGGGTTACTTATGGAGTAACATTTCCGGTAAATGGTATCTACGGCATTTACTAATCTCTTTCAAGAATGTGGCCTTAAATTTTGGATAAATCGACTTGAGCCCTATATCACATACTCCTCATTATAATATTTAATACAGAATACGTTGTCATGAATGCCATTGAAATGCCGATAAAATGTGAATACGAATACACCCACAAATCACGGATACCATATCTGTAAGTGTTAACATTCAGATTTCGGGGATCTTTTTCAGTATTGGAAATGGCTGAGCAAAGCATACGGCGATTTGAAGAAATACGAATTGAAATGGAATTCGATGGGGAGATTCTATCTGCGCGAATATAAACGCTTCGTGTCTGAATAGAAGCAGAGAATAAATCTAACGGGGTCTCTGCTATTTCTAGCAGTGATCCTGGGTTTCATTCGATGTTTTTTATTCCGAACATCGTGTCGTGAACCCATGCTGCTTATTCCAGTCGCGCTTGCAATGGTGTGTTTTCTACAGATTTTGACCGGTCACTAACACAAATGGATGTTGTTTCCTTTAAAAACCTTCATGAGACTTGCAAGCAGACCTATATTATCTTTCTGAAATATTCGTGTTTTACTTTTCTCCCCTAACAACGGCGATAGTGACAGAACGATTCGGTAGAATCGTTTGACTCGTAGCAAAAAATTCAAATAGATTTCCTGTACAGAGTGATGCTCAAATAGACCGTAACATTCAGGATAATATTTGATACAGTAATCGTTAAATGAAAAGAATCGTAACAAATGTGGAATGAAACATCAATACTACCAATGTTATAAATAATTCTATCCGCCGGGTCCACAGTTGAATTATAACACAAGTGCACTTTATTAAGAAATATCAGTTACAGAGCGTTAATACACAGAAAAGAACAGGTAAGAACTAATACCGATGCCTTTTATTACGAGGTATTTTTAAAGAGCTGTTTGTTATAGATTAGCCCGATTCTGGGCTAAGTGTTGTGGGATTCAACACAGTCCGTGTTACGGGCTAGCCCGTTCTCGTAGAATTTTGATACCAGCTCGCTTTCAAACCTCTCAAGGGGTTCACGAGACTAGCAAGTAGTCGCAGAGATCGAATATCTTTAAATTCAATAATGCCCCAAATCAGTCCCATAGGTCTAATCTCAGGAGAGTATTGGCAGCACAATATTCCTCAAACAATTCTACTCGAAAGTCAAAATTCATTGGGTGTACCATTTCAGTTTTGGATGGGGAAAATATCTACAGGGACGAGTACAATTACTCGCAGGAAAAGTAGTTACCCAAAACTTACGATACCTAGAATAATATTCCTTGAGAGTATTACTACGAAAACACGCTCTACTTAAGGCGGTTGTACCGTGTTACGGATGTATTTTTTCGCTTATTTTGTGAATTTTTTCTAACGAACTATGAAAATACACCATCTCGGAATTTTTACAGTATATTTATTAACATTTATACAATCATTTAGAATTTTTTGAATCCAGAATATACATTGGAATCGGCGTTACAGCGTTCGAAAGACAAACGTATGAAAACGACGGCTGACATGATTCCGGCTGTTGTGATCATCAGAAATTAAAAATTCAAACGGCATTTTCATCTGTAGACCTGCCGCTATCGCCGGAACTAGGCTAATTGCAGAATTTGGAAAATTAGACTTGTGGCACAATTTTGAAGCCTAAATTTCGATTTTTTCCACTTTCTGGACATTCTAGGCTTGCTAAAAAAAGAAACTATGATACATAGCCCAGTTATTATAAGTAGAATTTGAAAAATCCATTTGATCCGCATTTTCGGTAATCGTAACCCTGCAAGTATGCCAAGTAGCATTAAGATTGACATGTGTTTTCTAAGAAAATCATACGAAAAACATAAAAAAATTAGTTTATAACAATAACAAGAGGGCATACCAAAAATCCGTTTATACAGTTTTACGCCTCGTTTAAAACCATGAATTTTCACTATTTACACTTATCCCCTATCTCTTTTAGATGTTGAGATATTCAATAAAATGTATTTTAGCACCCCGATTTCACCCTTCATTTTCAACCCCTTAGAGTGGGACTCAGCAGCTATAAAAAAATACGTGTTAAATATTTTTGCCGAAACTATACGTGGTCCAAAGGGCATCAAAATCGGCGTGTCACAGTTTAGAACCTTCCCTTGTTAGTTATATGCAGACCAGGTCCAAAAGTCCTCGGAAAGAAAGAAGTTTAGCATGGGTTGAAGCAAATGCATGGGATCACCACAATTACTGAAAGACAAGAGTGGTTACCCAAGATTGACAATGCATGAAAATAGAAACGTCTCGAGTGGCTAACGAGATGTCTTAAATATTGTGGGTTCTTTTCTCGCTGTCAAATTCAGTGTATCGATTTAAAGACAGGTGCTAGACGGAGAAGAAAACCTGACATGATGATTGGATTCGAATAGAAATAATATAATCGTCATATTCAAAATCGTTGGTTCTTACAGAAGTGTTGAATTGGTGTATATATTTGTTACAAAATACCTGAACGACTCATCGTCTGATTTTTCGCACTTGCTTCATTTTGATCAGATAAATAATTAATTGTAATTTATTACTAAAGATTGTCTTATTTTACTTTTCCTTACCAGTAAGGAGACTATTATTTGAATTATTAGAGATTGGAAAGCTCCTCTGATTTGCTTTGTTATCCACTGCATATCCTAAGGCCATTACTAATCGCTTGTAACGTAAATGCGTGTATATACGCTAATAATGCAAATGGATTAACAAGGTTTCCAGAATTGTACACGCTTCACATATGTTGCATTAAACGCCTGAACGGAAACAACAATCTACAAACGATGCAATAATGATATTCCTTCTTTTCAATGACTACAGTTATGTGGCCACTCTAAATTCATTTGGCTCACATGTTCAAAGAATTGTCTGCGCTGCTCGTTTTCCATAATTATTCCCCTTCGCTTCATAAAGCGTACTGGCAATAAAAACGCCGCTTCAAATGCGAAATGCAAACAACATGCCTAAAACAGTGAAACATGTAATTATTATTATTATTATTATTATTATTATTATTATTATTATTATTATTATTATTATCCTACATATGCTACGCGTTCTTTGCAACTAACCAAGGTATGAATAAAACAAGAAATTTATAATTAGAGTTATTCGTTTATTTCTACCATGAGAGGAACAAAAATGTATAATAGATGTCAGAAAAGTCCTTTTGTTCAAGAGAAGTAAAAAAACTATTTTTTAAGACAATTACTTTACAAATAACAACTTGCATGGAGATAGAAACACAGACATCTTAAGTAGTGGGTTTTAGTGTGACGCAAACCAGATCGTATAATTGATTCGTGCACTTATGGTACAAAGGATTTTCTTTGTAAATTTCAACATCGCCCCGGAAGCAAATTTCTCGACGAACAAAAACAAGTGCGGGGAAATCAATAGCTAATCGCGAAAGCTTGTTTGTTCCACTCCGCGCAATTACGGCTAAATCGACGCACGCAAATAAGAGGAGTCTTAGCGAGGGTATCAAGAGCACTCCTCTGGGACCCCTGTGAGCTTCAACCGCGAATGCTCGGGCGAACTTTAATTTCGAGTTTCCCGTCGAATATTGAACAAAATTTCACCCGGACTTGAAACAATATCTGATAAAATTTTGATTATAAGATGCTGAGAGAATGAAAGTGGAGTCCGTATACGAAGAGATGGGACTGATTGAATAAATGAAAAAAAGTAAATTAATTCATTGGTTATAAATGGAATTGATGACCTAGTCTTTCCACTAGGTATTAAAATATTCTTTTGCGAGCGAAAGAAATACTAATAATAGTTTATTATTAGAAAAATGGGTCATACATTTAATGTCATTGTTATCAGTTATTCTGAGATATTCGCTCTAATCTTCTATATGACAAATATGAAGTTTAATTTTAGCCTGTATTTCACATATTACACATGCAAGACATTTATGTGGTTCCAATTCATTTTTACTGTGCCGCTCAATATAAAACAGACCAATTTAACGAAGTTAAAAATTTAAAGAGGCTTCGAATTCTAAAAAGAAATTTAAAACATCAAATCTATTATTAAAAATAGCTGCGGTTTGGAAAGTGTCATAGTCTAAAGAAATTCTTGGAATACGATGGCATTATCCCTTCCGTTACCCTAGTAACATTAGTGTTTGACTTCTCTACACAATACTATCGTTAATATTAATTCGAGATAAACTGAAGTATTTTTTACAAATCCTTCGCGATCCATGCTGAACATCTCGATAGTTATAATCTCTTATTTTGAACTAATGATTTGGTTTTCTTCGATTTTCTGTTTGTCTCAGTATTGGAAACAATAGGTGATGATACGAGGAAAACCAACATTGAAGTTTCTTTTATCACTATTGGTCTCATTGGCAGCGCATACGCGTAAAAACTCAAGACTGATCAAAGAGAATCCCTTCAGAAAGCAAGAAGGATCAGGGAAGATCTTCTTCCCTTTGCAAGGAAATTCCTTCAGCGATCAAACACGCGATAAGCGGTATAATCGTGAACGTACTGAAGGCAAGACTGAAGACAATACACCGGTTACAGTAAAGTGAGTTATAAATGCAGCGTAATCTTTGATAATTTTTCACGCCGACATTTATTACAAAAAACTAAAATTTTATGATTGGATGTTTTTGAAGGTGCATCAGAGAATGTCTGTGATTTTTTTCAGATATCATATGATATACGTCTTCACGTTGAAACTGCATGCTCGAACAAGAAAAATGAATAATAATGTGTGTTAATAATAATTTACATATCGTTTCTATTTTTTTCAGATAACTCCGGTCCTTCCACAACTTCTGGAAAAAACCCGCGTCTCTAGCATTATCCTATCGCGAGATATAAATTTTTTAACGTTAAATTTTTAGGGGCTGATATTCGCGAAAGGGTTGAGATTTCGGCATTTTTGTAAAGGACTTTACTGCTTAGTTTGGCAAGTAGAATACGTGGTTAAAATTGTTCCACGAATAACTGACTCACCCTGTATAAAGCTCTCAGAGTGATAACTTTTTGCATTATACAGTTTAATATGTTGATGGAAAGATATTTAGACACTTGTTCAAAAAGAATGGAATAAATGGAGAAATACATAACGACCTATGCTCAGATCCAAGCACGTAAATTCTTGTAGACTTTTGAACACTAAATACGGATCTTAAACTGTCCTTCCAGCATCAATCTCTATTTTTAAAATATTTAATTTAAAAAATTGGAATGAATCGCCAAAAATAGGCATGAAAAATCTATTTGCTTGGTTTTGATCGAAATTTTGATATCGATCAAGATTGAAATTGTAAAAATTATTTATTTCATTCTCTTCTCGAATATCCACAGACTTCATTGTTATAAATAACATACGCATATTAATATCTGTGTTACAAATACAGTTTAATGAACAAACAAGAATTTGTCGGAGAATTTTGCAAATTCTTATCGCAAAATTCTTTAATGTCACCAACTGAAAATTATAAGTCTTTTTTGAAAAACGTATGAAAGTTATAACAATGCAAACTTGTGAAAACACGATGAAGCGCTGTATGGCAGGAAAGCGGGGTATGTTGCGGTTACATCTTGCATTGTAATGTGTACCACGTTACGCGGGCCTGGAGGGCATTGAATATTCATTCCACTCCCTCAACCGCTTGCAACTGGATAGCCTCACGGCGATTGCATATTGCAGGTTATCAGCGTATAGAGCCACTTGTAAAGTGGTCTCTGAATAACCGTTGCACAATAAAAACATGCGCGTACATGCTGCGTCTTTAACTGACTGAGCGCACTTGATCGAATCTCCCGCAACTGCTCGTTACCTGTGAAAGTCATCATTGTGCTTCAACAAAAAGCTCGATTCCTACGCGTTCAGTACAATAGTGAAGCAAAATTACAGTCAATTCATCGAGTGAAATTCAACAAACGGCTAGAAACCGCAGTTTAGTTAGTTTTCGGTTTGGAAATGTACCTAGTGCGTCAAGAATATAAATTTTAGGGAGGAGAACAAATGCAATTTTATTACACATATTAGCTCGTTATACAGCTTGTTCTTCATGTACTTCCACTCATCAGCCATGAAAATGTTTGAAATAAAAATTGATTAGTTTCCGATTGGATATGAAGACCAATTAAAAAGAGAAGAAAAATCTATTTCCTGTAAAAAGATAAATCATCTTTACTGTTTTAAATCACATCATATATTTTTGATTTAACAGCGTTATGAGTCATAACTTACACTATGATCTTCAAATGATCTAAAAATGACAAAAGAAATTATAGGAGCGAGCAATACAAACTTACTACATAGAGTAGATTGTGCCTACAGGAAAACGGATTTCAATTTGAACACCTGCTTTGATCTGAAGTGTAAACTTTCCTTCCTAACTTCCGGAACTTTCTGATCTGAAGTGTAAACTTTCGTTTAACTTTTGTTTAGCTTTCAACCACAACATCTTTATTTCCTCATACTACATTTTCGTAGTCAAGCCAATTTGGAGTTCATATGAGAACAACGAACCCCATTACTGATGCTTCGACATGACTCACTTATATTTGAAAGTTTCTTAAAACGTTTCTTAAAACGTTCATCGTTTTCTTAAAACAAAGTCAATGAACTGTAAGAAAAACTGATCGGGGGTGGTAATCAATTTTCCCTCTCAAATATTGCGTAAACTATTAGGCTTAGAGACAAATTTCTTCGACAGAACTTGCATGATACTGATGGGACTGTCATTCCACGTTAACAAATTTTTTATGTTGCCATTGTTTCTACAAATTTTAACAAACAACTGTTTTTTCATAACGAAGACCTACTTTTTGATTTGATTATGATGAGGGGATTAGAATTCAACCATGTGTACCATATGGTCAATTTAGAGCCCTCTCTAAAAAGTGTGAACAAATATCAGTACGATCGCAATATATCAGCACGACCGAAATAGTTTTTAATTACTTCAACATCATGCGTCATACGCCCGCCGCGATTAAAACATTCAAACTCGGTTTTCGAATATATCCATTACCCTATCCGCTATCCATTCACCGCGATCGTTCGTTTGTATTCGAACACCAACTAGATCTCATTTTTTTACGATCTAAGTTTCAATATGGACTCACGGCATGATAGTGTGCTTTTCTTGCACCACCGGAAAAGTGGTCACAACGCTGCCACACCTTTCAAAGAAAATATTGCTCCTTCCTCAATATTCATCGATTCGGAGCTGATTACTTCCTCATCTCTTTTAACCATCTGCAACTCTTCTTGCGTGAAAAAACGTTCCGTAATCAACGTTAAACCAAAAAAGGTTGCGAGGGTACTATTAATTCCAAATGTGCATTATTTAAGCATTATGGAATTAGGAAGGTAATATGTTGAACAAATTTATAGAATGTAAATACTAGTATGCAAAAAAGTACACCCTTTTGAAGTTCAGTTCAAAATTGCGACGTTTCATATCTAACAACCTAATAGTATGTATTCACCTGTATTGGTGGATATATGCCGGCTGCGCTCCGTTACGTACTGTATAGTCAAAGTACACTTACTTAACGATGTCGCGTTACACACAGTGTACAGCATATGTGCTTGCAAAAACAGTAGGGATTTCTTATTTGAATCTGGCTGTTTCCAATTTTTATACAATATGCTGTTCGCAGACACTAGTATACAGAGTGTATCATTTGATATTTTGAACTTAATTAGTTCCTAAATTATATGTCGTTTTAAAACTGTTTGAAATAAAGCTTACTTTGGTTCAAGAGAAAGGGGGGGGGGGCATCTTAACCACTCTAAGAAGATTCTGAAATGGATTATTTAAGAAGTTTACGCGTACTAACAATCAGTGTATTTCTGTATTGTCAGATAATGTGAAGTTCTTGAGAGATATTTGCTCGTCGGCACCACACAATGTACAAAAATATCGAATCTCGTTCAAGTAGTGTTGTATACATGCCAATAAAGGTTTCAAACCTACTATGTATATCCTTACAATCCTTTCTTATAAGTGTAGATTCTGATGGAGGCATTCACAGCTGAAGGTAATTCAAAACGTACAAATAACGAAGCTGTATACAGTATACAGTACTGTATATATGTATATCTTGTACGGACAATGGCTGTGAAGGCGCTGAAGGGAATACATCAAGTACCGCTGCGCTAGGAACGTAAGGCCCGAAGGCACGCTGGTTTTTCCAAGTGACCTGACACTGCTGTGCGTCTCCAGTAACAACATAAGAGAGGAACGCTTACTTCGAAGCGCGTCAACAAATCAAAAAAAAATCCTTGCAAGCAATCTCATTTCCACTTTCGCGTAGCGAAGTTTCCAGTTTCGCTTTGAGAATTTCAGTTCTAAATTGCCTTCCAACCATGACACTTTACGTAAGAACAATTGCGAAGTACAATAAAATACAAGGACGGCGCCTATTGATCTTTCTATACATGTATGTGTCACTAAATTTCGTTTAATTCTTCAATGTAGTTAGAGAAGAAGTGGAGGAGCTGTCTTAACTACAGGAATTTATTCGCAATACTCGTACTAACAAATAACAAATTTTTCAGCATTTACCATGTTGCAGTAGAATACAAAATATACGTTAGCAATTACTTTTTGATAATGGTTTCATCGAAATGAAGACTGGATTGTTCAAGAGACGCCAATAGTATATGGTAATCCCCCCCCCCCCCCAAAATTTACATTTTCAATGTAACGTAAAATAATGTGCGTCAAGTATAAGCAGAGTTATGTGCCCAAGTAACTGTTTCCAACTAACAGTTCTCATGCAGAAGTCTCCTGCATATTGCAATATGTAGGAATATTACTGCACATCGATGCTGCAGAAGGCCGTTCACTGGCTTTATATAATAGGGTTTTGCACAGTTTATGCAGCAGATCCAGCAAAAAGGCTATGTGCAGGCTATATGTAGGGGATCCTGCAGGAAAAGACTATGTTTCTACTTGGCCCGAGACAAGACTTTGTCTCTTGATACAGGCTACCCGTGGGCTACCCTGCAAATAGCCTACACGCGCAGGCTATATGCACGGGATCCTGCAGAAAAAGGCTATGCGCAGGCTACCTGCAGGCTACACGCGCAGGCTATATGTAGGGGTCTTCGTAGGCCATTTGTGGGCGAATGCTATATGCTGCTCATCTGCAGGCAGCTCTTGCAGAAAAAGTATATTTATAAGGTATCTGCAGGTGTTCTACACAAAAAGGGGATATGCTGGGCATTTGCAACCACTTCTGCACGAGAAATGTTACTTGTGTTAAATCCTGAAAAATGTGGAAGAAAAATATCTCAAATGATGTTTACCAAGCACGTATAAGAAATACGAGCATATGTGGAAAAGTTTAGTTAATTTTCCTACCGGAATTTTCGACAAGATGGTAGAGAACGAAACAAAAATATCAATTTGGCACATGAACAAAATTTTCAACACCTGCATACTTAGGGCGCCATCTCTAGAATTCGAGTATGATGAAATAAAGTGTTACCTGCGTTAATGTATGCAGCAAAGAGTCTTCAAAAGGGACTATAACTCACACTACATCTCTAGAATAGTGGGCCATAAAACACATCTTAAAGAACTGCCTCCCGTTTCGCGCAACTACCAACAGGAAACCCAGAGCCAAAACTGGCCATCACAAAAACAGGATCATCCACCCAACACCTTGAAGCTCCATCTACGAGGAACTGTACGAGCGACTCACAGACTAGACAAAGAAAATCGACGGATCAGTGAACAAGAAATCAATTTTTGAGGAATTACAATGGTACTAAAGAACTCTCACGTTACAACGAATTCATTAAAGTTAAAATTCATCATATTCACAGTAAATTCAAGTTAAGCATATTATAATCAGTCTCTTATGTTACTCTGCGGGTTCTCTTAATACCACATTGTAAATTGTAATAATGCATTAGGAATATGCGAGCTCTCTGAGAGTAAATGAACCATGTCTTCGTTAAGATAAACTTGTTTGAGTAGTTACAGCCAGTTTCAATCGAATGTGGTCGAAATTAAACATGCGCAGCATATTAAATATGGTTGTAATAAAGCATTAGTCAATTGAATTTTATTAATCACATTATACACTCATTACTCTACGAGTAATGAAAATTGGTTAGCTATTAAATTTGATTTCTATATTAGTAACAGTATTGTTAACATTACCAAAGCAAATTAGATAACACGAACTTATGTGCGGTGCTTCGTAAAACAGTTAGTTCTACGACTTGCAAGATGAAACGAGAGATTGCAAATAATTGCAAGTCATTTCAGTACAAACGATTAATATGTGCAAATTAGTACATGTAGGCTTACTGATAAATATGCAAAATACAGAAAGTTTTATGAATAAAAGTTATCAGCTTCGTTACAAGAAGTTCTTATAAATATACTTATTATTTTCTCGATTAATGTAATTTCAAAATTAGTATTCAACAAAGTTGCTTATGTTATAACTGACAATGAGTGTGACCAGCATAATCCACAACTGTTGCTATCAGTTATGTTAGAAGCGATTTATGGTTATAATTTTTTCGAGTATTTTAAAAGCAATCACACGTTTCTTTATGCAAATACTAATTATGATGAGAATTAACTACAGGATATATTGCGAAATGCCAACATGACGATTCATTAAGTTATAAGTTCCTTTTTTACCCACAAGTTTTATACATTAAAACAAGCAGAAAATTTTCATAAATAAACGTTCAGCACTCCACTGTTTCAAAAACAGTAGCACCTGAATTTTAGATAGTTTAAGAATTCATATCACTTAAGTCGACAATGTCAATATCACACTATTTTGCTGTAGCACATTAATAGAGCTAATTGTAAGTGAGTGATTCAGTCACTCAAGTCCTCTGGTTTTATTCCATGATCGTTTACTCCGTTATAGCCTGCGCTTCATAATATTCAAATATCTAACCGATAGACCAATAAAACCTAAAATGTAATGCACCGGAATATTAACTTAGCAATGACAATTGGATTATGCGCATGTTCTGGCGTCAAAGACTTTGCATGCTTAAACCCTGCTGAAAGGAAATTGCGGGTGGCACGATCAGTACCGGGGTTCCACGCATACTGGTTACTATGAGAAGCAGCTGCTAACCTACATTTTTATACAGTTGCATGTGGAAATACATATCCCTATCTGACTTACGTAAGACCGATCTGCCAAAATACGATCTGACAGAAAACTTTGTCTACGTCCTACCCCTATCTCGAGGACATTGCACTCATCTCTTCATTATTCCATAATGTCAAAGCAGAGATTAGACTCGCAGCAGAACTCGACGACTACGCATTTCAAATCAGCCGTGTCTTACTGACGCACTAATTCAACTTAACAGTCTTGTATTACTGTCAAAGAGCCACATCGTCTCGGAATAATCAGATTAAGAGAAACTAGAATTTCTGGTTGAATATTATGCAATGTGAGCCTAAAAGCAAAGGCCCTAAATATTTGTTAGGCACAAGTGTATACACACAGGTATAAATGATCTAATATTAAATATTGATTTGATCACACTTTTGAAAGGTTTTATTTGAAACCCAGGAGACAAAATGATAGAAAAGTTTCTGTACCGTTGCTGCTGTGGTAAAAGTACGTGCTATTTCTCACATCCCTCTCGATTGCGAACAAAATCGTGACCAATCTTAGGTCAAAGTCGGAACATTAAGTTATAAGTTCCTTTTTTACCCACAAGTTTTATACATTAAAACAAGCAGAAAATTTTCATAAATAAACGTTCAGCACTCCACTGTTTCAAAAACAGTAGCACCTGAATTTTAGATAGTTTAAGAATTCATATCACTTAAGTCGACAATGTCAATATCACACTATTTTGCTGTAGCACATTAATAGAGCTAATTGTAAGTGAGTGATTCAGTCACTCAAGTCCTCTGGTTTTATTCCATGATCGTTTACTCCGTTATAGCCTGCGCTTCATAATATTCAAATATCTAACCGATAGACCAATAAAACCTAAAATGTAATGCACCGGAATATTAACTTAGCAATGACAATTGGATTATGCGCATGTTCTGGCGTCAAAGACTTTGCATGCTTAAACCCTGCTGAAAGGAAATTGCGGGTGGCACGATCAGTACCGGGGTTCCACGCATACTGGTTACTATGAGAAGCAGCTGCTAACCTACATTTTTATACAGTTGCATGTGGAAATACATATCCCTATCTGACTTACGTAAGACCGATCTGCCAAAATACGATCTGACAGAAAACTTTGTCTACGTCCTACCCCTATCTCGAGGACATTGCACTCATCTCTTCATTATTCCATAATGTCAAAGCAGAGATTAGACTCGCAGCAGAACTCGACGACTACGCATTTCAAATCAGCCGTGTCTTACTGACGCACTAATTCAACTTAACAGTCTTGTATTACTGTCAAAGAGCCACATCGTCTCGGAATAATCAGATTAAGAGAAACTAGAATTTCTGGTTGAATATTATGCAATGTGAGCCTAAAAGCAAAGGCCCTAAATATTTGTTAGGCACAAGTGTATACACACAGGTATAAATGATCTAATATTAAATATTGATTTGATCACACTTTTGAAAGGTTTTATTTGAAACCCTATGTTTATTGGGGCTCTATGCTTTTTCGATGTATAGAACTCTATGATTTACATAGATCTCCAATTTATAAAATCTCTTTATACGAACAAATGAAATAGGACCCATTAGGATTGGAATCTTGTTATGGACATAGTGATCCTGCACAATTAAACAGATGAATGACACTTATATCATACTGATACATCAATTGTGACAAAATAACATGAACACTGCTCAAATTTGAGCCGACCTCATAATATTATTATAGTCATATGAGATATATCATTTCGGCATAATGTCCCACCGCTGGAAATGATCTCCTCTCTATGATTCCACGTTTTTGAAATCCAATATAGCTCTGAATGAGTTACTTAGATTGTGCAAGGTACGAAAATAACTCCTTGTCAATTGGCGTAACATCTGTCGCCGTGCGTTGTGATCCTAACAATTTCACAACATAGAGAATTTGACTACGAATCTGCGCTGTGAAAATAAAAACCTTGTTCGTTACTATGAAGCAGATTTTCCCAATGGGTGAATAAATCCTTATGATTCCATTCTCAAGCGTCCCAACAAAAAATAATCGTTTGACTGGTAACAGCAATTTCACTGATCGATGTTTCGTTCCTGGAATATTTTGAATAACAACAACGCTGTATAGAAGAATTTGCATGAAGTTGTAAGTGCCGTCCGATGAATATAATTGTCTCCTCGTAAGCCGTGAATGTTGTTCATACATACATATGTACTTGATGGGACTGATCCTGATGATCAAGAAGTTCAACCGCCTTAGTGCATTTCAGACTGCTGTGTCACTCCGGTGATTGATAGCGACTAACTTCGGCAGTCAGAAAATACAGAAAGAGCAGAAAAAATCAGCAGTTAGGTCTCGTAGATACTGTTTCTAAATGATTTAAATGATTATTTCGGCGCTTCATTACTTGGCGCAGAGGAGAATCTACCGAGTCTCCTGATTAAGAATAAACAGACCGATTCTCCCGAATCATCAGATATGCGCAAATATACTGTGAATGTATGTATACGGATCGCATGAGTAATTATGAATGTGTAGACGTGTGGAGTTCTGCCGAAGTTTCTACCGAGCAGTCATTAAGTGTGTTTACCTGTGAAGTACGCAAAAACAGGTAAGGGAGAATAGAAATGAGAGTTTACTTATTGTTAGATTCCGACAGGAAAATGGTAATTTGTAGCAAATTAGCGCATGAAGGGGACAAACACCAATTACTGTTGTTGCGGTCTACGAAAACTCAAGCGCCTTCAGTTTGATTTTAGTTTTCGAGACAGCCGATCAGGAAGAATCTACCTGGAGCAAGGGACACGGTCAGCCCAACGGACAATGGCTCGAGCGAGCCGGATGCACCGTTCAAGACCCAGCCCAACTGCGAAACACATGTGCCAAACGTGGCATACCTACGAGGGAGACCTTCCACACCACCAGAACCGCAAGACGAAGAGAATTGGGACCCACCACCACCGACGCAGAGCTACTCCCACCCCGCTTCTGAAGGGCGTGCTTCGAACACACTAAGCGGGGTTGGGCCCATTCAGGGTGACCGCTGATTGGAAAAACTAAACGACCAATCAGCCGATCAAGGAAGGCAAACCGAAGGTGTCAACGTCTCAGCAAAGGAACCAAGTACTGGCACTCTTGTTCCTTCGTCGTGTAGAACAACATCGATCATCGTACCAGTCACCCAATTCTGGCATTCAAGGAGCAATTCGTCGATCCGGAATTGCTCCTCTGTTCGGCACTCGAGCCGAAGAGACTAACCGTTCGGCAATCGTAGCGAAGTTCTAAGTTCGGTATCCGAAACGGGCGTCTGATCGGTTCGACTCACCATCGCCGCGTCTCATTATCCAACATCGAGATAACAGCACTCACCAGCATTTCGGACTCTACGCGCGCGACGCAACTTTTCATGGTCCTTCGAACGCCGAACCATTAGTATTTCCTCGATAGGTCCGCAACAACTGTCATTACTATTATTTGTTCTTATTGGTAGTTAGCATTTGTAATATATTTTAAAATTTTAATAACCTACAGTATTGAAAAGCTATACCCTCTCCAATGACATAATAATGGATATTTTTATTGGGGACACTTCGATTAGTTGCGAAGTAATTACTTGGGTAAACATTGCTTAGCAACTTTAGCGAATTTTGGTTCATTTGAGTCGATTCTTTAAATGGCCTTATTTT
The DNA here is from genome assembly GCA_963989405.1 of Trypoxylon attenuatum. NCBI lineage: Eukaryota > Metazoa > Arthropoda > Insecta > Hymenoptera > Crabronidae > Trypoxylon > Trypoxylon attenuatum. Next base: position 22,704,574 of record OZ022489.1, read on the forward strand.
GCCATCAGAGGAAGAAATCAAGTGGGCAAAGTTGGAAATATACATGTAGGGTATTTAAGTATTTTTTCAAAAATATTTAAAACTTGAAAAAATCGCACTAGTTCGGTAGAAGGAATATTTTAAATATGTTGTGAAGGACGAAATTGTGAAGAACTCCAACATATTGCATACTTTTTCTTATACAATAATCTTAATCACCGCTCGACCGTAGTTTATAAAATATTTACAAGACACAAGTAACATTTTCCCTTGCATAAGCTTCCTGTGCAGATTAAATACAGTAACTTTTCTGCAAATCAATCCGGCAGAAGGTCGTTCACAGACCATTTGCAAGCGGTTTTAGGCGATTTATGCAGAAATGATCCTGTACAAAGCCTGCATTGTAACCCGTAAAGGTCCTATGCAAACCGTATACAGGTCATGGTAAGTAACTTGCAGAGTATATGCAGAGTATGCGCAAATCACATGTAGCCTATATGCAGGATCAAAAAATGTGAAAAAGTTTCTTCTTGAATTAATTTCTATACAGTATTATAATTATTAGTGCTGCCGCGATTGTGTTACAGAATTTCATCAAATTAAATCTAGTTTTATACATTTGACGGAGAGATAAAGATCACTTTAATAAATAACGGATGGGTGTGTGTTTTCTCTTCTGTCCTGGCTGGGGTTCGAACCTGGGCCAGTCACATATGATGTTTGTTTCTGGAAATTCGTTGGTGCGCCTTTGACCACTGATCCATGGAGAAGCATATTTTAAAAATGTATCCTGTGTGTGTAAAAAGGAAGTAAAAAAGTGCGTTGTGCTGTAATTCAAAAACTACTGACTATCTACAGGGAAAATTTGAATCATCCCTGTAGGTATTGTATGCTTAGTACGTTTACCCATCAAAATACGATTGTGAATGTCGCTGTTAAAATCCAAGTTTGCCGATTCATGGTGATTCGAGTCACAATTACTGTTCATACCTTTTAGGCACGTTTCAATCGCGAACTGCGTAAGTTTTTCTGAGTAACTTGCCAGTTTCGGAGTAGAATTAATGGAACAGAGGATGCCGTTCAGTTCGGGTTCCGCATTCCCTCCAATCAAGAACCACCTGCGACCACGCGACTCAGTTCACCAGAGTAATTAATATTAACGAATTATCCTGCGAGCGGTTCAGCGAATTACTCGACACGAATTTCCCCAGAATTTACTTTGAGGTCGCAGTGTTTACAGGCGAAGCTCTAGAAGTTCGTTGCCGCTCGCCGAGAGTTTCACGTCAATCGCCAATAAGTTGTTCGAGTCAATAATTACGTAGATACCGAGCGGAATTTTCGCGACAAGTTTAAACTCATTTGAAGATGCGTAGGTACCATCAGTTTGATGAACGTTCTTTCGTTTATATTCTAGATCTGCAAACTTAGGGACATTCATTGTTCTACAGTGGGATAACCGTCAACGGTGTTGCCTTTTTAAATATCTTTCATTATTGACTCCTAACTCCCTCTATTTCGTGCGGCTTGCAGATCATTGTCTGCTCAATCACGCGTGGAACCAAAGCGAAAATACAACCGAGTTGTTTTTATAACAAATTTTATGTATACTCATCTGTATTCGAGTTTTCACGAGACAGCGTATTTTCTGTGTATTTTCAGTGTATAAGATAAACTGAATCTGAATGGTGCTCGTTATTTGTTAGTCGACAACAGCGGTACAGTCGTTAATTAACATTGGTACCTGAAAATACGGGCAAAGTATTATCACAAGTGATTCTTATCTTCCGAGTAATCAATGATCAGAAGAATACTTTAAATGTAGCCAATATTTTGAATAATTTCCGGTTTAAGTAATAAAAATTTTAGTTTATAAATAGTTACATAAACTCTACAACAATTTCAATATAGTAAAAATGGTACCGTTCGAGACCTATGAAGTGCACTCAATATCTTTGCGTATACATATACGAAGAAACAGGATATGTTATTCAAAGTGCGATTGAAAAGTGTATAGAATACATAAAACCATTACTAGTACCGATAATCCAACTATTTGATATAACACTGACTATACAATTTCGTATTATTTTGAAATAATTGCAAAATTGTTTTAAATAATATACAGGGTGTCCCATTTTAAAGAAACCACCGCGATATTTCCCCCCAGGTAAGATTTAGAAAAAAATGTTTCAGATAAAACTTACTCTGTTCGAAGGGGGACATTCAACGGTGGACAGTAATTTTTTTTGGTGGAGGCGTCTCCGAGATCTGAAGGTCATTGTTGTTTTTTAAACAGAACCACGACTTTTTTACGCTAGAAACATAGCCTAGCTCCAGACAAATTCATCGACCTGTATTGAGTTGACCTTGACTTGTCATTCAAGGTCATTTTCACGTATTTGAAGTTTCGCTCATAACACGTTCAATTGTTCGACTCTGAGGGGGTATCAATACCTTGCTTTCATTAGCTGGCTTTCATTATTGCTTATATCAACTGTAAAATCTACGTTGCTTAGGGACAAAATAAGTTCGTGCGTTGAATATTACTGTAAATCCACTAACAAGGGAGGTTTCCAAACGTGAAATCGCAGATCTTAATGAAACTTATACCACATGTAGATATCATAAAAATATTAGACACGTATTTCTTTTTTCGTGCTGAGATGCATATTTAGGGGTTGTAAATGGGGGTTGAAAATCAGCGCAAAATTATGTTTTGTTAAATATCTTATAAACTAAGAGAGATAGACTCAAAGTATAAATTGCAAAAATTCGCGGATTTTTATAAGCTACAAAACTGCCGAAATGAATTTTTTATATTGGCCTTTGTTTTTGTTATATCGCGATTTTTCATATATTTTTTAATAATTTTACCACTAAACGTAATGGAATTTTTATCGGGCTTGGTAGGATTGTAGGGTAGGTATCTCCCCAAAATACGGATAAAATAGATTTTGCCAATTCGAATTTTAAATAAACAATATAGTACTTGAAATTGGACGTACGATTTGCTCCACGTCGAATAGAACTGAAGTACCGATACCAGTCATAGTACCCGTGTAAGTTGTGACGACACTTCTTTAATTAAGGAGGAACATTTTTATTATTCCAACAAATGGTTGACAGCAATAAAGAATCTGTAAGTGACGCAGGTCAATGCTGTTGTTCGGCCGACCGAAGGAGGCGATCCGGTAGTGGCGCAAACCCGACCGCGGCGGGTATGGGAAAATACGTGTACTTGGTATTGAGTCTTGAAAGGATTAATCTTTTAACAGCGTTGTACTGATATTCAAATTGTGAGAGGGACTAACTGTCTTACATTTTCCCGTTTTTACACCGGTCGGTGGTCTTGTAAAATTCTCTGTTTCGTTTGAAATTGTTGGCCCCGAAAAGGGTCATCATAATCGAGCGGATAGAATGCTGACTGTCAATCATTTGTTGGAATAATAAAAATGTTCCTCCTTAATTAAAGAAGTGTCGTCACAACTTACACGGGTACTATGACTGGTATCGGTACTTCAGTTCTATTCGACGTGGAGCAAATCGTACGTCCAATTTCAAGTACTATATTGTTTATTTAAAATTCGAATTGGCAAAATCTATTTTATCCGTATTTTGGGGAGATACCTACCCTACAATCCTACCAAGCCCGATAAAAATTCCATTACGTTTAGTGGTAAAATTATTAAAAAATATATGAAAAATCGCGATATAACAAAAACAAAGGAGAATATAAAAAATTCATTTCGGCAGTTTTGTAGCTTATAAAAATCCGCGAATTTTTGCAATTTATACTTTCAGTCTATCTCTCTTAGTTTATAAGATATTTAACAAAACATAATTTTGCGCTGATTTTCAACCCCCATTTACAACCCCTAAATATGCATCTCAGCACGAAAAAAAAAATACGTGTCTAATATTTTTATGATATCTACATGTGGTATAAGTTTCATTAAGATCTGCGATTTCACGTTTGGAAACCTCCCTTGTAAGTACAACCTTTACGGAATAACTAATGTTTCTCTCAATTTAACGCCAGAGATGAAAAAATATGAAGATTGAATTCTACTGTCAGAAATGAAGAGTTTGCAAGAAGGTATGGAGGAACGGAGCCAGGAGACAAAATGATAGAAAAGTTTCTGTACCGTTGCTGCTGTGGTAAAAGTACGTGCTATTTCTCACATCCCTCTCGATTGCGAACAAAATCGTGACCAATCTTAGGTCAAAGTCGGAACGTGAGCCCTTAAAAGAGGTTCAACGACGTTAGAATGCGAGGACGATCAGCAGGTTGATACTCGTTTCTTTTGAGGGTAAGAAAGGAAGCTTGGCCCCCCAAGCAAGTTCAGTCCTGTTTTCACAATGCGTAGCGTGCACGCCTGATTTCCAAGTTGAACCCACAGGTTCGACACGAGTCAAGTATAAGCGAAAGCGAAAAGGACCGCACCTGGCGAGCAGCGTCAACAAAGAAAGATTTAATAGGAGGCTCTTTTGTAACTGGTCCTGTCAAGCGTTTGTAAACCACCATCTGGGGGGGGGGGGGGGGGGGGGGGGGGGAAGTACCTTTTCTTTCGTCTTGTTGCCAGCTTGGCTCAGCACCCGGTTTATTAAGTGCCAGGGAAAACTAATTGGCGTTTAGATACAAGATCGACGATATACGATATATATGTATGTATAGTGTGTTAACAGATACAGTATACAGTGAGTATGGTGAGTTACATTCTGCGTTTAATACTTTATTCTGATCAAAAGGAGTTTCAATTAAAAATCGGCGCAAAATACAGTCCAGTACGATTTCAACTATGATCAGAATTTTCGGATGGATTTTTACAAATTTGAATTGCAAAAGTTAGCTGTATAGTTTTGTTCGCTAGAGACTATAGAATGTAGTACAATAAGTGAAAACTGCTTGACGGTAATATTCGCCAGGCAGATAGTGTCAAAATTAGAGAAATATTTTGCAATCAAATTTAATTGACACCAATATTATTAAAAATTAAGGGTAACCGGGAAAAATGATCTAAAAACTAGCGATTGGTATTGTGATAACTATGACGCTTATTATTCAATATCAGTTTTATATCAATTTTGTTATTAAGAAGTGTTGTTCATATCAACAGTGGGCCGAAATACATGAATCATTTTAATCGTACTAATTGTTAGCACAGAAGCTGAAAACTCATCGAAAATCTTGATTTTTTGTCAGAAATCATGAAAATCGATCATTTTAGGTTTCTTTGATTAATCATAACTCATTAGACCGTGAATCGATCTTGATCACAGTTTTAGGACACATATAACTTATTCCGATTTATTAAACCTATCTATTAAAATTTAAAAAAATACTGAGATAAAAAAGTTAAACATCTATCATTGTTTGTTTTCCTTACAATTAGTAAAAAATAAACATTTCACAAAATTTATGAAAGACATTACGAAGAAAACCTTTTGTTCTAAACTCATAAACAGTTTTGAGCCGTTTGGATTATTACCTAAAAAATTCCACTGCTCCAAAGAGAGTACAAATACTCTTGAGACTCACTGTATGTAATGTTTTAAAAAATCTGAAAATATACAGCATTAGCTTACATTATGTTGAAACAAGGATTATCAGTTCCGATCGCTGTGTTCCGTCGTAAAAAATAAACGATTGGCTGGCAGGTAAGAAAACCTTTCTGTGCGACCGTACTCCAACTCTTATCCGATTTTAGCCAAAACTTAATCTTATTTTATGCTATCTTTGAATGAACCTATTTTCTACCAAAGAAGACGGGATTTCGAGCATTCATCAGTCCTATCGTACTGTGATACTGATCGATATCCATCAAATATGTATTTCCCAAAATTACTGATATTGGCGGGTACCAGTAGTACCTAAAAAGAGTTTTCAGCTACCAGTATTTATGAGTAATATTGGTATTAATAATTAATTTTTTAACTCTTGACATGGACTAATATAACTAAAAATTGAAAATAACAACTCTCTTGGATAATATTTCTATCAAATTGAAAACTGAATTATACGTAATTAATCTTAAATAGTATATGTTCAAAAGATGTTTTACATGTAATGTGACTTCAAAGCCACACTGCACACTCAACAGCTTTGGTAAGATTTACTATTTATACTTTTTTGATATTAGAGTACAGCTATCTTATTTTCTTTTCCGTAAAGCACTCTTGTGAATTCAATTACCACCTGTCCTTTGCGTAACATCTAAATTGTAGTAGTGCACAGAACCCACAACATTGAATAGGATATTTAGCCGCTCGAATATTCCTATCCGGAGTAATATTAGTCTCGAGGAGACTTGGGCGCCAAATTTGTGTGTCCGGGAGTATCTCTAAGCCGTGTCTTTTCCCTATCCAACTCCAAATCCAAATCCGAACAATTTGGACCGACGAGGAAGAATCTGTTTGACGACGATTATAGGCCACGAGATTTTACAGTCATTTGTGCTGTGGGAAGTATCCGGAGTATAATTAACAGATGTACGAACTCGGCGACGATTGTTTGGACTCGCGATTTTCCTTAAAAAGGTTTAGTAGCAAACTCGTTCCCCTGTAATCAAGCGGGGTACAAACAGGCTCGCACGGCTGGCACGTAACACCTTAAAAGTATTCCACCACGACGCCCAAAAAACCTATATCAAAGTTCGGTTCCATAGATCTAAAGTTAAAAAAAAAAAAAATTTTTCAAAATTTTCATCGTAATCTTCTACATACATTTGTTCAACACAAGGTGTAGCGCTAGTTACCCATTATTCAGCATTTGTTCCGAATGCAGAGAGTAGCAGTACAGAAGTTTAGGTTCCGTGTCTCCTTATGCCAATAGTTACACTGCGTGGACCATTTCAGAAACATGTGACCGTGCGAGTTCCGAAGTTTAACTTGGAAACAAGCCACCCGAGCCATAGTGGCGAGGCCGAATCCAGTAGAGTGTGTCCTCTGCATATTGTTCCGGCATACGCGTACGCCATCATACGATGTATCCGTGCACGTGGACTATTCTTATACCTCGGCAAGTTTAGCGAGCTAATTGTCCTTTTAATAATGCACACCATCGGTGGTGAAAAAATTATACGTGCCGGATGAAAAGGAACGGAAGAGCTCGGGGAAAATCGCGGTGTTTGTCTTGGCGGCGGGTCACCGCAGGTGTGTTTCTCGGATAAGTGCACCGCCCTGTACCGTTGTTGACACGGATATTAGCAAGTCGCTGCGGAATGCATTAACTAGCTCTTAGGTGTACTCTATTTTGCGCAGAGTATTTTAGATGGAATAATAAAACCCTAAAGCTAACAGACTTGCAATGTATAATTTTTTATAATTGCTATAGAAGAATGCTTGGTTCTAGAAAAGTATAAATATAGCGAAGCATAAATGCAAATTAACGTTGTAGGAGATAAATTTACAAGTTTTGGTTGACGCATGAAGGTCTGATATTGAATTCATTCATTTACTTGTCACCGACGTAAGCGTTGGTACCTCTGTACCTCATGACACCTAGGTATGAAACTCTTAAAGAGAGTATGGACCAATACACTTGATTCACAGCGGAGCTTAACCTTTTCTACACTAAAGAGATTGACTACATTAACGTAACTAATTTTTATTTTGTTCTCTCCAGTCTCTTTCCTCGGCGCGGACACAGTTTCGCTGGTAGTAATAACACTGACACTAGAGTTATAGTATACATATAATATGTATACTAATACGAGCACGACTGGCAACTGCCACCCGTCTTTATGAAGTACAGCTGCGTAATTCTGTCCTGATGTAGTCATACAGAAAAATAACTCCATCCGATACGACTCTTCACATGACTATCTCAGATACAGGGAGAGTCTGCAGCGTCCTGACATCAAGCCGTACCGCACATGAAACGTTGCGGCGACATGCCGACTCACGCACAGGCTAGGGCGTCTGTATTCGTGAGCCCCTCGGCTACCGCCCGGCCTGTGCGTGAGTCGGCATATCGCCGTAACGTTTGATGTGCGGTACGGCTTGATGTCTGGACGCTGCAGACTCTCCCTGCAGAACTCTCACTTTTTAATGCCTGTGTTTTTTCTAATTCTGAATTTCCAAGAGTTACCAGTACGGTGGCTTTCAATTTACCACGCGTTAGAATTTCTCTTGGAATTTCTCAAAAAAACAAATGTCATGACAATATTTCATTTCATTAGCTAAATAGTATTCATATTTGTATAAACATACTTATAGGAGTATACTGTTAGATTCACGGTTCGTCTACTTTAACATTTTTGCAAATATAGAGCCTAGGCTTATCGTGCACCATGATACATGTAAGTATGTGAAGGATCGCATGTGAAATGGTCGCGTCGTTAAGAAGAACATTCTTCTTAATTAAGTTAGTTATAACCCTCTTGCCTCGTTTTCTACGTTTTATAACATGGTTGGGTGATACGTGATACGAATGGCCCGTAACAATCACATTTACCGTCCGTAATACGATAACTAAAAATGAAAATAATTGTATCTTGCCTCTTCTAATCGTTTGACATTTCGTGTTTTCCAAAATATGTCGCAAAATTTGCTTTTGTTATTTATCGATAGATTACTGAAAGTTCGAACCTCTCTAAATTACTGTATAATGTGTACTTGAATTGTTCTGTTAACTAAGATTAGAGATGTTTCAAACAGCCTAACAGTGTTATCACTTGCTAATTGTAAGTTTCGTTGCTTCCCTAGGGATATTAAACATAATAATGTTTACTGCCTACTTCAGCTGGATTTTTAATGTATCAACTTGATTTCATAAGAGAGAAAATGGGAACTCCGAAGGAATGAGAGAAATGGTTTGGTTTTCCTAGCTTACGGGGACACGCGGATTTCTGAGCGAAATATTGCTTTCTTAATACGATTAAAGGAAGATAAAGTGCTCACAGTACGAGTCTAGTGACTGTCACGAACAATAGAAATGGCAGTAGTGATACTTCGAATGTTTCGTGTTAATAATGCATTTAATGAGCTATTACTCATAATTTGTTATAAGCTACGTTAAGTGTTGTGTAATCGGCACTTTGTGCAACCGAACTTACTAAAAACTTGTATTATTTGCGAGATTCAAAATAGGCCATCTTTTGTAGCGACTTTACAATTGGATTACTTCACTTATTTTCATAAGCTATCATGTAATCTATGAAAACAAGTGTCATCTGCGTGCACACCTCTAAACCAATCGAAAGTTCTCTTGCACCGCAGTCAATTACACGCTGGCGCGCACTTAGGAAAGCCGTTTACGCTGGTTTATGCTCGCACGTGCAGTCATTCCTAGCGGAGAGGCGTAGTGTCTCTTCCTCTCTGATATGCTCGTGGAAATGCCAACATAGAGGGCGCTCCCTCGGCCCGTTTACCTCAAAGCCGCGGCTAATCGCACCTTCATAATTAATCGTCATAGAAAGCTACGCTTCTCGGTTGCTTTGCGGGGCCGAACGCGTACTTCGACCTCGTCCAACGACACAAAATTTACTTGTTGGACGTACATAAATGTTATACACTTCCAGAGGCTTTTGTGCCTCTCCAATATTATATTCTTATTTCAGTTTCGCATGTACAATATGATGATTTTAACAAGTATTCTTGTTGTAAATACTGTTCACTGAAATGAATGGAGACTGTTAGTCTCGACGACTTCTAGTAAGACTTCCCGAAGACTTCTAGTAAGTACATAGAGTTATAGTCTAATGGAACAGAGGGAGTGCCAGTTTTATTAGTAAAAGTATTCTTTGAAGAATTAAACTTTCAAATGAAATGAATTATCTTTGTGCTCGTGGGAAACATATCAAGTTATACATATATGTATATTTGAACTTCGTATCCCTTTTAATTGAACACTATGTGGGGAGCGATCTATTATATTCAAGCAGCACACGTGAAGGTGTAGCGCGTGACGCGTGCTAAGCCACAATTTCCCCACAGAGATCAACGGTGAACAGCACATGCCAAATTCCATAATTCCGGAGTTCACCTCGGCGTCTCCCCTATCGTCGACTTTAACTACTGGCGGCAATTAATCGCAGCCACATTGTACCTGGGAATCGCAGGTGTAATGGAAGATAATCACTCGTGACTGCTCACCCTAACCACTAAATTACGTTATGTATATCACGGAAACGCATATTCCTTATTATAAGTATTACGCCAAGGTATCCGATTTGAATCCGATTGTTGAATGAATTAAGAAATTATCTATAACTTCTGATTCGTCGATTTTAATTGATTAACAATTTGTGATGTTTTAATTCCATGAATGCAAAAGTTCTTCATTGGAATAAGATAAAAATTCTAAATTTTAAGTTGAAACTATATGTATGTATGTACCATTTTAAAGAAAATGTTTAAAGAACGACAACGGAGTTATAATGTACTCTCTTCATAATTTAAGGACGCTATAATTTTTATTTACGATGCAAAATACAGTGTCAATGAAATCTCTGTAATATAGTATTCCGACACTTTCTGAACCGGTGTAAAACTTTCATAAAGTTTGCTTCATCGTAAAAGTCGTATGTGGGAAAGAATACGGTACAATTGACTACTAAAAAATGTAGAAGACATGAAGTTTAACTCAGGGAAACTTTTAAGGAAAATTACGATGGTTAGAAGACGCTGAGCTAGAACACGAGAGCAACCGGACTGCCGTGTGGCCGTGTAGTTTTCGCGACTGACTGTGAACCAAAAAACACTGGTTCATCGTTGAACTATAGAGAACGGTTTCCTTGCTGAATCGACAATATTCGAGTATTTGTATATGGTCTGCTATTAGCGTTCGACGGTGAGACCTATTATACATCATCGTGTAATAATCACTCGCACAAAGGATCAATTGGTACGACCTTCAGTCAGGCAACAGACATCAGCCACAGATGATCAGACCTGCTTTGCTGAGCCACTCCTATCGAAACGTAACTACAACAGTCCTAAAACTCACAGCGATATTTGGTTCGCACTTACAAGAGGGACATTGTAAAAGTGGTAATATACCTCACTCCAGAAATATACATCACCATGTATATTGTTACGGGCTGGCCTCGCGAGCCCGGTCTTTCCCACTCGACTTTTCGGAGTTCAAGGAGAAAAGGAACGGGTTCGATATTTCCAAATTTTGAATGAGGTACACCGCAGTGAAAAAGTAGTCGAGACGTTCCCATAGGATAACGAGCCTTCACCTTAGCACTGCAATGTTTAGGATTAAAGGTAGGACATCACTCGGTTTCAGAAGTTGGTCCGTTCCCGGAGGTTGACGGATCGCCTTCCAAGACTTCGTGGGGTCGAGGGTAAGGATATTCTCGAGCGGTAAAGAATATTCCTAATTGTGTGGGTTCTTTCCTCTAATGATTTCTCAATGTTAGGATTCGACAGGTGGTAAAGTGATTTGACACAGTGATTTGTATTTGAAGATATGATCTCTATATTCAAAGACAATGTAGAATATTTGGCAAAGCAAAGTTTAGAAATAATACAATTTATGTTCAGTGTGTGTTTTCGGTGTTATAATTATTTATGTACCTCGTCTGTCTCGTTGCCGTTGTATTCGATTACAATAGGCTTCTTCTATCCGAAATTGACTCTAATAAATGTTGTAATAATATATATATATATCTATAGATTGGTCGAAGGTATTGTGTACGATCTCCCTCGGAGTAACCCCGTACTCCACTAAGCAAACTGCTTGTCACTATACTCAAAGAATTGGTTGAAAGTAACGCGTACGATCTTCCTCGGAGTAACCCCGTACTCCACTAAGCAAAACTGCTAGTTTGAAATGCTTCGAAAGTGACTGATGCACGATCTACTACTCGGTTGGGCAGAGCTTCGCCCGTTGAAGGATTTTGAGAAACTAATTCTAATAAACGCACTAATGCGTAAAGATTGGTCGAAAGTAACGTGTACGATCTTCCTCGGAGTAACCCCGTACTCCAACGTTTACGGTTTATAAACGTTTGAGATGCTTCGAAAGTGACTGATGCACGATCTACTACAAGAAGAACAGAGCTTCGCCCTTCGCGGAGGAATCAAAGACTGAACTTCGGAGAGAACTAGCGCGGTCGATCCTCGGAAGGGCAGAGCTTCGCCCTTCGGAAGATCAAGCTACTAAATACTCTGATGGGTAAGGTTACTGGTGGTTTATATACTTGAGACCAGCGCTAGTTTGGGGTAAAAAGTGGGGTAAAATGTTCGGATTCCTAGGCGAGGCCTAGGATATGACCAAATATGGGCATGAGTCCGGGCGCAGCGTGCATGCAGCTGCACAAGTGTCTTGAGAGTCGGGGGAGATCGTGTGAATGTTTACAAGAGGGTCGTCTCGCTGGACGCGGTTTGAGCTTGAAACTATGATTTTAGATGAACGCTAGAATATTCTCGTATTTTAAAGAGGAAAAATTGCGTGCGTAAAATACGGATGTAACAATATATGGCTCTAGTACTTTTATTAAATTCGGAGAGAAGCGAACAGCGCATATTTTTCAAGTTCGATATTGTTTATTAGAATTGAAATTTCAGAAATCCAAAACATCCGTAATTTTTCGAATTAGCTACTCTATAAGTACACGGAGTACGATTAAACTTGCGGTGCGTTTTGACGCAGAATGGTTAAAAAAATGTTGAAATAATGGAATATAACAATAACAAATAGCTGTAGAAGAAATCCATTCGTACTGTTTTGTTCCCTATTCAAAACCACACTTTTGGCCCATGGACTCTTTTTTTCTATCTCTTATAGATTTCAAGATATTTAACAAAACGTGGTTTCAACTTCTAACTTCAACCCTTAATTTCAACCCCTTAGAGTGCGTTTCAGCACGTATAAAAAAAATACGTGTCAAATATTTTTGGTAATTATTTACAATTGGGCACTCCTCACCGATTTGGCTGAAATTTGAATATGTAGTAGAGTTGAATGCGTAGATGACAGATCTGCAAGTAAAAATTGTCGCTCTCTTTTCGTTTTCGAGTTATTAACAATTATATGAAAAATATTATTTTTTAAAATCCTCTGTAACATAGTGTCCACTTGACCGATTTGGCTGAAATTTGAATATGTTGTACTCTTCGATACGTAGATTGCAGATATGCAAATAAAAATTGTCGCTCTCTTTCCGTTCTTGAGATATCAATAATTATGTTAACTAATTATATAACAATAGGTAGCGCTTTGCCGATTTGGCTGTAAATTAAATATGTTATAGAGCTCGATGCGTAGATTACATATTTGCGAATACAAATTACCGATCTCTTTTTATTCTTAAAATATTAATGATTATATGCGCGAAAATGCACTATTATTTACAGGCACTCTATGAAATACTGTTCTCCTTATCGAATTTCATGCATTATCATTATATTATACGTTAGCGCCCCCTTCACCTCATCTGGCACTGACCTGACCTGTGACTGTAAAGCATAATGAGGCTTATCACGTTTTACAGTTGCGCCTCCTTCCTCTCATCTGGCACTGACCTGACTTGTGACTATAAAACGTATTAAGTGTCATTAGGCTTTACAGTCACAGGTCAGGTCAGTGCCAGATGAGGTGAAGGGGGCGCTAACGTATAATATAATGATAATGCATGAAATTCGATAAGGAGAACAGTATTTCATAGAGTGCTTGTAAAGAATAGTGCATTTTCGCGCATATAATCATAAATATTTTAAGAATAGAAAGAGATCGGTAATTTTTATTCGCAAATATGTAATTTACGCATCGAGCTCTATAACATATTTAATTTACAGCCAAATCGGCAAAGCGCTACCTATTGTTATATAATTAGTTAACATAATTATTGATATCTCAAGAACGGAAAGAGAGCGACAATTTTTATTTGCATATCTGCAATCTACATATCGAAGAGTACAACATATTCAAATTTCAGCCAAATCGGTGAGGAGTGCCCAATTGTAAATAATTACCATATTTTTTCCCAAACTATATGAGATATAAATTTCATTAAGATCCGCGTTTCCGAGTTGGGAAACCTGCCTTGTTAGACGATGATCATTGAGTCGCCTTATTTGTTGTCAATAAAAATTATACCATTGCATTCCTGAGATTTTCCTGATTAACGTCATATAAAATTCGACCCAATTTGTTCAAATAACGAGCAACGAGCTTCACGGAAAGCAACATCGACCTCAGGTTCTCCTTGTCTTTCTAGTGTTGGTATCCTCCTCTGCCGCCTTCCAACGGTGCCGCCGTGCAACGGTGAAGCGGCTCGAAGTCAAACACTCGCTCCTCGGTCAACGAATAGCGCCATCCTTTTCTCTCGCGTCTACCCTCTTTCTCTGACACACGCAAGCCTCCGTGCAACCATAAACACCAGCAGAAATATCGAGGCTCGACGACAGCTATGCTCCTCCTTGTTTTTCTACTGTAGGTCTCCTTCTCTGCCGCCGTCCAACGGAGCCGTCGTGCAGCGGTGGAAAGGATGGTGCTATTCGCTAGTCGCACGGCAGAGGATACCTACAGGAGAAAGACAAGGAGGGCCTGAGGTCGGTGTTGCTTTCCGTGAGGCTCGTTGCACGTTACTCGTTGCTCGTTATTTGAACAAATCGGGTCGAATTTGATATGACGTTAATCAGGAAAATCTGAGGAATGCAATGGTATAATTTTTATTGACAACAAGTAAGAATCAGAAAACTTTTATATTCGCATTTAAATGGCTCAATCAGATAGTGTGACTCCTGGGTCTCCGCGCGCGATTTCAAAGGAAGCCGCCGAGCATTCAGATTTCACGGTTCGCTGGGCACGAGTGACATATTGTGGTGATGTATTGGTGGAGGGGGTAACTCGCGTGCAACCATGGAGTAGATATTCTCATGCAGAAATCGAGAATCTACTGTAGATGATCATAAGAAAATTCTTAGTTTTGAATGACGAGGATATATTCAGCAGTCATGGGAAGTCGATATGCCATAGATGAGATTTTTTTCCTACGGTCAAATCCTTCTGTATACGTAAGAAGTTTTAAAATGACATTTTTCCCTGTTTTTCTGAGAGCCACTAGAGAAAACTGCGTTTAGATGTTCCACTTTAAGTTGCGTTAGGGGAACCAGTTTTGCGAATCACTTGCTATACGAGTTTTTGATTTTATTGGAATATTGAAAATCCGACTAACTGTACTGTTATTCCCAATAATTTGTTCAAGAGAGACATTATGATTAATCGGTTGGAGATGAAGAATGAAATTAAGTACCTGTCAAACACACCTTATATTTGGCACGTATATTTTTTGAGTTATGTTAATCTTGTAGACTCCTAACTTTTTCATTAATTGTTTACTGATATTCCTCAATTTTGTTACTGTTATCGAACGCGTGGCTAGGGAAGGGGTTTCGTTTCTTCCTCTACTTTCCCTCCTCTAATCTAGATTGACCTTACCTGTTGCTACTTGTTATTGGAAAACTTTTTAACAACTTGGGAGACATCAACAGGCGGGTTGCTAAACAAGCGAACGGTGGCGAGAAAGGAGGTGAACGAAGCGGATACCAGATCGACTCTGCTCGTGTACACAAACATCATACATATGTACATGTATGTGTATGGCTAGCTAGAATTGAACGTAGTAGTAAGGAAATATTTTTGTCAATATCTCGAAATACTGTGGGTTTGCGACACATCAGACCGATCCCATTGTTATCCGTAAGATGCAAGCTTTCGACCGAGACCGCATGAGCTTCACCTTCCTCCATCTTATCGCAATAACTAAAGCTATGCCGGAAGTTCGTAAATTGGCTACCATCCATAAGCAGCAATTTACAGTATTAACGTCACTTTAACATTGTAAGACATTTAAGTGCGCCACCACGTCAAGTGCCGTGCAAACTTTCCTGCGCATCTGCACAACTTTCGCAGGCAATATCTGTATAACTTCGGACTTTTCACAAGTCTCATTTGTATATTTTTACCGGTTTTATCATTCCGCATTATCTTGGATATTAGGTAATATACAATTCGCGATTCTCAGAGATCCCTGATGTTGAAGATCGAGTGTACTTCGCAGTACGCGGCAAACAGTTTCCTCGTATGTTATTTCTGGGTATTTCTAAATATGTTTATGGGAGCACTGGGCTCAACTAGCTGCTTGTGGCTTCCGGAAGAATAGAGGTTTTAGACTAACCTTAATCTGTTGTGCTCTAATTGTGGTGACTCCTCAGGTGATTTGTAACTATTTCCCGCCTGCAAAGAAATATTAGCATGTATTATTATGAATATTATAAATCGTTTGACAATAAATAGATTAGAAAAGTATGGTAACAGATTAATTATTAGTTATTTGTTTACGGCAAATTGTCCAAGAATAATAAAAAAAATAGCGTTATGTAAATCTAATCATATTTTCACGATATACTGTATGAATTTTTCACTGATATTCAACAGCTGTAATAATACTGGTATTATTGAAAATGAAGTAAAAGGCTGTGAAAGGAAGTTCTTATTACTAGCTACATATTCTCCAACTACTGTATGGAAATCTTTTAGCATTTTTAGTTTTTGCAGTAAAAGTGGTACAGATTTCAATGCGTAATATTGTATGTACATACGTGATGTAGCTAATATCTCGTACCTCAGTTTTGCAGAATTAAAGGCAGTTTATAATAAGACTTCAATGTAAACTGTAATGTAAATAATCATGTGTATAATAACGGATTAGCATTCTTTAAATGAATCCCACATTGCTGTATTAGTTTCAGCAGTTGTTGTAGGATAGATACTCTAATAGTTAAACTAAACTTTCTCAGGAAGTAGGGAATGACGGAAGAAACCATAGTAAGGTTTATTAAACTTAAACGATTTTAGATTGTCCGTAGTTTTCAATGATTTGGGCCCATTTTCAGGCTCAAAGCATTAATTGTTTTAATATTAAAAAACATCATATTCGGACGTAAAATTTCCCATAGGATTCAAATCTGCAATCGAAAATAGGGGTTTGCATATAAAATTTTCAAGTCGGGTCCGATTTGGGACCCATCTTAGCATTGGCCCCAAAAATTGAGTACTCCATTCAAAAGAATGGGAAAAAATTACAAAGGAAACCGTAGTAAGGTTCGTTAAACTTAAACGACTTCAGAATTCCCGTAGTTTCCAATGTTTCGGGCCCATTTTTAGGCCCAAATATTAATTATTTTAATATTAAAAAGCATCATATTCGGACGTCAAATTTTCCGTAGAATTCAAATCTGCAGTAAAAAGTAGGGGTTTCCATTTAAAATTTTCAAGTTGGGTTCGATTTGGGACCCTTCTTAGCATTGGGCCCAAAAACTGAGTACTCCATTCAAAAGAATAGAAAAAAATTACAAAGGAAACCATATTGAAGTTTACAAAAATTAACTTTCCCGAGAAGATCTTCAGGTGTTTCCATCTTTTTTCTCCACCCTGTATAGCGACAAGCTTATACTATTTGGACGGTGCCATTTATGTTTTTCAACGTGAAGATTGTTGTAAATGATTTCATTCAAAACACAAACGAAAATTAATAATCGAAAATGAAAACTTCGGATATCAGCGAGTTCCCTTTTGAAATACATGTGCGTCCAAATACTTATTTATTATCCGAAGCGGGCATACTACAAAATAATAGGTTACACATTACAAAAGTGTATTTTCCATGAGGCACATAGTAATAAATAATTGTGCGGCATTTACACCGGGATCGAAATTAAATTTCTGTGAGACATGGATTCGTTGGGATCTTGTAAATTACTGTAATAAATCCAGAAGTATACGATCGACATAATGATTCTGCCAAATCCTCCAATTAAAATTGCCAGTAAATATTTACAACCTCGTTTCATGAAGTATTCACCACTACCGCGAGGACATTAAACTGAACGTCGAGTACCTTCGAAACGAGAGTAACATCGGTTTTATTAGCACAGCGCAATACAATGGCTCCGCAACGACAATTTTATTTATTAGCATACAATGCATATTGTTCACTAAATCGTGCCACGCAAACAACGCTAAGATTATTACTGGAACAAATGTAACCTAAAAAAACAAATTTGAAATAAATTCGTTCACAAAGACAAGGGAAATTCAGATAATAACGATCCGCGGTATCAGTTATTAATACAAATTTATATGACATGAATTATCGATTAAAAGTTCCGCGATTTCACTGAACGGCAACGAATACATGTTACGTATTCCATTAAAATTCATATGAAACATTTTGGTTCGATTTTTGTACCCTCTTTTGGTGAATTGTGACTTTGTATGCATTTCCATTGCAATGCAAGGTTTGCCACGATTCCAAGCAGTCCATTAAGGCGTTCTGCCAATAATTTAGTAGCAATAATTCTCTAATGAGTTTCAAAACTTGCTGTTAGGCGCTGTTATCGTCCCCTTTTCACCTCCGAAATCCAGCTTACATCGACTTCCAAACAGCACGTGAGTATCGACCACGGTTATTGCCACAGATTATATCGTTTTAATGAACAGTTCTCTCTGTTCGATTAATTCCTCCTCGATGGCGATAGGTACAAGTCCTTAATTTGTATCACGAAAACAGTAATATGACTGTGGTAAACATACATAGATATGTGATTATGTAATTATCGTTCATATTCGACCGCGGGCGTTACAAATATACATATACAAATGTATATATACCTATTTCTAAGGAATTGACGAATAAGAACTTGCCAAAAAAGATTGTATGTTATTTTAATCAAGAACTCAAAGATCTCAGAAGCTACTCAGCTTTTGCCACCAGAGAAGTAACTTGTATAGCGCGATACTTTTTACAGAATTGAGTATTAAAAACAAATGATTTTGTATATCTACAGGTACATTTGTTATGAATCGATCTTGATTCTTACAATTCCATCAATAAGTAAGTAAATCAATTATATAGGATATTCCGCCGACCTAATTTCAATCGTAGAGCAATCACTAGAACGGAAAAGAGAGAAAGGGGCGGCACGTTCATTTCTCACGAAGGTAATTAGGAAACTAGCATTGTCGAGCGAACTTTTGACCCAAGTAATGAGAATTTATGCCGATTAAAGGTCGATAGGAAGAGATGGTCGAGAAAGAGTGAAAAAGGGAGGGACGTTTGCACTAGCCGCCATGAATTTCTGTCCAACAATTCGCGTCATAAATTTATCCATTCGGGCGGCACTCCGACGTCGAGATTCTCTCTTTCTCGTTGAAAGCGTGGGATGAGCAAACAGTAAAGTGGTCGCTTGGACTGAGTGCGCCTCGATGATGCAATTATATTCCCGATTGGCCGCGATACTGGCTCGGTTATTACCGGAATGATACAATTATCTCGGAAGCGATTAGTTGCCGGTTCAGCCTCCGCACCGATAGATTTATTCCCAAAGATTTACGCTGAAGTTATCTACTGGAAGGATGCTATCGAATTTTAGGATGTTTTCTAATTAGCCGTGTGCGCAGATTCTCAGTATGAGACTCGGGTGTGGTTTTCCAGTTAAATATACGGATCGTTTGAAAATTCATGCTTCGGATATTCAGTACGAGCAATTCGCTTCGAAAGGAGTAAAAAGAAATTGGCGTAGTGGCAGAGTATGGGTAAGGACTTCGGCTCCTAATTATGAATTCCACGAGTTTGATTTCAAATCACGGAAAACCATTTTCGTAGTTCCAGTGAAGCCTGAATACGCATAGAGGTTATTCGCAGTCGATTTGAAATCACGCTATATAACGCTGGTAATCGATGCCGAAACACAAACGATGACAACGGTAATGATCATAAGTGTTTACCTTTTAACTATAAATAGCGTGTGTAACAACTCCCATGTATCATTCGTTATGGAGAACGGGCAGTTACTAACGGCAAAGTCCTCGAATATGTGACGACGATATACAGGGCGGGGGAAAAAGATGGAAACACCGTATTCCATTCAAAAGAAAGGAAGAAATCGCAAAAGAAACCGTAGTAAGGTTCGATAAACTTAAACGACTTCAGAATTCCCGTAGTTTTCAATGATTTGGACCCATTTTCAGGCCCAAAGAATTAATTATTTAATATTGACAAACATGATATTCGGACGTAAAATTTCCTGTAGAATTCAAATCTGCAGTAAAAAGTAGGGGTTTCCATTTAAAATTTTCAAATTGGGTCCGATTTGGGACCCATCTTAGCATTGGTCCCAAAAACTGGGTACTCCATTCGAAAAAATAGAAAAAATTACAAAAGAAACTGTAGGAAGGTTCTTCAAACTTAAACGATTTCAGAATGCCCGTAGTGTTCAATGTTTCGGGCCCATTTTCAGGCCCAAAAATTAATTATTTTAATATTAAAAAGCATCATATTCAGACGTCAAATTTCCTGTAGAATTCAAATCTGCAGTAAAAAGTAGGGGTTTCCATTTAAAATTTTCAAGTTGGGTTCGATTTGGGACCCTTCTTAGCATTGGGCCCAAAAACTGAGTACTCCATTCAAATGAATAGAAAAAATTACAAAGGAAACCATATTGAAGTTTACAAAACTTTACTTTCCTCAAAAGATCTTCAGGTGTTTCCATCTTTTTCCCCCACCCTGTATGAAAGATTAGTTGTAGCAAGAAATAATTGCTATTATTATTATGTTGCAGGTTATATTCATGTGTATATGTTGAGATTCAGATCCTCAATACGCGAATGTTTAGAGCTAGTTGTCCGATCTGGACTGGACGTTATCAACTATCCACCAAAGGGTAGTATTGCCGTCTTTGTGCTAATCCGTAGCAATCTGAGAGGGTACAGGAATTCTGTCATTGTCTAAAAATCTGGCAATAATTTTACAACGCATACGTGTTAAATTACCTGTCGCTGTGGCAATATACTTAATGACATCCAGAATTCTTGGAACTGACACACTGGCTGCCGAGCCTTCCCGGCCTGGTGGAGTTCGAAAATTACTGTAACCAATTAATAGTACAGAGGTAAATCGTCTTCAAAGCTGTAGTCGATCATGCCGAACACACGTCTACGACACGCCAGCGATCCAGACCTTCTATTGTACCTTTTACTCAATAAGATTCAGTGATCAGTCAGAATTCTGTGTATTCAATCACTTCCGGTACCAGCAGCGTATCTCCACCACCTGGTCCTTCGAACTGGATCTCTAGTACATTGCATTGGCGCTCAACTGCATTGTTGTATGGCGATGTATTATTACACAATTATTAGTTTTATGGCTTTATTATTAGTTGCGCTTATTAACAATGTTTTAAAATACCTAGTTTGTACAAAATCTGATTTTCCTGACGGCTGATGGCGATGGGTAAAACGACCTTCCCAATTTCAGTTTGATACGTCAAAATTTATACGACTCCGCCCCATGAGGGTTTTGTAAAAATACCAGGTAAAATTTATCGAGACATAAAGTCAGTATTAACTTTCCATTCCGACATTGGATTCAACATATCGTATTGCTAGTACTGCCGATCGGATTTCGAATTCACCTAGATTATGCTGTACTATTAAACGCGCGTTCTCGCACAATGAAGGGCAGTTACAGTTAGGTCAGTTTTACAAATTAAAAGCAGATCGGAGCTAGATCCGAGCATTCGGAAGCGTTATGAGTGTCGGGATAATCATATTGATCGTTATGCAAAATTCTGTACGTTTGATAACAATGGCACTGTGACTGCTGTGCCAACGTTTCACCTTTGTCCGCCGCTGTAAATTGTAATAATTGTTTCAATTCGGACAGGAATTGCAATAATAGCTTCGATTTCGTTAAAGGATTTTTCCGGGAAATTTATGGTGGTCGAAACAGCTAAACTGAAAACTGCGTTGCGCATCCTACTACAATGGCTTCGCAAAGCAGATGTAGGAATACTTCCCGGAATTTTTAAATAATTCAAATTACCAATTAATACTGATAATAATTGATGAGTTGTTTCAATGTGACTTTATGTGGCCGTCTCTTTATGGATTCGGGATACCGTATCCTTCCTATCCGAGCCTCCATTATACAAATGTACTATCTGTTCGTTTCACTTACAATGGATACGTATTTTCTTTAATTTGCATACACTATATTATTATAACTGATTAATCATTAAACATTAAATGCTGTTTTTCTTTGAAACTCTAACTCCTACAGTAAAAATGCATACCACATAAAATGTACATACATATAGGATCTACAACTTTTGTTTGAAACTTTCATTGAAATTTTAAATATTTACCGAGATAAATTGAAAGAACGAAATTTTTGTTGATATTTCGAAAAAAAACATTTCTCGTAGCTAGAAAACAACATACTAATACATAGAATATCGAAATTTATCAATATCTTCAAAGGGGGAAAAATGAGAGGTATTTAGCTTTCGGAAGTTTATCCTTGCTAATTTTACTATTCAACAGCGAAACTTATTCGAATTGACGAATTGAATATGTTAGAACAGTTCACTAATGTAAGAAGTAAGTGGTTAAATAGGAAGCGAATCGGATGAACAAGTATTTACACGGAGTAACTCGAAACAACATCCGCGACATTCGAGAACTGGTAGAGGCTAGTCAACTGAACGTGTTTGAGGACGCTACCTATTTCCGGAAATGTACAAAAGGATGATGTCGTGTAGGTATGCCTATCGGCGCTTAGTAGCTTAAATCCAGCTATATCCGACCGTTACGCGCTTCATGTATAATAAATCAAATCTAATTGAAAGATGTATTATACATTAATAATCAATGTTAATGCCAATTTGACATTACAATACAATTTTGTTTTTTTTTGTTTAATACAGTACATAGTTACATTCGTAGTAATATTTATGTATTTTCCTAAACATGTTGCCACCGCACGGCTGTTGGCAGTTCACGGCCTCTTCAAAGTGCTGTAATTTAGGCTAAAAAATCGCAGCCAAGTATTTTTTTTTAAATTGAAGAGGAAGCTTCAACCTATGCGACACTCCAGACCGTATGATCAGGAAAAAATTTTCCTAACCCACGGGCCTGATTAAACTTTGCAATTTTTTACACAAAAAACATGTCTTCATATTTTGAGTGTTACCGCAGTATTCTTGCGCCCAACGTAAAATCTAGGCAAAGCATCAAAAAGTAGAGGTTTCAATCTTTAATTTCAAAAAACACTCATGTCCCCACGATAATTTTTAACTAAGTTACAGCTATGCAAACATTGACTAGTTTCTAATCTGAAATAAAAGATCCCCTAATTTCTTTGAGCAGTGTATATACACTGGCTTTATTATCTATAGAAGTTATCTTCCATACCTATATTTGAATATCACTATTGCAAATATTACTTACAACAAGTAGCATACGTTCAGGCGATCGGAAGGCTGTTTTAAAGAACATACATACAGAGATCATTTTAATTAGGCGAATGTTTTTTTGGGATAATTGATGATCACGTGCACCCGGAGAACTAATTCTACAATCGAAACGTTTACCTCGTGCCGTATCCCGAGAGCGTGTGGTCGCGTGGCCTCGTAAATCTCATCCCAACCAGGTTCTAAGAATCACATTCACCGCAATTTCCCACTTTCCTTGAGTTTGCCGTACGCGGATGGAAGGGTCAATTTGTCCTTATTTCCTACAGACGACTTTCACTCGAGAACGAAGTTGAGTGCTTCTCCACCGAGTTTCTCCCGATTGCGCACGGGCCAAGTTGTGCTTGGCTCTACCACGGAGTGGATTTTGGCACAGGAGTGCCACAGGAGTCACTATCATCTGTTGGCGCGGCTTCCAGACTCGTCCACGGAGCGCGCCAAGAAGAACAAAAGTCAGCGGGACGCCGAGTGGTGGGAGAAGCGAATACTCGAAGATATGTATCCGGTAAAAAAGAACTACTTTCCTTACAGATGGATTCAAGGGAAACCTATATTAACATACATAAATGTATTTCTCCTTCGCATACCTGAGTTTCACTTTGTCGAGCTTGTTCAACTCGATCAGCTGACTGCTTTTTATTAAGAATTCTATTACATTTAGATAACCGCCATACTCTATATGACTCGCATATCTTCTTAAACTGCAGATCAAAAGTACATTTGATGTATACATATGTGTGCCACGTTTATAGCATTGCGGCCAGAATACTGAGATGGATATCTAAAATGTATAGACACCTGTGGTTACTACACTCATCCTATGTGATCAATTGTGAGAATTCATTGGTACATGCATATAAATATCTCTTCCGTTCGAACGAGCGCGTCGAAACCTTATTAGCCTGTCGAAGTCAGTTGTACTTCGACTACGGACGCGTAACACTGCCATCGCGAACTGAAATGCATCTACTGCTCTGTACGGGAATTCCCCACCAGTAAACTCCCACTTATAGCTCATGGCCTCACTCCGTGGGCCGCGTCGGGATGGGGTGGTGCAGCAGGAGTGGGAGGACCGTGAAGAGAATAGCAGACCGAGAGACAGAGCAGCAGAAAAAGGCAAAGGACGGCTCGAAACTGGTGGCGTCGCATGTACAGAGGCGCCAGTTGAATTTACAGCCGCATAGCAGAAGTACGACCTACCATGGCCAGTATCTACCTTCTCTAACTCCCTTTCTCACCTACAGTTCGAGTGCACCTATTTTTCGTGACAATTGGTGGACCAGCTTCTCTTCTTTTCTTCCAGTTCGATCAACTGCTTTCTTTTTGTCTGTCGGGAGATTCGATGTCCCGAACAAGAGAACCACTCGAAAGAGAAACTCTCGATCTCCTGCAGTCCTCCCTCGGGATTTGTATTTTGGAGTTTAAATGCTTGGTATACTTGTCACTATAGTAGCAGTGAAATTGCAATTAACCATTTGTACTTTTGCACATAATAGAAGTTCAGAATTCAGTGGTTATTATTATTTTTACTAAGGATTTTGTGTACTACTATTTTTTAGGTAAAGGATCAACCTGTCCTTTATTTAGAGCTAGGGACGGTAATGGATTTCTTTGTTGCGTCACGTAAACTGCAACACGAGAATCAAAGGAAGGCAAGAACCACTTTTAAGGCGGTTTGATTACTTCGGTACGAATACAACGGGAACCTAGAAAGTCTTTGAGCAGAGGCTGCAGTCTACCGAATTTGTCATAGTGCAGTTGAAATAGTAGGTGGTACCGTGATTCGTGAATAACGTTGATAATAAGGATTATTGAAATAATGTTAGCATTTACAGATAAGTCCTATCAAAATTTTGTAACTGCATCCATCTTTTGTTTTAATTTGATAACATTCCATAAAGACGGAAAAGAAGAAGAGGAAGAAGTTAAACATGAAGACTTTCCAAATGATGTAATTGTTTTGGTGATAAAACACGAAACGTGATTGAACTAAATACATGCATGTATAAGTACATGCTAAGTATAAGTATAAGTACTCGTATTACATATGAAATACATACAGGGTGTCCTAGCAAGAATGTCGAATGGAAATATCTCCGTTAATTTTGAAGATACGCGAAATCCGCAGAGGGCAAAGTTGCATGGTTCGAAGGGGCTTGTTGAATGGCGGTATGGGGGTGTTTTTGCAATGGGGTGGGTTTTAGTTCTTAATGTTAACTTAATTTCTTTAAATGGGTCGACCTACTTTTTTCGATATTCTGAATGCTGGGGTCAAGACGAATTCAACGACCTATAACAAAAGGCCTTTGGGGGTAGTTCATCCCTCGCGGGTTGTAAATTTTCTCTCTTAAATATCTCCTAAACAATTAGATTTAGAGAAAAATTTCTTTAACGAAACTTACATGGTTTTGACCGGACTATCGGCTGGTGTTAACAAATTTTTGAAATTTCAATTGTTTAAACATTTTTTATAAACAATGATTTTCCATAACGAACATCTATTCTTTTTCTCGGATCATGATGGGGAATCGGAAGACAAATTCAACCATATGCATAAATACTTGAATTATTTTATTTTGTACCTTACATTTATTCCTAGTCTTCTTAAAATAGTTTGCTTACGTTATTATATCATTTGAAGTGATATACAAAATTTTTATTGAAGTGCCAAATTAGCCTTGTGCTTGTGCAGTGTAGGTGGTATAATTCTACACCTCCAAACTACAAACGCCTTGTTCGATGGTAGTGGTTCGATGGTGCAGGCGCTTCGTAGGCCATGTTAGTTTTCCCAAGCTAATAGACTCCGGAATCACTTGAAACGGATTTTGATACTCAGCTGAACGTGGGTATTGTAAGCACAGGCTTAGATCCAGTGCGGAATCAATCTAATCACTCGGAAATGCTGCTACTGTCCACTGCTAATCCGATCGCAGATGTTTCTCTCTCCACGCCGTTCTCGTTCTGCAGTCTCTGCTATCTAATTCACGTGAGTCTGCATCGTCTCCCACTCCCTCTGACCCTCTCTCACTCCCGCATTCGCTGTCTATCGCTCTATCTCACTCGCTTCCATTCGCTCTCAATCGTCTATCTTTCTCACGATTCACTATCGGCCACCCGTAGTGTTTGCTCGCGACCGCGTTGGTGAATCCGAATCGCGGCAACCCGTTTTCACCCTAAATCTGCCACTCCGTGGCGCCAAAATGCCCCAATCAAATAAAACGCGGAATCTCACGTTCCCTAACTGAAACCTTTCGCATGCTATGTCCCCAGGGTTGGTAACACGATTATAGCTTACAAAATACTACATACGATATGTACTGTGGGAAAACAACACTTCACATTCGATTTTTCTCGTCCTGTAATGAAGTATCAATTGTTGTCAATGTTTAAAAATATTATACAGGAAGAACACTAAAAGAATTTTTCATATAGTTAATGTAATCGATGAAAGTAAACACAGTTATTTGCCTCTAATTCTCTCAATTGTAATTTAAAGATAACCACTCCGAAAAAGATCTTGCTAGAAATTAGTGTGTGAACAAGATGTAAAATTCGACTTTTACGTTTTCGTAGTGAGGTAAAATTATCGCGTAATGTGTTGGCGGTCCATTGAAAAACAAATGGTTGCTCGTAAACGCGGGTGACCCGACGTCTCTAGCAGCGAAACGAGAAGAGAAAAGAAAAAAATGAGAGGAAAAGCCGCGCATGCAAATGTACCAGGACAAGGGGCAGCGTGGTGAGTGGTGCGCTGTGAGATTATTTCTCAAGCGAGCAGCAGGAGGGTAAGAGAGCTACTCTAATTAGCTCAGTATAAGAAGTGGCTCTTTGTCTAATTAACGTGCACTGCTAGTATACTACCCTCGTATGCTGTATGAGATCGGTAGCTGTATGGTTCGCTGGGGTCGTGTGTTATTTTTTCTCTCAATTTTACCGTAAGTAGTTTAAAAGAAAAACATTCGACTATTCAATATTGTTCGAGATACCACGTACTCAAAGTGAGTTGAAAAAGCAGAATAACAATCAAGGTTCTCGACTCCTCATCGAAAGATGTACCTTCTGATATCCTAGCAAAACCAAAGGTTTTCTTTCATTTCTTTTGGAACCGGATGTCGATCCCCATACATATTCCGCGCTATTCTGAACTCGTGGTTCTCTTAACGTGATACTTTCGATGAATAAAATAATCCAGCACCCTTCGACTTCATTGTTTTATGCTAATGATGCCGTGAAGCACGAAGAGAAAAGAATTTTCCTTGGAACCGAGCCGAGCGATAGTATCCGCTGTGTCTCGTGGTGTGACACCTGCACGTAACTGGTGGCTGCATAATGTACAATACTACTTGCCAGTGACGGGCTATAAGCAGCTATGCGGAATGATCGATCACAGGGAGAGGTGATAGCGACGTATGTCGTTCCTGCTGTAGGCACCTAATCCAGATTGCAGTCAAGCCCTTATTATCTCGCTTCCCCCAGCACTGTATCCCTTTGCATTTCACAACCTTACTCTAACACTCTACGAATCTAAAGGGAGTATTTATTCAACCCAGCAACATCACACGGTTGTGTCGACTGCAGAAAAGACGGCGCCTAGAATTAAGTGCTGGGGTCACCTGTCTGACTAGAATTGCTTTTCCACGCAATTTCTTTCCCCAATTTCGAGCTCAATATTTATACGAAATTTCGATTTTAACTCTACAAAATGTTGAAAGGCGTAGGTTTCTTAAAGAAATATAAAAACAGTCACGATATCTTGTATAGCTTGTTAAACTTATGACTAAATATGTATTGTTACGCCCGAGAACACAGACAACGGTTAAACAAGAACTATGAATTCTTTATTAACAGTACAGCGCGAAGTCCCAGTAGGTCCACACTTGTTAAAGGCTTGGGAGGTTCTCTCTTGCGGTTGTCAATCAACAGACATCTACAAACCGCCGTCACTATCCAAACTCGATCACTAAGGAGATTCCTTTAGTGGGACACATTTAGAGCGTAAAAAGCGCGCGAAGTCAAGGTCTTAACAGTATTTTTACTGCATCGTAATTTTTTGTGTATACTTTATACGAAACTTCCTATTGCCTCTAACGCTGTACTACATTCTTCTCGGATTTAATCGTACAAGAAAAATTTGGGGATGCTATCCTATGCAGGAGTACCATGTTCGGGCTAGGAATTTTTAACACGAGCTAACCTCAACCATCAAAGTACAAATTTTAGACCGTAATATAGGCGTACGTAAGATCCAGGCGCAAGTTGGCATGCACGTGAATACACGACGAGAGATGTTGGGGCTGGTTCGGTAGCCATCTAGAAAAGAGGTAGCAGCCTCTGCTTGTCCCATAGCTAGGTGGACGTTAGCAGCAGGTGGCGCGGCATATTTATAGTTGCTTCGTGACTCCTCTTCCTTCTGGCAGCGACAACGCTGCTACTCCTCTTAGCGTTCGTGCGGAACTTCTCTCCCAGTCCGATTTGTGATCACGCGCGTTCCACTCCCATATCTCACTATTGTTTCGCACCATTTACTTTCTGAAGTATCCGCCCTTCAATTTAAACTGAACGTTTGGGTTTTTCTGATCTATGTTTCCTGTATTGGCAAAGTATATGCAGTACATTGATATTCCTTTAAAAAGATCGATCACATTGGCATCACTAAGTGGTAATTATCACTCTTTTAAAAGAGTGCGTTCCCACTAACAAGCCACGTATTTACCCTGTTTGAAGAGGATTCGGGTGCGTGTATGTAAGGTTGGAAGCTCATCGTCATCAACACTTATGCCGAAGCGCCGCATAATCGCCATCAGATAACGCTCGCCGGCTACGGCGATAGTCATTTACAGTCGGGCGTTGAAACGATGCGTACGGTTAAAGTGAAACTGTTAAAGTCTTGTCCGAACTTAGTAGGGGCTGTTTACTACAAGCATGTACTATCTTCTTGGCAGGATCTTCCCTCTGGTGCCGTGCTCGCGTTCCGAGCAACCCTGTTGCTCGCTTCTTTGTCCGCTTTGTGGCTCTCTGCTCTTACATTAGTCCACGTGGCAGAATTTTTGTTCTATTCCCATCTCAGCTCGTCTATCTTATCTCTTGTTTCTGCAATCGCAAAGCTCGAGCCGCGTCTTTTAGAACATGTGTGCCCAGTGCCAGATAAGGTCTTTTGAAGTAACTTCGCACCCTTTGCTAATTGTACCAACCTTGAGGGAAATGCGATTATTCACACATGATTCTACTCTGACGCCTACGAGAAATAGGGCTAGGACACGTGGACTCATTTGGCCAGGAAATTGGCGTATATATTGACAGCTGAATTCACAAATATTTCTGCGAGAACACTTCATGTGATCGCTTTGCTAGAATTATTTGCTAGAATAGTCTAAAATCAAGCTCCGTGAAGTCACATCCCGTGCTCCAAAATGAGGTTTCTGAGACTCTAGCTCTCTATCAAGGTAACTTCAGTCACATTTTACAGTCTCCACTGTAACGGACACTACGGCACTGACGACTACATAACTGCTGACACTGCACACCCTACGCTGACGTAAGGCCCATGCTTGACTTAACTCTGGGGCAGTACTAAGGAGTACCTCGACGGACACACGACTGGACAGACTAACATCGCGGCTACCTAGTGAGCGATGGACTGTGATCACTTTGCGTGAAATCGCTCTAATATATCAATAAACCAATCATGGACTGCATAACGTTTCTCTCTTACCCTGCTCGACCATTACACCCATAAAGTCGGAAACCAGGCCTGGGTCAGTT
The DNA here is from genome assembly GCA_963989405.1 of Trypoxylon attenuatum. NCBI lineage: Eukaryota > Metazoa > Arthropoda > Insecta > Hymenoptera > Crabronidae > Trypoxylon > Trypoxylon attenuatum. The sequence continues at coordinate 22,734,580 of OZ022489.1, forward strand.
TCACCTACCGATCTACAGTTCCTTTTCATCTTCTTATGGAAACACCACAGCGTCTTCCACACTTTCGAAGCAAATTTTTGAGAATATATAAACCCACCCGAAATCTAACACGACGATTTGATTTCAATCCATCCTATTGAAGGGCCAAGCTCTGCCCAAATAGCACTGCCTGGTTACTGGATCGATTTCTGGCCTCTGCTCTCCTATCCAGAACCCAGTGCCTACATCTGATGAATTTTGATTGTATGAGGAGACTGGTCGAAAGAATATTCTATATCCAATACTCGTTGTTTTGGTGCTGAATGTGGTGCTCAATTGAAATCTGACACATTCGACCCTCGCGACTATACGTCAGATTCGCATATCGCCTTGAGAGGTTGAGAACCAGGCTCCTCGCCGTAATTAATTCGTATTGCAGCACGTAAAAACCGAAACGCGGGCTCGTACGGCAAGCCCGTAACAGGGACAACGTTTCCTTCAAAATTTATGGCTCCAAAGCTAACAGAAATTCCATCAGCCGTGACCCAACGATTTATTTGGAAATCTTCAAATTGTAATCAAGCAAATACTTCATGTTGGCATAAAGTATAATAAATAGTTACGAAATTTACATATTTTTAAAATATTTAAATGAAAAGGTAATTCTGGTTTCAGGTGATTTTTAAATTAATATCACGGATATCGTATAATCTACTGAATAAAAACCTTACAAATTTTAGAACGATGCAACTAAAATGTTGTATATGAAGAATATCTCTGATTTCAAGGGTTCTAATCGCCTAAGTATATCCTCTAATTCCTGGATTTCTGAACAATTGTTGTTCCATGTTTTTCTTACAGAAGATTATAAAGTTCAGCGTGGTCTATGGGGTAGGATAATTTTTTTTAAATCATGCCGATTGCGTGGTTGTGAAGCCCAAAGCTTCCTCTTTAATTTAAGGAAACAATTTTATTGCTACGTTGTAAAGCAGAAGCTTCAAGCTTCAATTTAAAAAAATCATAATTTTAGGATTTTTTTGACAAAGTTACAGCTGTACAAAGATCGGCATGTTTTCGACCTGAGCAAAGTGATTCTTTAAAATCTGGGCTAAATCTATATTGCGATATTCGAATATTTATTGCAAATCGGACTCTCAGACTCCCTGTATGTGAACTGAGTCAGGTAGTGGATCGGAACCCCACGAATGCGTCAGCCAGTCATCGCTCGAAAGAGTGAGAGATGAACGACTAGTAGATTATGACAGTGATCGATTTGTCCGATGCCCACTGAAAGACTTAACAACAAGGACGCGATTGTGGCGGCAGGTCTTATTCCACCGAATGGTACGGTGGCGATCGTTGTGTCGCTCGTAAACAACGAAACAGCTGGGGGTAGGCTTAGAAGCAGAGATAGGCTCCGATGGCCGAGCAAATATAAGATATTCGATTTGTAGACCAAACGAAAAGAAAGGCAACTAAAAGAGATTTTAAACACACGTGATCAGAGTAGAGGATCGGATGTACGAATTATGTGGTCGCCCCGGAGATCACAGTTACGTCGCTAATTATTGAATCAGCTTGTCAAGACTCACGGCGTAATCATTGAACCTCTATCGTGTGTTTCAGTAGCTTTGCATTAGAGAGTTTCGAGTTTCGAATGGTTCGCTAGATTTACAGGCTCATTGACCACTAGATCGCGCATGCTTCTCGCAAGGAAGACTTTGATCCTGAAAGAGAACAGCTATGCAGATTATAAGCATTGAAGGCTTTGGGAGCATTGGGAACGCTTGTATGGAACGGTAGCTGTTGCGAAATTGATAGCGGAATGATCAGACTATACTTCTGTGCAAGCATCAATTGCTGTTTCGGTAAATCTATAAAATTACTGCCTCCTCACCGATTTGGCTGAGCTTTTAATATATACTAGAGTTTGATGCGTAGATTGAAAATATGCAAGTAAAAATTGCCGTTCTCGTTTCGTTTTCGAGTTATTAACAATTATACGCAAAATATTAATTTTTAAAATCCTCTGTAAAATAGTGTCCACTAGACCGATTTGGCTGAAAATTTAATATGTTGCACTATTCGATGCATAGATTGTAGATATGCAGGTAAAAATTGTCGTTCTCTTTTCGTTTTCGAGTTATTAACAATTATATGCAAAATAGTATTCTCTTGACCGATTTCGCTGAAATTTGAATATGTTGTACATTTCGATGGATAAATTACAGGTCCGCAAGTAAAATTGTCACTCATTCTTTTGTTCATTTTATTCTACTTTTGTTCATTAAAGAATCGTGACCTTTAATTGATTCTGTTGGAAAGACCTACTATCCGGACTTCATACGGATTGTTCCATGTAGCTAGGCCATCAAAAGGGTATTCAAAATTTCCGTTGGAATGAGAAGCCGGATTACATTGGCTTTCAGTCACTTTATAATAAGTTCAGTCCCGCTAAGTGCAGCCTAGTAGTATCTTTCCTATGATCGAAAGGATTCTAGCGTACCTCGTGTGGTTATTACTATCAGAAATCTAATATCGAAACAATGTGTCTATTGCTCCCTGTAATCGGAGGTTCCAGTTTTTACTCGACGTGGTAGGGAACCCCTTTTCTGGGTGACAACGAGTTCCCTCATTTACCAACTGGACTCTAGGTGTCAATATAGATGACGCGACACCGGAAATTCGAATTTCCTCGAGGGTATAAAAAAATACAGGTGAAGATCTTCCTCAAATACAACTAAAATCAATTGTAGTCGGCAGCAATAAAATAAACAATGTAAATATTGAAATCTGCAACCGCGAGCACCGACTCGAGTAAAGATGGAATGGGGAGGCAGTTTCTGTTCACCAGAACAAGTTAATTGAGATTTTGGATGCAATATGTACAGGACAGACACAGTCAGAAGGAAAAATTTGGAAGCTAACAAATAATCAAAATTATGCCGTACGTAAAATTATTTGTCAGCAAAGCAAAGTTTGGTCTGCACGAAATAAAGCAATCAAGAGTTAGTTAGAGCCATTCGTAAAACAATTGGTGAGGGCCATTCAAAATCGAAATAAATGCACATCCTGTTAAAAGTTTGTTATACGACGATATATTTCTTGGAGAGACTGATTTCTTTGTTCTTGACATTTATTTTGACGATGAGATATTTCTCAGGGCACAAGAATTTGCAGCTATATTGAAAAAGATTCTTTATGAAAATGAAACAGGAAGAATCGATTTTGCGACAGTGCTGGACTATAACTTGTACGCATATACATAATGTATAAGCGATACTTACGTTGGATAAAGTGATAGATTATCTTTTAAGAATTGTGCATATCGTGACCATAAGAACCAATGAGCAATCATGTCGCGCATTGCCACTGCTGACAGCTAATCTATCGATTACATCTTAATAGGGTTGTTGGCGCATCTATGTACATCCAATAGATGCAAGCGCATCCATTCTCATGTATAACAGCATTAAAGTTTGCAGTGACTCTCGCCGGAGTTATTTCAGTTGGTACAAAATCTGATTTGCTGGCACCACATCGCAAGAGAACTCGGTTTGACTACGAAATTCTGAAAACAATCCACCCACTGACTTCATCGTTATCGAATAATAATATGAGCCCGGGTAACGAGAAGACTGAGCGGTTGATAAGTTTCATTTTTGAATACGTAAATGTTTAAGACTGACAAAGATGGTTATATTTGTGTTGGAATGAATACTGTACGTTGTATGTCATTGTTGAAAGGGAGAACGGGGGATGGATTCGTTCCAAACCTCGTGTTAAAGTGGAAGCGCGTTAAATGAAGGGGTTGCTAGTTATAGTCGAATAAGAATGCCGCATCAAATTATGGTGTAACTAAGCATAAATATCGCGTGGCAAGCTATTTGATTCCTATATTCGGGCGAAGGTCTTTGTGAAGTTTGGAATCTCTACAGTATACTAGTGATGGTCAGTATAGCCCTAATCCACCTAGTTATTTCAATTAAGTGTAAATGGAGTATTTTGAACAATATTCATAAATGTCTGGTGCATATATTTTAAAGAATATTATCTGTTCCTAGATAACTATGTGGATTATCTGACTTTTTTATCCGTAACAATAAAATTTGGTTTGAAGTTCATGCATATTTTTTTGGGGGAAGCTAATGATCAAAGTAGGGAAAAGTAATCGGCGGAAAATTTTGCAAACTTTAACACTTTAATACGAGTTATATTTACTTTAACAAAATGTTTCTACTCAACCATAATGTTGTCGGTATCAAGTTTTTCTCAATAATAGCTACCGACAAGGTAAACAATTTTTATAGTGAAATAACAGGATCTTATTGCAAACCCATAGAATTGTAAGATATTGTTTTTCATCACTGATAAGTGGATCCTTAATGCGACGGTAAATAAATGAATAAACAAACTTCTAGTCTCTATAGTCGTTATTTAGGCAAAAACAGGATACGCTTCTTGAACAACTAAGAGATAATCTTGTAACGAACAGGAATTGAAATTAGAATTGGCCGTAAAACTTGTACCCATATCCCAATTTAGAGTTTAAATTTAAAAATCTGTTTAAAATAGTCAACAAAATAGGCAAGAAATTTAATTCCCCCAAGTGTCTCTTTGGGTACAAATGAGATCAGTAGATATAAATATACTTTCTAACGCTGTAACGTCGCATCCAATGTATATTTTGGTTTCAAACAATTCTAAATGATTGTACAAGTGTTAATAAATATACTGTAAAAATTCCAAGATGGTGTATTTTCATGGTTCGTTACAAAAAATTCACAAAATAAGCTGAAAAATACAGCCGTAACACGGTACAACCCCCTTAATGTATCACCATATTGTTTATCGATCACGTGACTGAAAAGAATATAAATGATTTTTTGGCATAGTTTAATTAATTGTAAGAGGGACTGGGATTTTACAAGCAATAGTCGCTTGCAATTTGCAACACTCGCATCGATCACGATGGATGGCCGTCGTATAATAATAAGGCGCTTGCTACTGGCTCCCTTATAGTAAGGATACTGGTTAGTGGATCTATTAAGCGACTGGCCCATGAATAAATATATGCGAATACTCATACATATACATATATGTACATGTATGTACACAACGTCCAGTTTCCCATTTTAGGCAGTGCATTCGCCTAGGACATTAAAGGACAGGAGTGATCGACGATTCGCCACAACAGCACCAGTCCCGCGAGGCTACTTCGTGCTGAATTCACAATCAATGCACTTTCATGGAACATATCGGAGTCGAAAACGTATTGGCAACAATTCGCTTAACGCAAATACCATATCCGCTGACTCCTGAGTATAATTGAATGGAATTCAACCTTCCTACAGCGGACTGTTTGTTGTTATCGAAAAACTTGTGTACTGCGTGTACTGCTCTCAATTTACTCAGCTGAATTTCGAAAACAGTTCCTTCGGGGAAATACGAACGGGTTTGATTTTGTGTGGGTTTATAAGGTGCTTGGCAACGATCACGGGTTAACACAGTTAATATTAGGAAAACAGAGTTTACATTTTTGTAAAATAAAAGTATAACTTCTGTGCATGTGTTAAGCTAACCACCAATGGTACACTTCCTATAACAATTTATTGGAAATCAGTCGCATGTACGTTGGTTAAGATCGAAGCTGTAAACATTTAATATCGATATAACGTATCCAAGTTTATTCTTTCACCAGAGTTCTACTTAACGATAATACAATACGTTTGTTATAAACCAAAATAGACTAAACTAATGTATTTTCAATATAAAGCGACTGTCGTTCGGTTATGTATGTTTAAGGGTTTGGCAAAGATTATTCAACTCATTTTTCCAATAAGGCGATTTATTCAATTATAATGTTCTTGTTCCGCGAAAATTTTAAAAATTATGGCATTTAACTGATTAAACGGCCAAAGTTGATAAGTATATTTCATTTCGATGATACCAAATGACAAGGACACGTTAAGTAATGGAATATATGTATATATATGGGCGATTCCACGCCAAGTGATCACACTTCGGGACCTCATGGTGTCTGATTTTTATTAAGTTTTAATATGTAATAGTCCTTGTCCACCCGATGAAAATGCGATGTCCCGTTCCTCGCTATCGTTTATAGTTTAAAAGTTATTAACAATCAAACTTGAGGGTCAGGATTTTTTCAAAAATTCATATCTTTACAACCACGATAGATATCGGACCGTGCGAGACGGCATTTGAAAGAAAAAACCTGGAAGTTTTATAAAAAAAATATGAGAGTCGCGTAATTAAAAAACTAGCATTTGTTATTATTGTTTATTCACTTTGATTGTTAATTACTCAAAAAACCCATCTTTGATTCGCGTGAAATTAATTCTACAGGTGCATTAGACAATTGAGAATATCTCCTGTAAATTTCAAGGGGGCATCTAGTCTAGTTTTCGAGTAATAAATTTTTATTGCAGGAACGACCCGGCCGGCCGCTTTACTTATGAGCGATTCCACGCTAAGTGATCATACTTGATTCACACTTGGTCTCAGATTTTTTTTAAACTCCGTAGGTTTGTAGCCCTCAGCGAACACTCTAAAATGCACTTTTCGGTTCTTCGATAACATTAATAGTTTTTAAGTTATTTAAGTGTAAAGTTTTGGATCAAATTTTTTTTAAAAATTTATAATTCCAAAAGTAATAGAGGTACCATCATGCGCGAACCACCATTTTATTCGGAAATGTTCATATTTTAATTAAAAAAATACTCCATGTTGGTAAAATGGTACTAATTAGTTATAAAATATGAATATTGTTTAAAATTAAATAAAACAGTGAAAACCATTATCGATTACTTTAAAATTTATATCGTGGATGGTCTGTGGTATAATGAACAAACTCTGTAAATTTCAAGTTGGAGAAACAAAAATATCCAGAGCAATAACACCTTTTGTTGTAACGTTGCCGCCGCGACCGTCCCAGCGCACGCCTGCGGGTCTTCACAACA